>OZ038503.1:62072200-62157200 GCA_964036315.1 Acanthosepion esculentum | reverse complement strand
AGTCTTTTTTGTGTTCAACAATAAAGGATAATTTACTGCCAAAATTTACGCCGTTAATATATATATATATATATATATATATATATATATATATATATATATGGGGTAATTTCAGATATAACCAAATATATATATATATATATATATATATATATATATATATATATATATATATATATATATATATATATATTAGTACATATACGTGTACCTACGTTTTGGTTTGCGACTTAAGTTTCGCTAAATTGCAGCTCGTCGGGCACAAAATCTATGTTGCTATTTTTTTACAATCTTTCTATATTATTCGATTGTTTTTAAAATTTAAGTCACCTGCATCGCATTTACTACACTCTTTGTCCAATTTTCTTTTGGGGTTACGTGCAGCACTCCTCCCATAAGCCAATTGTTAAGATAAACTTTGTGCTTTGGTCATCCAGCGAAACTTATGTCGCACACTAAAACGTAGGTACATGTATATGTACTACTTAATATATATCTTTGTCTGTCTAGCCACATCGAGCACAATTATGTTTACCCCTCATGTATAAATTTGATGATTATTTATCTGCTTCCCCGCGTATGGACACAAGCACGCGCGTATACGCTCGCTTATATCTGATCGTTTGATTTCTCTATCTGTATTGGCATTTATATATATATACGGTAAAGCGAATTGAGTCCTGTCGGTCACTGTGTTTATCTAAAAATAAATATGCTAAAATTCACCTTCATCCCTGCCGACGGCTTAGTCGTAGAATTTTCGACTGACGCCAATTCAGTCGGGTTTTGATCCTAGCTAGAGGCAACCGGACGTCTAGCCACACTGAAGAGCTGTGATACAACGAAACAGTCTGTCTGTGGATGACAATAATATATATATATATATATATATATATATATATATATATATATATGTATCTGTAAAAAGACAAAATAAATAAAGTCAAAAGGAAAACGTATCTTAACCGACGCGTTTCGTATTCTGATCGATTTTATGAAGGAGATTGTAAGGACTTTATTTTGAAACAAATATTTATAAACAGGAGTAAAAATATTGGCAGGTTTTCAGAATTTTAAATTTAAAAACGCTTATAAATGTAGATTAAGCTAACAGAACAAAAGTATCCATAACAATAACAATTCTGAAGCAGGTATATATAAAATAAACTGTAACAACTGTTCGTTACACTATATTAGGGAAACTTTTCTGTCTTTTTCCTTCTATCTTTATATATATATATATATATATATATATAGTGTAACCCGGATATAAGAGACCCTGATATAAGAGAAACCCGGATATAAGAGAGATTTTCTCTGGTCCCAAATTAGAGCCTGTGTTAATGTATATATAATAGACCGAACCCGGATATAAGAGAAAACTTGATATGAGAGAAACCCGGATATAAGATACTTCGTCTCCGGTCCCGACAACTCTCTTATATCCGGGTTACACTGTATATATATATATATATATATATATATATATATATATATATATATATTGTGTTTTTAGGCAGCAATCTCTCATTTAAACATATATATACGTGTGTGTGTGTGCGTGTGTGTGTGAGTGTGTGTATTTTGAATGACACTCAATCGGTTTATAAAAAGATCGCGTTAAGTGACAAAAGTGTATAAACTCATCTTTTTACCGGCTGTCTACGCGTGGCATCCTTTCTGTATTAACATTTTACATTTATTATTTATTATTTTTTATAAATGAGATCTGCGTTGGAAAGCAAAGATGGAAGAGAAATTCAGATACCAGAGAAACGTGGGTAAGAGAGGAGTGAGTGCGTGTTTGCATGTGCGGAGTGAGAGAGAGTTCAATAAAGTTAGTGAAAACCTGACACCATTCTTCGGCCATCGAAGACATTTTTATAGTGTCTTCGCCCAAGCAGCTAAAAATGTTTTCTGAATTCAAGTTAGATCTTTTCTTGACATCATACACACACACACACACACACACACACACACACACACACACACACACACACACACACACACACACACACACACCACTGGTGACGGTAGCAAAGATGGCTGTGATTCAAAGAGAGTTTGACCCTTAGCCAGAAGTGGCTCAAAGCGGATTGAGAGAGGCAAGATCTGGAAAACCTAGTTACATCGGACTGTCAGATAATTGGTCTGTCAAGGTCCGCCTTGGTTCGCTCCGACACCCAAATTTTTCTTCGTCATGTTAGAGGGTTTGCGTGTCCCAGTGATACCAAAAGCGAAGGTGTCTGGAGTTTCATTTCCTGTAGGGCTACCCTTCGCGGTAAGGCCGTGGAGAAGGGACAAGACAGAATGCGACCACACCCCGATGACCCAAACGGCTGGAAGGGAAAAGATCTACACGATCTCAACGACAAAACCGGCGGAAGAGTGCAGTACCAATTCATAACGCCTCCTGTGTAAGACGATAAACTACATCCAACAGCAAGGCCTCTTATCAGGAGGTTTTGATGAGCGTAGAACCATCAAAATTGCTGGTGTTCCCAGGTCCACCCTGACCCGTAGTGGAAGCTCCTGTTAGGGTCCCAGTTATGGGCAAAGTGGTAACCCCAAACTGGGGTCAAAACACTATGAAAGTTTAAAAATAAGCTTTAATACCAATAATACATTTTTTGGAAAAATTATTACCAGCAGTAGATTTTGGAAAAAAATTACCAGCAATAGAATTTTGAAGGAAAAAATTATGACTCTACTCGACGGAAAAGCCCACCCACTTGACCAGAAGCGCCTCCCTCGCGGCTCAAAGGGGATTGAGACAGGCGAAATCTGGCAAACCTGGTTGCATCGGGCTGTCTGATGCTTCGTATATCAAGGTTCATTTTGGTTACGGCAGCCCTCCTCCGTCGGTTTGGCTGTTGAATTCACGTAGATATTTACCTTATGAATGAAGCATCAGCGCATTGAATGTGTTGTTTAATTCCTTTTCCTGTTCACTTTCTTTAAATTACGGGATGTTTCGCCAATGTTATTGAGTTGGGGTTCACAGTTAACATTCCATTTCTTAAACTGCTGATGTGAACTTTTTATATTGAAATAAACTAAATTTCTTTCAGGTTTCTTTTGTGTTTCCCTGGATTTTGTAGGCTTTTGTTTTTCAATCAATTCACCCCAAGCAAGGCAATAATGACACTTAGACACAAGAGGTTACTGGAAGTGAAAGAGAAGGAAAAAAACACGTTAGAAAGAACCTAATTTCTTTTTTTCAGGTTGACATTTGGGCGTCCAAATACAAAAGGCTCGTAAACAAAAACCAATAATTAGTCCCGATTTATCTTCTTATGAGGTGAAAAGTGTAATATAAGGTCGTTTTTATTTTTCGGCGTACGTTAGACATTTACTTTCAAACTAATATTTTTCTTCTTCAGTGTGCCGTGTCCTTTCAGGACGCCGGCAATCATGGCTCTCCACACTTGTAACTCTTAGTAAATGTTGTCTTTTTATCTCCCGTAAACCCTGTTCTGTCAGTCATTTACGCAAGCTCGTTGGGTAGGTTATACGCTGTTGTCCTCTGTCCCTTTTGCCTTCAATGAGTTTTCAATTTTCCAAGCCCTCTATCCTCATTATATGCACTAGAAATTTTCAAATGTCTCTTGTTAAGTGTTCTTTTTGTTTTCACTTTTTCTAAACCTTCGTCGTTGCTCCATGGTATTCTCAGCATCCTTCTGTAGAACGACATTTTTATCGCCTCGAGTTTCTTCTTCATCTTCAATGAGATTGTCCACAAGGATGCTGAGAAAATGGAAACAAAAAGGAGATTTATTGTTAAAATAAGGAGGAGACAGTTGAAATTTCTATAGCACATAATGAGGAAAGAAGGCTTAGTAAATTTGATACTCGCAGGAGAGATTAAAGGCAAAAGGGACAGAGGAAAACCTAGAGAGCTTGGGTAAACGGATGGCGGAACAAGGTTTAGGAGAGATAACAAAAATTTTATTAAGCGCTACAAGGGACAGGAAATTGTGGAGAGCCATGATCGCCAACGCGCTGAAGAAACATAATGAAGAACGAAGGCTTGGCAAATTTGGTACTCATAGGACAAATTAGAGGCTAACGGGACAGAGAAAAAGAACACATAACCTACCTAGAGGGCCTGAGTAAACGGATGGTGGAACAGGTTTTAGGAGAGATAATAAAAAGACAAAATTTATTCAGATTTACAAAAGACAAGTAATTGGGGAGAGCCGTGATCGCTAAATTCATGAAGAGCCATGACACAGAGAAGAAAGTTTGTTAATATAAAGGCTTTTTGATAATCGGTTCCCACAAAAGATTCTTTATGAGTCTGGATTCGTCTGAATTGATAATTTGGACTCTATCCCTTGACCGATTGATGCCATACAGAATGAAAAGGAAGCAATGTACTTTGAGAGATATCTTCTTTTTTCATTGGTTACTTCATGACCAAGCAAATCCATTCGATCAGCGAAATATTGACCGGACAAGTTTCTCTTCATAAAACTCTCTCTTCCAGTAAGATAAGAGAAGTCGATAACTTTGGACCGACCTTATCTCCTCCCATCGAGATAATTTGACCTCATTACCTGATTTAACTCTGTTCTACTTTCTCTTTTCTTTCTTCCTTTCTATCCTTCTTTCTTTCTTTGTTTCTCTCTATATATCCTTGTTTCTTTCTTTCTTTCTCTCTTTCTATCTTGCTCTTCTTTTTTTTTTCATATTTTCTTTTTCTATTTCCTACTTTTTCTCTTTTAGTTTTTCTTTCATGATATTTTCGATTTTCTAATCTTTCTCTCTTCAATTCTTCCGGTTTTCCCTCTCCCGTTTCCTTTTTGGTCTATCTCTTTCTTCATTTCTGTCTTTCCCTTTTCTCTTATTTCCCTTCTTCTTATCCATCTTTTTTTACTGTTTTTACAGCCTTAAATTTTCCTTTTCCTTGTCTTTCCCAATTTTGTATTCCTGTCTTTCTTTCTTTCTTTCGTTTTATCTACTTTTCCTTTATTTGTATTACCTTTACTTTTTCTTAATTTTATTTCTCTCGCCCCAGAAATGTTCTCCAAGAAAATGTCTGCACTCACTATCCAGTGTAACATAAATTTACCGACAGTCACTTTGACAAACATATGCCCCCATCATGTTCTAGATAAAAAGTATCCAGTTACTAGAAGAGAGAAATATTGCCAAAATACACTAACTAGGTTTATTAGATAGATAGATAGATAGATAGATAGATAGATAGATAGATAGATAGATAGATAATGAAGAGACTGCGATAGATAGATAGATAGATAGATAGATAGATAGATAATGAAGAGACTGCGATAGATAGATAGATAATGAAGAGACTGCGATAGATAGATAGATAGATAGATAGATAGATAGATAGATAGATAGATAGATAGATAGATAGATAATGAAGAGACTGCGATAGATAGATAATGAAGAGACTGAGATAGATAGATAGATAGATAGATAGATAATGAAAAGTCTGCGATAGATAGATAGATAGATAGATAGATAGATAATGAAGAGACTGCCATAGATAGATAGATAGATAGATAGATAGATAGATAGATAGATAGATAGATAATGAAGAGACTGCGATAGATAGATAGATAGATAGATAGATAGATAGATAGATAGATAGATAGATAGATAATGAAGGGACTGCCATAGATAGATAGATAGATAGATAGATAGATAGATAGATAGATAGATAGATAGATAGATAGATTATGAAGAGACTGCGATAGATAGATAGATAGATAGATAGATAGATAGATAGATAGATAATGAAGAGACTGCGATAGATAGATAGATAATGAAGAGACTGCGATAGATAGATAGATAGATAGATAATGAAGAGACTGAGATAGATAGATAGATAGATAGATAATGAAGAGACTGCGATAGATAGATAGATAGATAGATAGATAATGAAGAGACTGCCATAGATAGATAGATAGATAGATAGATAGATAGATAGATAGATAGATAGATAGATAGATAGATAGATAGATAATGAAGAGACTGCGATAGATAGATAGATAGATAGATAGATAGATAGATAGATAGATAGATAGATAGATAGATAGATATGGACTTAATGAGAAACTCGAAATGACTTCGAGACAAGTATTTCTTGACTGATCTTTACCTTATGAATGCTTCTTCGATTTATTAATCCAGAAACGCGTGTACCTGTTGATACCAATGCTTTCGGCTCCACCCCATCACGACTCGTCGCACACGCATCCGTCTCTGCTCTTCGTTTTAAAACTTATTTTACACTTCATTGCTACTTCGCCACAGATCTCATATCCTCCATTTTCCCCTTGGCTACTTTCACCCCACCAGATTACCCCCACTACTGCTTGCTGCCCCCTCCCCAATCATACCGCTTTAAATCAAGACCTCCTTCCCATCCAGATATCCAGCTCCCGGCTTATCTAATCTCTCAACTGTTTAACCTCAGATTTGCGTACCTGAGACGAGTCTCACTGGCTTTTGTACAGTTAGGGTAAAAACTTTTACAAGTTTAGGAGATTGAGGAGGCGAGGAAGATGAAAATTTAAGTTTCCGCAGCTAATATTTTCTTGACCTTTTTCCAAGTTTAATTTGAAGAGTTTAAATAAATAAGTCGATATAAGTGCGTTTTCTGAAATTATGAATGAATGATTTTGAAAGCTAATTTTCAAGGCAATCACGACCTCCCTATTTGAAAGAGTTGAACAACAGAACCTTCGTCATGACAGTCGTTCTATTTGACTTTGTGTTGCTTTAAGCTAAGCTTTGAAAAATAATAAGACTATTTATATTCTCTGCTTGTTCTTCGACAGATTCATTTCATGGAATCATTTTATGGGCACAGTTTAAGAAGGCAGTAGAATCACGGACGAGGAAACGAAAATAAAACCAATAGAAACGTGATTATACAAAAGCATGCTAAAAATTCCATTGATTAAGCAACAAGGAGGTCTAAAAAGAAAATGGCAACAGGAAGGACACTCATAGTGAGAATTAGGAAAAGACAGCTGAAATTACTCGGATACGTAATGAGGAAGGAGGGCTTGAGCCTAGTGAGGATAGGAGAGCTAACGGGAAGGAAGCGGGCCACTTAACTGAGGTACTTATGTTAATTGATGGCGGAGCGAGGATCAGGGGCCTTAACAAAGTCAGAAAAATACGCAACACACGAGATAGGAATTGTGGAGAGCCATGATCGCCTATGTCCTGAAGTAACGCGGCACTGAATAATATGAAGAAACGTTTCATCAAACGACTTTTAATATATTTATCTACATTTGAAGTCATCGATTTTGATTTTTGCTGCTATATCTGTGTTAAAAGATCCGTTGACGGACTAGCGATTTACCTAGTAAATAGTACATTTCCTACTTCCTACTTGTGAACTGGCGCATAACAGTCTTTAAAAGCGAAACAATAATGTTCATCCTGCAAGACGTTTACATTGATCTTGATACTTAAAACATGTGATTCAATGCTAGATACACAGTCTGATGAAATAGCTGGATTATCGTCACTTTAAACCGATGCCCAGTGTAGATCATTTATAATCTTATTATAGTCCGGCACAAGGCAATTTTAGTGGAGCGGCTAGGAGCAATGGTTTTAAAACTAGGTTCAGAACAGGACCGGATTATCCTTCAGAGTAGTATGGGCAGTAGCCTAAAGCTTTTATAAAGCAATGATTTTATATTGTAAATGTTATAATTTCGAAATGATATCAATATGACAAACTCATATTTATTTGACTTTTGAAGAAGCAAAGCAAGGAAAAGAATTTGTTAGTTTGTCTCATTGTGTTTCAAGTAGATAACATGTTTGATTTTAATTCAGAATGTTTAAATCTGAGAAACTTTTATAAAGCAGTGATTTTAATTTTCTTGGTGTTATAACTTGTAAATAGTTTAATAAACTGAAATGATATTAATATGACAAACTCATAATTATTTTGATTGTTTCATTTTTTATAACCAGCATTCTAACAATGCTGGTTATAAAAAATGTTTTTTTTCTTATGGTTGTGTTGAAATATGTGCTAATTTGGCTTGCAATAAATAGAAAAATAGCGGTATATCTTGAAGAATATCTTTATTAACAAACAAAAGATAACTATTCTAGTTTATTTAAAGAATTTGCAACAATTTTACTTCAAGCTATATAAATGTGGCTAAAATATATCACTAGTAAAAAATCTTCAAGATGTTTGCGGGCGAGTTAGAGGGTAGCTCCATCGAAGTGGGGGGGTCATAATTTCATTAGCCTAGAGGCCGCAAAAGGTCATAGTCCGGTCCAGCTTCACCAGGAGTCCACAGTCTGTACATTTGATGTTCGTGTGCAGTTACTCGTTTAAGTACTGATCAATTGGTGCAGTTTATTTTAGTTTGTTTCCCGTTTGGTTATTTCATGTGTCACTTCAGTTCATAACGTTGTAAGCTGATGATGCAAATAAACATTATATCTTGTCTGTCACATTCAATGAAATACACACACAAACACACACATATATAATGCAAATGCATATAGAGCACTGTATTAAAAACCTGCAATTTAATTGGAATTACATTTCAGTTAAATAATTAATCGTTTATCTATCTGTGTATCTATCGAGATAGATAGATAGATAGATAGATAGATAGATAGATAGATAGATAGATATGTTTCATAGAATGTTACAGAAGATAAATCTTATAATATATTAACAATGAACTCCTTCAAAATGACTAATGGCTGAACGCATTTGTGACAATAAGGCAATACCTATAACAGGCCGAGTAGCCCAGCGACTGCGGTCCATAACTGGAGGCGGACATGTGGGGGATTTAAATTGCTACTAAATACAAATTTCAGAGGACATTTTTAGCAAGGAACCTGTTAGTAAAATCCAGCAAATTTACCGCATTACTAGGAAGCATGTTAAAACTATAATAATTATTGACTTATTTCCATAAATGCAAATATACAAAAGAAAGAAGAAAACTAACCTCTTCTACTAAGTGAATATACAAAACCTCACTTTATTCACCAGAAATTAGGAACATTCTCAAAGATATTGCAGAAATAATGGGTCAATTTGTTTATATTAATTGAATAAACGCATAGACAATATTGTCGTATAATACAATCAGAAAGGAAGTTCAACATTTTACGAAACTGTGTATCAACAGCCTGAAAATATTTGAAGACACAATGAATCCCAGACAAGCAATAATTTTCATCATTTTTGTAAATCTTATTCTATGATGTTTTCGCATCTAAACGTGTCTAACTTTGTTTTACAGAAGATAAAGAAAATACTCTTTTCACTAAGATAATAGTTATTACTAGTACACACAGTTTTACTAATAATAATTAAAATCAATTCACTTTAACAGGAAATAATAGAATAATATGATGAGTTAATCAATTCATTATATTTAAAAAGGTAAAAAAAAATAAAAATAAAAATGAAATTATAAATAGTTCTATGAATGGATAAGTATGTCATTTTTTAATGTAGCTTCATCAACGTATTTTTACTATTTGAAAAAATATGCATTTTTAATATTGATTATGTAGTCTCAATAGGAATTGTAAATAGGTGATTGTCGAAACATCCTTATCTTATAAATAAAATTTTAAGATAATTTTAAAATTTTCAGTGCTGATGAGCTGCTTTAGGAGAATCAAACAGACAATATTTTTTTGAAAAATAAATTTGATAATGATTTCGTTTTATATTTAAAAGATGCATTTCAGAAACTAACAAAGGTTTCTGCCAAAGCTTTCCTGCAAATTTTCAATTTAACAACACCAAAAATTATTAAAAAAAATGACTGTGGCATACAGTGGAATTTTTAAATTACCACAATCTAATTCATTCAAAATATTTCCATATTCTTCAAAATAAAAAAATTGTATTATTAAATATTTCTTCTTCTGTGGGACATTTTTTTCTTTACAATGCCTGCTAGATAATAATGTCATTTTAATATCTTTAGAAATCCTAGCGTCATGATCTGGTAAGTTATCAAGTTTTTGGTATACGATTTCTCCACATTTTCAGCAGTTATGGTCTGGAACAAAATCGTATTTTTTTTAATATGAACATTTAATTGGAGAAGTAATTTAGTTTTTTCAATATTAAATTTTTTCAATAAGATTTTGTACTGTTAAAAACTATGCTTCACCAGATACTTCCTTTAATTTTCCAAATTCATTTTCTAAATAGTCTGTGGTAATTTCACCAAATATAACAAAATTAAATTCACTGCTTCGTAAATATCTACAAACATCACTTAAACAATTGCATTGATGTTCAATGCCTAAACTCGTGTCCCTTGTAAATGATATAACGCTTTTTCCTTGCCATTTTTCCAAAATGAGAAAGACATTTCAGATGTTCATCTTCTAAATCTGATAGCACCTTTTTCAATGGGTCGTTCTTCATCATATCGTCATAGACATTTTTGGCATTAGCCGTTTTCCAAAATTGCAACACTTTTTCAGTGAAATGAAGTGTTTCTGCAATGTCAACTTCATTTAACAATGGGTGAGTTTTAAGTGCAGCTATAGTTTGACCACAAAATACTTTGAAAGAAAGGGAAGCTTTTTGTCTCTAAACAGGTTTTGAATAAACTGCTACATCAGTTAGTTTTGACATTGTAATAAAGTGAGTTTTTTGATACTCAAAAGGACCTTCTACAATGTTTCATTTTACTGTTATTTTTATCTTAATTAATTCGTAAGAAGCTTCAGTAATCCAATTATTTTGAATGTTTTTAACTAAAGTGATATAATCATAAAGCAAATAAAAACAAATAAATCTTTCGTTACCCAAGGCTTATGAGAAACAGTGTCATATTTTAAAGATTGATTCGTCCTGTTATTATCATATATAATTGCAATTACGCAATCATTTAATTGCTTGATTGTATTAACAATATATGAAAACATTTCACATAAAAATATTTGGCATATTTGAAGTAAATATTTTGGTCTACCATTTAAACATTTTGCCATAATGCCCAATATTGTTTTTATTAATCACTCAGAATTTTCAGCAAAATAAAATAAATTTCCACCATGATATTGTAGAGCAACTTTGATATAAATGTCATCAACTAAAATAATACACTTTTTCTGATTTTTAGAGATTTTATTAAATACATCACTAAGAAAATTATTGTCATCTTATTTTGAAACTTTTAAATTCAAAGCTGATTGTATTCTCACACTTGGTAACTTGAAATCTTCCAGAAGTCTGTTACATTATAACCGAGATGTAGCAAAATACCCAAACGCTCTGAATATTAGAATCACAAAGTTTTCTTCCAATGGTTTGTGATGTCATAAGAGTGATATTCTCTTTTACATTTTTTATTATCAATTTTGAAACTTACTAAGATAATGAATTTTTCTATGACCAGTGTTGAAACATTAATATTTGATTTTTGAAACAGAAAGATTCTGTATATATACCTGCATGGCAGAATTATATCGCAAGTTTTTAAACAATGTTTTAAGAGTTTTAAAAAACTGTAATACTTCCAAAGAAAAAAATCAACTGGATGAACAGCTGATTGATTTATAGTATAGCATGTAATTCTTGACACAAAATTCTGTGGATCAATATTGTGACAATCAATTGATAATTTTGTCTTTTTCTAGAAATTGTGTCAACTCATCATTTTGCACATTTCACACACAAGTATAGAAGTCTTACTTGTAATTCTTGATTTTGGTTGAGGACAAATTAATACATTTGATGGTAAATTATTACATTCTGATGGTGAACTTTTCGTTCGTACGTTGTTCTCTAAAAACCACCGTTTTATTGCCAGATAGAAAACGCCTTACAACAATATTTAGCTTGTTGGGGGTGTTGGTGTATTAAGCTTCTTGGGGTGTTGTTGGAAGAAACAAACCAAACGAGCTTTACTGGTGGGAAAAGACACGAGTGAAAGATGTACAAAAATGTATCAAAGGAAAAGATTGAAATAGCTTTTGTAAGAACAAATATATTTTTTTGTTTGGATTTGCCTTAAGCAAGATTAATACCAACAAGTGTCCGGAATAGAAGTACGATAACATTATAAATATCTTTATTGTTACGTGTTTATGAACATTTGAACATCCCAGGAAACTATTTCATTTGTAAATGGGGGTGGGATGGGGTCTTCTGAACTTACACTAAATAGTTCTGTACTTGTTTGCTTTGTCATCGTTATAGTTCCTTTTATCATGCAACAATGTAAAGTGCATTTTAATTCGGTCGAGAGGCTCGAGCAAGGACAGGCTGTTAAAGTTCCACACAAGTAGCACTCTAGTAAAGTTCTCGGAGACGAACACATCTTCACTCTCTACCTCCTCCTCAATTTCACTATATATATATATATACATATATATATATATATATATATATATATATATATATATATATATATATGGTATTCTAAATACCATATATATATATATATATATATATATATATATATATATATGGTATTCTAAATACCATATATATATATATATATATATATATATATATATATATATATATATATGGTATTTAGAATACCCAAAAGCTGGTTCAATACAGCTTACTATTATTGGAGTTTTAGAGACAAAAATGAAAGACGTCCGGCCATTAAATGGAATATTTTAAGAAAAGCTAAAGCTGATAAAGTGATAGCGGCTGCTGTAGGCTGTGTCAGGAGGTGAAGTTGGCCATTGAAACATGCAAGTGTGGTGGCGAGTTATTGAATGAGAGGGTCCAAAATGATGGCATAATGTAGGCATGTGAGGAAGTTGAATTTAGGGCTATACGAACCCGGATGAAGTTGGAAAAGCAATTATACTATTTGTTTAACACCCCTCCTCCTCCACGTTAATCTCGGTGCCGCATTAAGAAATTTAAGTCCTTGTGGTGTTGTCTGTAATGATTTCGCTGAGTTAACCACTGAGTTTATTGTTTTAGGATATATATATATATATATATATATATATATATATATATATATATATATATATATATATATATACTTGAGTGTTAGACTAATCTAAATTAAGAAAACAAGATTTTAAAAACGAAGACATAGGAAGGTGAATAAGTATGAAGTTAAATTTTTCTCATACGTATTTAAGAAAGTGTTTTATATGAAAGAGAAGAACAAATGAAGTCAACGTTTTACCCTTGAGTTTGACTACGCCCCCAACAGTAAACTAATCACAGCAGAGTTGGTGAAATGGTGAATCAGTTGACGAAATTCTAAAGTCACTTGTCAATGAAAGGAATAGTCGATAATCATTTCAATATAATTAAAAATAAAGAATTTATGGCGAATTTTTCCCAAGTAAAACGGAATAAGAAAAATATTTGAATTTCATGCCAGCATATCGACAGTTGATGACCGTGAAAGAAAAATTGATTTGAATTTAATGGTAGAGGATTGACATTATACAGCCTTGAAAAAAGTTAAAATTTTATATTTTCTTCTGCTTTGCTGAAGTGAATATATAATAACGGTATTTCACTGCAAGTTTCAAAACTAAACTTCTCTCCATTAATCATCTGAGAGACTCCTCTCTGCCTTCCATCAGCCTGGCTGATGCTAACCTCCAAGTGACTCGTTGAGTCTTCTCCGATTAACTTTCTCTGCTAATATGAAGTGGAAAGACTATATTGAATCCATTGCCAGGTCAACTGCAAAGACATTTGGCTCAGTGTCGTGCAAGACAATTTTCTCTCCAGAATCTATCTTACATATTTATTATTCTACCATTCGCCTATGCTTAGAATATTGCTGTTACATATGGCCCGATGACCCTTGAGCTCCTTGATAAAATCCAAAGAAGAATCAATAATATTATTGGTCCTGATCTGGCGACTCGGCTCAGTCACTTCCCACCATCGCTAGGTTTCTGTGTCTTTTCTAGACTTTTTGAATTTAAGTTCAGTACTAGGCTGGCGTCAAGATCTCATCAATTTACAGTTGAGCTGGTTAGATATAGTCGTAAGTTCTATGTTAACTGTTTCTTTTCTCCTACTTCTCGCTTGTGGAACTCCCGTCCGGCTTTGAATTCCAACCAACTTTAATCTGCAAAAATTTAAATGCAATGTCAAGCACTATCCATTCTCCTACTGATTACTCTTTCCTCTTCCCGCTCATGATTAATGTTTCTGTTCCTAATTCTTCCACGCCCTGTAACAAATTGTGTTTTTGTGGCTTTATTGCCTTGCATGGGGTGATACCATATGAAAAAACAAAGAATTCTGCAAGAATAATAGCATTTTCGAAAATTGGCCATATTTTGTTTCATTATTCGTTTCGCCAAAATTCTGGTCTGTAAAATTCCTCTTCGCAAGGAAAGTGATCATTTATTTTTTTACCGGTTCAATAATCAGTCGTGTTTTTAAACAACTTTCCTCGGCTTTTCAGTAAATGTCTATTCACGGGGATTTTAAAGTACATGACTTTCCATAAATTATTTATCCTCCCACTCCCTCTCTCTTTCTCTCGCTCTCTCTCCCCCACACATACTTCTATCAAGACTTAAAACAAACCAGTCACTTCATTTGAACACGAACTTTAATATAAGTACCTTCATTAATTTTTTTATAAATGAAAAAGCTTTCTTGAAGCTTTCATTGTAACTTTAATTGAAAGTTAAAAGATTAAATTTATTATTTCCATTAAGCAAAATACTCTGGTGTATTTCAAATAGAAATTATATGGGTTTTTTCTAGAATAGCTGATTAGCGTCTTTCATCACAATGTAATTATCTTTATTAAAAATCTCACAAAAATAGAATATACTTTTCTGAAACTCTATGAATATTAGGTGATTTAAATTATAATTAATCTGATTTGAAAAAAAATTACTTTAAGTTTAAAATAACAGAGAAATGGATTTTTAAAACAAACAGTAGCGGTGATTTTTAACCGACAGCTGCCATTCTTACGTAATTGATGAGCGGTGACAAGTGCTGATAAGGTGTTGATAGTTTTACTGTTGTTTTACAAAGATTTTATCTGTTAAAACATAATTTAAGAAAATGACGGGTGAGCGCCTTTTTTATATAATTTTTAAGTACTCAGTAATCTTAAATATTCTCCGTAATCCAATTTTAGGAATGTTGACTTTAAATTTACTATAGTCATCGCTCTTATTTTCTGATAATGTCGTAAATGGTTGACCATACTTTCAAAAATTGGGAACGTTACATAATTTTTTTACATACATAAAAAAATAATTTCAAAAATCTTCGTGCAAAATGATTTGTAATAAGCTTTTCAATTTTTTATTAGTAAATATAGTTTTCACTTAATAGCAATATCACCTAACTGGATAAAAATAACGCAGAATTTTGTAAGATATATATATATTATGAATTATTATAATGAAAATGAAAAAAAATGAAAACGATTCTTATAAAAATTCATTATTCGATGAAAATTTTTTCTTAAGACAATAATGGCCTTAATAATTCTTATTTATAAAAAACAATTAAAAACTTTTATAATTAAATAATTTCATAGTTTTATTGCATTTTTTATTTTGGAACAGATTTTCGGGAAATGAATAGTAGTTTGAAAAAAGAAAAATTACGATTTACATTATCCAAGGAGTTCTGCTTTTAATTAGTAAGTTTTCGGATGAAAATTTAATTTCTAAAAATTTCATGAAATTAAGTAAGTGGGTGGGTAACATGTGTAAAAAAATATTTTTACCAAGATTTGAAAAAATAATTTGAATAATTTCATTTATCTGTGAATAAGTCCTGAAAGTTTCATTAAAATCCGACAGTTATTTGATTTTTGCAAGAATTTCCAAATCAATGTGTTTTTCACCTGAAAAATGGCGCTAAAACACCAATAGTAAATATTAGGCCGACCGCTAACAAGATATAACCAAAATTTCGAACATTCAAGAAAGGATTCAAAAATTTAATAAATTAATCAGAAAAATACTTTTGTCTTTCTTGTTAATAATAAAATAAACATTTTGACGATAAAACTTTTAAACTTTAAGTTTAGGGCCTTTTTTATCATGCTATGAGGTTTCGTTGGTTTTTTAGCGAAAACGTGGAGGTACCGAATTTAAAATGTTATCTTCAGTTCTCAGCTGAAGTATTATCATTCCCCCATGACTTATCCAAATGATTATGCTTTATCTTTGTCTTCTCGGCCACCACATTTTGGCCGATACGTTTTCTGGCCTTCTACATGTGCTTATTGCTTGCGGTATTAAAAACATTCGTTCGTTACCATTTGAATAAGAAGATTTCTCCTCGCCCCCCCCCTATCTCCCCTTATTCCTTCTTTTTCACTCTTATTAATTTTTCACTATAACACACTCACATAACCCCATGCAATGAAAGGATTTTTAGAAAATGATGAAGCGCCCCTGTTTCAAAATGATGTGTTTTTTTTTGGAAATCCTGCATTCAACAAATCTTTTATCACTGTTGCATAGATTGAAACCCTGACCGCTGGACCCAAGAGTAAGTCGATGCCTATGTGCCAAAGAGCTCTCTTAGTCGTATAAGCACATTATTAAGTGTATTTGCTTTTGTTGTTTACTATATTCTGTTAGCTGTAGATTCACAAGCATCTGCTGATGATTGGCGATTAGATCTAGCATCAGAGAGTCATATTCAGTGACGTCAGATGGGCGGGCTAAATTTCACGGGTCAAATATCCGGCGTATTAGACGGGGAAACGGACTGGGGTGAAATATCTTGCTATCACCGTCGCCTTATAAGCCAGATCAGAGCCTTGTATCTCGGCCCCTGAGGATAATAATCGTTAGCAGATAAGGAAAATGTAAACCTAGGAACATAAACATGTGTAAATCGATATGTTTCGTTTTATTTGTTTGTGTATTTTGTTTCGGCGGCCCATCGAAACCTATAAACAACATCGGTACTTGATCACTTACAGCATTTGCGGATAAAGCCCTGTGGTTGAGAACATAGTGTAAACTTCAGGGTTCTAAAGATGGCTTGCTTCAATGCATCAGAAACATTTTATTAACCAAAGGAGCTGATAATCTTATGACGGCGGCCACCATCTCGGGAATTTCGAATATTTTAAATTTCTTTCGGTTCGAATGTGTGCTAACATTTTGTTTTGTTATTCACTATTTCGGCCTTGTGCCAGACCAAGTTAAAATAAGTAAATAATATAGACAGCAATTAAGTTGTAGTTTTTTGCAATCTCATTATTCAGACGAATGAATCCCAGCTTCACTAAGCGCTCCACATCAACGGCCTTGTGCCTGTAGTGTATGTCTCAAACTATACCATGACTGGATAGAATTTGCACTCAATGTGACGCCAAGGGAATCAGTTCTGTTTTAACTTGAAGTGACCTTCCGAACGCCGAGTGCATTATCATGTGAACATGCAGCTTCCCCTGGTTTGCAAGCGTGGGAACGAGAAGTATGACATAAATAGATATATAAACACCCACCCGAGCGGCAAGCAGAGAGTCTCTCAGACACCACAGTCGAGAAGCCAAGGTTCACATTTCTGGGGCACGTTCACCCCCTCACACACACACACACACACACTGATCGATGGGAATTGACGAAGTACTAGAATTAAATAAAATGTAATGTGAAATATGAAAGATTCATGTCTCTGATTATCATTGGTTTGCATCTTTGTTTCATTATAGAAAAAACGATACTGTCTTTAGCATAATAATTCTACCTTCTGAAATCTCAGCGGCGATAATTACAAACCAGATAAAAATACTTTTATACAGTTTTGCTGTCGAAATGATATTGAGGAAGAAGATCAATTTGAAAACTGTCCGACCACAAAGAACAGTAAAGCTAATTATCAGTAGTAAATCTCTGATATTCTCTCAAAATGGCGAGAGAATTGAAGAAAGAATGTCGTTTGAATGGTCTCACGTATTACTGCCTTATTAAAAGCACTATTAGAACAATTTAAAATTAGTTTACTACAAATAATGCTCCCATTAACGCTAACAAAATAATCACTATAAGAAAACCTGAGAGGACTGGTACAAAGACAGAGTAATGGGTTTATAGTATTAGTCTCCACAATGAATAAACCTTGTAACCTATGTGACACCAAAAGTTCAAGCGAGCCAATTGTAGATTTGACCTGAGTCCAGAATCATGTGACCAAACGAGTAGCCTCTGGAATTGCAAAAATGGGGAATAATCGTATTACAGGGGATATATAAACACCCACAACAAAGGGGAATATGGCAGTATCTCAGACATGGCAGGTGAGAATGTAAGGTTATATTTTGGATGTAGACCCAAAGGTCCACATACAAATACACTAGCCAAGAATAACTGAAGGACGTATCGGAGTGAAATAAAATGTAATTTTTAAATCTTGACTTGTGTTATCATTTGGTCTGCACTGCTATCTCATTAGATACTAAACTAAGCAAAGGCAAACAGCATCTCTCAGTAAACAATATCATTCTACAATGCAATACGAATGTGTTAGAATGTTTTCGTTATAACCTGTGTAACAGTAGCTTGTATAGTATCTTTACCGGCTCAATAATGTAGTTGACCTCGACGAAAAACCTCTATTATTCTACTTGCCGCGCTAAATATTTTTTGTGCATTCTAAGCATTGTCATCTTCGAGCGACAAATTCTCTTCCGCTTTGACATCAGCAATATTCCATTCGTCTAAATTGATCAATATTTGGCCATTATTATCGATTCTGAGACGGTTAATGAGACGTATCGAGTAACGTCTGCAAATTCATGTCACGTGACTGGGTCGATCCGGTGGCTCGGCTGAAAAATATGGCCTCCAGTTCGGTCAATGCGAAAAGAAAAATGAAATACGTCAGAAAAGAAACAGAAAGATACAGAAATATAGTGAGTGAGGAAGAGAAACAAAGAGAGGACAATAAAGGAATCTCTAGCAAGGGATAGTACGAAAGAGACATAAAACATGGAATCTGCCTGAATTTTTCAAAGACAACATCCTGTTTTGTTTACATAGAAGTTTACGATGCGACGATAATGATCGCGGAATAGCAGACGCAGGTCATAAACTCATATTTGGTTCTATGACGTCCTACATAACGGTACGGTGAACATCTCTGTTGCAATGTCCAGATAACCACTCTGATGATGGCTGATGCGAGCTGATGTGAGCCGAAAGCTTAGATCGACGGCCAATATAATAAAGAAATATACAAACGTTGCACAGTTTTTGTCTTTGTTTTTTCTTGAAACTAAAGCCATTATACGACCCTTAGAAAGGCTCATGATTAAACAAAATACACATTCGTTGCCTGTTATATTTAACAATATATGATCTGCTTCCCTTAAACAGTGTATATATATATATATATATATATATATATATATATATATATATATATATATAGTACTCGTAGATCGTTAGTTATCAAGCAAGTCTTGCAGACTGTTAACAAGTGTGAGGTGTTCAGTTCTTTCTCTGTGCTCACCTATTGTCGCCTTGTGCCTTATTAGGTGAAGCTTGGTAAATATTTATGCCACCTGACATAAAGTGATTTTTAGGATACTTTTTAGAGCATTAAGTTTAAAAATCTGGTCATCTGCCATTACCTCAGTGATTTCCCAGACATATTATCGACAGATGTCTAACATCATGATTACATATGGATTTCCTAGAGAAATGTGTTCAGTCCTTAATGGAACCTCAACTATTTCAAGCCTTTTATTTATCTACGTCCATCGTCTTCCATAATGCACAATAATGGAAGTATTCTCACCTCACAGTTCAGCTGCTGAATCTTTGATCCTTGTTTGATATTCTGTTATTTTGACCCTGTGGCACACTAAGTTCATTTGACTAAATACAGGTTTACTTTATGCAATTTTGAGTAAATCGACATGGCGTAAAGCGAAGAAGCATTTATCACTACTTGATATGAGAAATATTATTTAGTGTTCGCATTGTGCTTAGACTGACAGTCCACGAACTGGAACCGACTCCCCGATCACTATAATCTTAACCTGTTATCTTGAACTGTTATCATCCCACATAGCTCCATAAACTCTACCTCTTACTTTGTAAAACTCTAGATTGTGGCTCTTGGGCCTTATAAAGGATGAAAATCATTGTAAAAACAAAAGAAGAAAATATGTTGTAATGATTCTAGAAAAGCTTTTGAAAATGCAAATAGGTTTAAGACAAACTTGCTGGATGTTTCCAGCGCCTACAGGGAATTGCATGATAGAAAAGACAAGGCGAATACGGTCAGATTTTAAGTTCAAACCATGGCAGTTAACAAAAAATAATTATTTTACAGGTCTGGAAACGCTTAATTTTTTTCTACATAAATAAATAGTATTCCAACCTTCACTTTATGCCATTTCGTATTGCGGGGAAAACAAAACAAATATCGGCCTTTCGTAATGCATATTGACGTAAAGCGAGATTTCTAAAAATCGGGTCACCTCTATCTAATTTGACCGCCTCTTGTTGAATGATGATTAAAATTCTAGTCACACAGATTTTTTTCTGGCATCGTGAGTTCGATTTCACTAGATGCTCCATCATTTTCAACCTGTACCAGATTCTATAATATATATATAGATGTGAATCTATGTGAATAACGTATGATCGATATAAGAATCAAACCTCATTTTCCAAATATTATTTCTGTCGGCTTCATACGAAACAAAAGTAATATCTTTTCATGACCCTTGTCGAAATCTATCAACAATTCCTCGTTCCCGTTTCCACAAAGGATTTTTGAGGTTAATATAAGTTTATTCCGAATTTAATATTTCTGAAGTCATATTCGTTCTGTTATATTTCTTGGGAAATACTATCAGTATTTTGCGAAGAGAAAATAATTTCTGAAATATTGCTTTTGAAGAAGTTATTGAGAAAATTTTAGATTCAAAATTTGTTCTACAAAGACACGGCAAATGTCGAATGCTTTCAGATAAAAACCTTTATTCAACCATTGAAACAATTTCCAGGCTTTCCTATTATTTCTTTTTTCTCGGTTATCAGACCAGGTTGCACTAAAAATATGAAGCAAATTATCACTTGTCTTTCGAGATGTTCTTTATTTAAAATTCCAAATTGGTGTAGTGCCTTAATAAACATATTATCAGCAGCAGCCGTTAATAAATACAGTATCAGCAACAGCCCGAGTGTATAAAAACAGGTGAACCCTTAAGTAACTTTCTCTTCTTCTTTTCCCTCCTTTCGAAGTATGTGCCATCAACTTTTCACACCAAAGCAAAAGGGCTTTAGATGCTTCACACTAGAACACACCTAAACAGGCAAGTCACATTCAAATACATTCATTAACAATTTCCGTTGTGTATTCAATTTAATGTATAGGAAAATAAACTCTTAAACTTTCCTTTCGTTATTTTTGTTAAATAAATGTTATTTTGTATTGCAATCAATCGGTCTCTGTTCTTCTGTACCTTTTCATTACCATTATTCTATGTAAAATATTCCCGTAGAAACCTTATACACTAGTTATAGAAGTGTCCAACACACTAAAGCAGGTATCGTTATTAACCCAACTCTATCCAGGCTGTTGCAATCACCTTTACTGTTTCGCTATTATTGTCATCTATTCATCTACGACTTCACACGCTCCAAACGATACTTTGTTCTTTTTCGAGTTTTCTACTTTTCTCAACAATTTATTTTCTTCTTTTATCTACAGTGTCCATTCAGGACGTAAGCAATCATTGCTTTCTACAACTTCTTTAGTTTTTAGCTCTTAATAATGTTTGTCTTTTTATTATTCTTCCCATTCACTGTTCTGTCAACCATTCACACAATTTCGTTAGGTAGGTTAAAATTATTTTCATTATGCTATTTTTGAGGTGGGATTGGAAAAATTGGTCAGAAAAGACGTAATAGTAATAAAATAATTTATAGTAATAAAATAAGTGATAAAAAGTAAAAGTTTAATAATTGTTCTTTAATGAAGTAAATGTTAATGATAATATCACATAAAATTTATAGAAAATAAATATGTTAAATTCTGATGATAACAGTCACACTTTTAAATAAATATTACCCTCCCCAGTCTTTTGAACAGGAGTAGAGGTTTATACCTTGTTTCCTGTTTAGGATTGGGTTTCTGACACCTTTCCCAAAGTCTTCTCACACTCTTTCACCCCCAGTAATCCCTTACCTCAGTAGAGGCTTACAGTCGAAATGGTGATGATGAAAGGACTGTGTGATATGAATGGCAGAGAAGGTGATAAGAAGTCGAGACTATGAGGATGCGGAGGATAGATAACGATTGTGACCTTGACTTGAAGAGGTCAACAGAGAAATACACACACAAGAGCTCCTTCCACAAAGTGTTTACGCTTGAGAAAAAGTTGAGTGGAAATTATTTCTTACATTTGGAATACGGAGGAAATAAGAGTGATTTAACTCCATGGGAGTGGTCTGGTGTGCCCTAGCAGTAAAAGTATGAATAGTTGAAACCGAAGAATAAGGTTATCTAAACATTTGCCATAGAAATAGCGATAGATTAGCGAAAGGCAGGCAGCGTTGCGTCTGTGGGAAAGACGTTTAATTTATAATAATAAAAACTGAACATGCTGTCTCTAAAAGGATTTTCTTTGCCGTACTTTTAAGCAAGATATTCAAGAATTTATCATGGATTTTTTAATATGTCTGTTGTTTCTCTGTGACTTTTCCTGTATCTATTTTTCCTATAAGAGAATGATGTCGACTGATAAAAAAAAATAAAATTGTCTAATTAGAAATCTTCCTAAACTAAAGTAGCGGTTATAAAAATAGAATCCAACGAAAATTAGTGTTTACTTTGTACCGCTGTTTTGTAACGCATATCGCATGTAACTATGTTTTTTCTTCATATCCAATAGTCGAGATCGAATACATTGTGTACAACATCCCAAAATATGTTTGAATAAAATGCTACAAAATTACTTTTGCGCTTAGTACTCAGGATTTTAACTGATTTTTGTTGTTTCTGTACACAAATTATGTGATCGATGAATTGAAGATAGTTTTTTTTCTATTAGAACAAAAACGGCTCACAGACTTTTTTTCTGAATATTTTAAATCTTATGGTAGTAGTTCTCTAGAGTTTAAAGTTTAGTTTTTAATTTCAAGCAAAAAGGATAAAGCCACTAATTAATATCACTTTGCGTACTTAAAAGCTGTTTTTTTAATTAAATATTCTCTCATATTAATTGTATTATAATGAACATTAAAGATTATTTAATTCGTTGGAGGAACTCGTTGCCGAGGATCGGGGTGCTGATCGCCATTTCCTTCTGTGTGAGATGAGTCCCATGTTGGATCTGAAGAGACGTCCGCAGCCACCGCATTGTAGGGTAGAAGGGTTCAGGGGTTAGAGGGCTCTGATTATTCTCTGGGCTCTTTCCCTCTCTTCCATTTGCCTTCTGGGGTTTTCGAAGGATTTTTTTTCGTGGACTGCTCTTCTCTAATTGGCTCTTTAATTAAAATAGTCTGAAACCTGGACGGAGCGTATGAGCAACGAAGAAGTTTTAAGAAAAACAGACACAAAAATCACTCTTAAAATCAGAAAGAGACAGTTGACACTCCTGAGTTACATAATGAGAACGACAGGAAATTGCAAAGATCTCTTACGTCTGAGGAATAGGAAATTGTAGAGGGCTATGATCGCCCACATCTGAAGTATAGGAATTTGCAAAGGGCCATAGCTGCCGATGTTTGAAGGATAGGAAATTGTAGAAGGCCATAATTACCCGCGTTTGAAAGTATATGGTACATTAAAAAAAGTCTCGTTAAATGTTTATCATCCGGAATTACTTATATTACAATTCTTCATACCTGCCAAGGGGAACATTTTAAACTCTGTACTTAAAAATCATTCAAAGCATTTATAGAAATAGCGTCCAATGAAAATTTATTAAAAAGTCAGTCAGTTATGTGCCATAGGTGATACACGCTTAGGCGATCATGTATCTTTCGATTTTCTGCGATATTTTAAACTAAAACTTACAATTCTGATTAATTATACTTCAAATTAGTTATTTTTTCTCAAATAACGCCAGTCAGTTATGCGCCATGCGTGATACACGCTTAAGCCATCATGTACATTTCGGTACATGACTGACGGGGCAATTTTTTTCCCGCGGTAGTTTGCCATTTCTTTCTCATCCAAGGCTACAGAACCCAATCTGTCCTGCTATTTACCCATAGCTGGGGGGAAGAGGAGAGGAGGATTTATACCTTTCCCAAATGTATTAGCACGTAAGTGAATGCAATGGAATTCGAACTCGCCTCTACGATTCCTCAATCCGCTATCCATTACTCCACCGTGCCTTCTGAAGATATATAAATATATATATATATATATCTTTCTTGTCTTTCTGTTTGTCGTAGATTTATAGTTTGATTTGATTTTTACGGCTTATCAACATTTTGCATGTTATCTAAAGCCAGAAAATATTTTTAAATTGTAAGAATTTTGGCGATAACAATTTACTGATAAAAGTTCTACTAATTCCCCGAATACCAATTCAAAGCCTTTATCCATTACACCACACGCACATCCAAACTTACAGCACCTAGTATTCCTAAGCGGTCACCAATCTTAGTACTGACCAGGTTGAACGTTGCTTAACTTCAGTGCTCGTACGAGAATCGGTGTTTCAACGTGATATTGTCGTAAGCCTCTGTTACAAAAAGAAACTGAATTAATTAATAGTTATTAATCAGACCACTTAGCGAAAGGGATGTGGCCAATGTGCTGGTCATATGAGCACAGCGACTTTAAAAGTGGACTTAACACATGGATAACTTGCTAATGGTTGCTTTTTCATTTTTTATTTTTCATTTCATATGAGACTGTAGTGAATGGCTTCACAAAGTTGCCGCCCAAAACGGGAACCTGATGACCTGGAAATCGTTAAAGAACGTCTTAAGTATTTACAGCTGTCATTGGACGAAAAAGAAGAGGAGAATGCGTATTACGAAAAATGGATTTAGGTAACAGGGTAATTGGTATTTGCCTGGAAAGTTTTCAGCCATTTGGAATATCTCGAGAACAGGTTGAGTAGCCTCGATGTAACTAGATAACCATTCAAAACTTTAATGTACAGGCACAAACTAAAACTCTCCTGTAAAGTTACTCAGTCCTCAGTGAGACTCCATTCAATCTAGCTTGTGTGACCGTCTGCGCTTTTTCGTATCGAAACGAAGTTTTTAGCAAAATATCGTCTCGCCCACACCAGCCTCGCGTAAAATCCAGATTAGGTTCCTCGTGATTTTATCTTTATTAAAATTTATTCACTGTAAGTCACAAGAGCCACTCAAGGTAGAGGGTTACTGAATGAGATATGGTATGTAAGAGGAGTATGTAGGAAGTGAAGATTACGGGGATAAGTTAGAGCGGTAACAATTGACGTTAAACTTGAAGAGGTTAAGATTGCAGTGTACTGGGAAGCATCCACGGGGGAGTTTGAACCGGAAAACAACGATTTTTTAACACTTTTTCCTTTCTTAAGTCTAAAATTGCCATTAAAATGGAAATCTCTGACCATGGACGAGATCCAAGTGACGCGACAGCTGATGGGGATCCCGAAAGAGGAATTTGAATACTTTTTCAAAATGGAAGTGTACCGAGATAATATGTGTATGATATCTAAATCAGACCCCTTTAACTCATGTCACTTGTAAGATAAAATAAATGAATATTTTCTTGACACATCTTATTGTTAAAATTTGTTATACCGTATATGTCGGCATACAAGGCGATCTTTTAACCTTAAAAAATCTCTCAAAAATAGTGGATCGTCTTATACTCCAGGTATAAAATATTAACCTTAAATCCTAAATCTTTATGGTAAGTTGTTAGCATGGGAGATTTTTAACGGTAAGCTAAACCCCGCCTCGCCTGCTTTTGTCGATGATGGCGAACAAAATCACAACTTGATGTGTATTTCAACAAGCCGTTTAAAGATCGCATTCGAGAACAGTGGAACGAATTGATGGTAAGCGGGGAAAAGTCATTCGGGCTACCGTAATAGCCTACCGAAAGCACAGCACCCACTCATGAGGTATTGTAGATTGTGATAGTTAATTGACAATATCTTCCGACTGTTTTTTCATTAGAATTTGAGTGAAAAGAAAGTATATGGTTACTGAATTTATTTGATAAATTCAATACAATACATTTTAAAATATGATTTGAGGTGCGTCGTCACGTACGGCGAATATATCCCGAAACATACATTTTAAGTTGAAAATTTGGTGGTCGTCTTATACAACCAGTCGCCTTGTACGCTAGCATATGCAGTATGTAGATTGCTCCACATCGGAGTTAGACCCTTTAAAGATAGTGAGTAACTGGCAGTCACTATGCAGCGTTGATTCCTAAGTTTACGTATATATTCTGCGTATGAGGCTACTTTTAAATTAAAAAAATGCCTCCCGCTTAAAAAATAAGGAGTCGTCTAATATAACAATTACAAAAAAAACAAACCTTAAATCCTGTCGTGTATCGGCAATGGTAGGTAGATTGATATGCTTGCGCCATAGATCGCGGTAGGCTAACAACTGCCTCGGCAGGGTAACTACCGATGTAAATATTTCAAGTTGAAACAATTCACATTATAATGCTGTGCTGTAGTTATAAATGTAATAAAAGTGTTTTTACTTTTTGATTTCACATTAAAATGTCAAATCCAAGAGACAACATTATACAACAATTTGCAAATTTTCCGCTGAACAACACGAACAAGTAACGTAAACAAATCTTTCATTCCTGATTTATAGAGCTATGAGTGATTCACACCAATCATTATTTCTCATAGTAATGTTAAATAAAAACATTTAGAATAACATACAATCTATATTTCTAATTAAAATTCATTAGCATTGTGGTGTTAAATAAAAAAAATATTAGTATAACACACAAAATTCAATAACATACATTTTTCCGATGTTAAGCAACAAAACATTTATGATAAAATCTTTATTTCTCATTAGAGAATAAAAACACAAATACTCACATACGTAATTAAAACCCTTCAAAATTACTATGATAATCACCACCCGATGCAAAGAGCTCATCATAAATGTCATCATTTACAGTTTCGTCATATAGTTCCGAGGCTTATACCACAGATATCAGATAAAATCACGAAAATTTACATCGATTTGGGATCTAGCCTTATACGTAGAAATATACGGTATATATATGTATATATATATATATATATATATATATATGTGTGTGTGTGTGTGTGTGTGTGTGTGTGTGTGTTTGTGTGTGTGTGTGTGTGTGTGTGTGTGTGTGTGTGTGTAATTTGGCAGCAACTTTTCTTTTAAACATGTTGTATTGAATGTTAAAGACAGCATATTTTCTTTTGAATTTTCTCATATTCTCTAATGAGACTTTTTATTTGAAAATGATTTCGAAATAAGTATTGTCCGTACGATGACCTAGAGCTTTCGAACATCATTGTTCATCTTCAGGGTCACAGGTACGGACAATACTTATTTCGAAATCATTTTCAAATAAAAAGTCTCATTAGAGAATATGAGAAAATTCAAAAGAAAATATTCAAGACTATGTTGTCTTTAACATTCAATACAACATGTTTAAATATATATATATATATGTGTGTGTGTGTGTGTGTGTGTGGCTGGAATTAATTTCCATGTATGCTCGACTTCTACGGTAGGTAGCTAATTTCTGTTGCTGACACTTGCTCAGGTACATTTGCGTTTTTTCAACACCCTAAAAGCCAACCTTTAATTTACACCGTAGCTATTTTGAGCAGACACTAGTACAGTTTCTGGGAGAAGGCACACAATCTGGTGCGATCATTTGTTTTAACAAGGCCAGTACGTTCACGATGACTTCATTGATTTCTTATTGATTTCGTCAACATTTTCAGATTATTTCCAAGATTCGTTCCGCGTGTATATAACTTGTTACATCCAAATGGCAAGACACTTCGTAGCTGTACGTTATGACCCCGAAGAAAAACACATAGAAAACAGAACCGGTTGTTGGATTGGTTCAAAATTCGTTTAGACCATTTCCATGACATATTTTTTACTTCATATAAATTGAAACATGCAATTAATAATTATTACTAACATGATTGACAGAATACAACAACAGGAAGGAAAGCAGGCGAATGGCACTTGTGTTAAGATGGCAGTTCTCTTTGGCCAGATGCTGAGTGCCGAGATTTGTAAAATAAATAAATGAGTACAACACCGATGTACATCCAAATAAATGATGAGGCGGATTCAGAAACAACACAGATTTATGGGTCTAACATTTCTTGTTTGGGAGAAGATTCTAGAAACACAGTCAAATCCCATTTATAGATTCGGTCCACCACTCATTACACTATCCACAACGCAAAATAGGCGATCTGTGTTCGAATTCTGGTCGAGTTCTTTACATTCACTTTCGCACAATTACTCTTGGAAAGGAATAAATCTAATTATTCCCACCAAGCTACAGATTAAATATCATTGCGGGCTGGGCTCGCTAGACGTGTTTGGCAACCAGTTGAAGAAGAAACACCAAATCGCCTATAAGGGATACAGATGGTAAATCTGTAAACCAAAAATATGATTGATTTCAACAATTACAGATGATCCAACCGGAGTGCAATAATCCAAAATTGTGCTGACACAAACGGGCATTAGACCAAGGTGAGATAACGTTTGGGGATAGATAGATAGATAGATAGATAGATAGATAGATAGATAGATAGATAGATAGATAGATAGATAGATAGATCTTCGTGATAAATACTCTCTGCAGAATTAATCATTTCGAAATGAAAGGAACGATATTAAATGACATATTTGTGGCATAGACTAAATATTTTCATCATTGTGATTCGGATTTGTTCATTGATGTTCTGTGCACTATATATATATATATATATATATATATATATATATATATATAGAGAGAGAGAGAGAGAGAGAGAGAGAGAGAGAGAGAGAGAGAGAGAGGGGTTGGACAAAATAAATGGAACAGGGGCAAATTCCACTCCTATATTTCAAAGACCTATTATATTAAGAACTTTAACTAAAACATTATAATTGTAGGTTATATCTATTGTAAATACGTTTATTTATCTAATTTACTGTCTTTGTCTTATTTATTTTTAGAATTTAGTAAACCTTAAGATAAATACGTGACCTCTCCGAGTTCGAAAAAGGGCAAATTGTTGGAACTCGCATAGCAGGAGACTCGATCCATAAGGTTGCTGAAATGTTTGGTTTTTCAAGAGCTACCATATCAAGAACTATGACGCAATTCTAGAAACAGGGCAAAACCTCGAGTAATCGAAGCAATTCGGGCCGGACTTGCAAACTTATTGACAGGGACCGACGTGCATTGAAACGCAATGTGGCAAAAAATTCATCGGACTACTGCGGCCAAAGTGATTGCTGAGTTGAATAATCATCTGAATAGTCCAGTTTCTAGTTAAACTGTTCATCGTGAGCTCCATAAGGCTGGATATCATTTAAGATCCGCCGTAAGGAAACCTCTTCTCTCCACTCGCAACATTCAGAAGAGGTTGAAGTGGTGCAGAGATCACAATGCTTAGTTTGCAGACCAATGGAAGCAAGTCATATTCTCAGACGAGTTCAGTTTTTCTCTTTCCCCAACTTCAGGGCGACTTTATGCGTGGAGGCACCCCAAAGAAACTTACAACCCTGACTGCTTTATTCCAACAGTGAAGTATGGAGGTGGATCAGTGATAGTTTGGGCAGCCATATCATTGAAATGTCTCGATCCAATAGTTGCCCTGCATAGAAGAATTAACAGCAAAGATTACCTGAACATTTTGGGAGATCATGTTCATCCAATGGACCAGACTTTAGCACTGATGGTAACTGCATCTTTCAAGACGATAATGCTCCAATACATACGGCTCGAGTGGTTAAGAATTGGTATGAAGAGCATAAAAGTGAGCTAGAACACATGGAGTGGCCTCCCCAATCTCCAGACAGCAATATTATTGAAAGTTTGTGGTGCATTTTGGAGCGACAAGTTAGGAGCTGCTATCCTCCACCGTCGTGTCTTAAAGAGCTAGAGCAGGTGTTAATGGAAGAATGGCTGAAAATTCCTCTCGATGAAGTCAGGAAGCTGTATGATTCCATTCCTAGACGTATTAAAGCTGTATGTGAGGCTAAAGGAGGACTCCATATTAAATACATTTTCTTTGAATTTAACAAGTGTTTCAATTATTTTGTCCAACCCCTGGATATATATATATATATATATATATGTGTGTGTGTGTGTGTGTGTGTTCGTGTGTGTGTGTTCGTATGTGTGTGTGTGTGTGTGTGTGTGTGTAAGTTTATTTCGTTTTGCGGCATATCAACCTCAGTGGGTTATTTAATGCCGACAAGAATTTTAGGATAGGTTCGTATGAATAGAATATGTATTCTTTGTAGGAAATCAGTTTGGACATCAGGTTTCATTGTCGTATTTTTGTAAAAAAGTTTTTTGTTGAGAGTCAAATATATTATTATTATTTTTTTTTTTTCAAATATATATCGCTGCTCTTAATCTTTCTACAAGAATGTACTGCTAGTAATTTAATAGAAAAATTATTGCTGGTTATATTTTTTCAAAAATGTATTGGTGGTATTTTTACTATTAAAATCTATTTTTATACTTTCATAGTGTTTTGACCCCAACTTTGGAGTTAAGTATTTACCAATAACCCTAACATAGTGTGGAACAACAGCAATTAAGAGGTGGTCCCACGCTCCCCAAAACTTCCCGATCAGAGGCCTTGCTGCTGGATGTAATTGAACTGTCATTTACAGGACGTAAATATATACATACATACATACATACATATATATACATATATATATATATATATATATATATATATATATATATATATATATATATATATATATATATATATATATATGTATGTATGTATGTATGTATGTATGTATGTATATCTCTGTGCGTGTTACCGGTTAATGTAAAGGTTATAGATATCACAAAAGAAAAGAAATACCTAAGGTTTAAGATGAATTTTTAAAAATGAAACATTTTTCTTAAAGCTTTTCTTTTAGTTTTAAGTTCAAGCTAAGAGATGAAATTTAATATTTCCAATAAGTAAAATACTTTGCAGTGCTTCAAACTGAATTTAAATTAATTCCAATATTTTTTTATTATCAATAAAAAACGATAAACTTGTCTATATTGATTGTCAACACAATGTAATTATCATTATTGAGAATATACTTTCCTTAAAGGTTGTTTGAGGACGTTTAGCTGATTTAAAGCTTAATTGATCTGATTTGAAACAAATATTACTTTTAGTTTAATATATCGCAGAAAAACATTGGGTGGGTGTTTTTATGAGGGGTTGACAACTCTCTCGATAGACTTATGTTTGGGAATGTTTTATAAGAGGGACATAACTGTAACAATTAACTGTCGAATATAACGTGAACGCCTTTTTATATAATTATTTTAACTAATCAATAATCTTAAAAACTTTAGAAAGTATCCTAAACAATTTTTAATTTTATTTTAGGCACTAATATATATATATATATATATATATATATATATATATATATATATATATATATATATATAGGGCTTTATAGACTAATTTACGAAGACTCTTATTGATGAAATGTTTTAAATTTTAAATTTGGAATAGTTACTGCTCTTATTTTCTCATATTATCGCGTTTAGACATCTGTATTTAAAATGATCGACATGCTTATATACACATGAAATAAATTCAAAATTCTTTTTAAAATATTGGGGTCGATGAATTGTAGTGTGCGTTTCCATTTGTGATTATTAAATAAAGTCTTAATTTAACAACTTGATCGCTACAAATTAATACAGAAACTTAAAAGATTTCAAATTTAAAAAAATATTCTAAATTATATTTAAAAAAATGAAAGCAGTTTTTGTAAAAATCCATTATTCACCGAAAAAGGTTTTATTCTTAAGACAATAACATCTATAATATATTTTAAATATAAAAGCAATTAAAAGTTATTCTAATTAAATAATGTCTTATTTTTATTGCACTTTTTTATTTTACTAAGCAGAACCGATTTTCTGTAACTGGAGGTCATGTTTGACCCTAAAAGATTTCAGGATTTGAATTCACCGAGGATTTATCCGTTAGAACTAATATAGAGATTAAGTGTTAAAAAAAAAGAATTTCTGGAAATTTCTGGAAATTAAATAAGTGGGGATTAAATGATATAAAAATAGTTTTACCAAGATTTTCTAAGAAAGAATATTTCTGAAATCATTTAATTCATTTGTGAATAAGTTATGAAAATCAGACCAAAATTTAGTAAAATTTCGAATGTTCTAATAATGTAATTTAATAATAAAATATCCTTTGGTCTTTTCTTTTAATAATAACATGAAGAATTTGGCGATAAATCTTCGTGCTTATTAAGTTTGGGGCGCTTTTTCATTGTGTCTGCTTATTTTTAGCAAATCTTTGGTTAGATGTACCTACATATATATATATATATATACATATATATATATATATATATATATATATATATATATATATATATATATATATATACATATATATATATATATATATATATATATATACATATATATACATACATATATATATATATATATATATATATATATATATATATTAGTTAACTCCACTAATTCGCCCAGAATGTTTATGTTATTATTAAGAGGAAAGAAGTATTTTTGATTATTTAATTATATTTTATTATATTTATATTTTTTTAATTATTTTAATTATTTTAATTATATTATTTATTATTTATTTATATTTTTAGTTTGTTTTTCTTGCATCAGCGGAAATGGGGGTGGGTGCAAAGATTAGTATAGGAATGTTTATTCAGTGAAAAACACATTGATTTGGAAATTCTTGAAAAAAATCAAATAATTGTTAAATATTAATGAAACTTTCAGGACACAAATTAATTAAATTAGTTTAGAAATTTCTTTTTTAGAAAATCATGGTAAAAATATTTTTTTTACTTCTAATTATTTAATGTTATGAAATTTCGAGAAATTAAATTTTGTTCCGATTAATGATTATATTAGTTAAATATAGAAAATAACATTATTTAATTAGAAAACTTTTAATTGAATTTATGAATAAGATATCGACACTGAATTTTAAGAAAACATTTTGATGTATAATGAATTTTTACAAGAATTGTTTTCATTTTATTTTCATTTTAATTAGAATCATTTATAAAGTTTCAATGTTTTAATTTTCTGCGTTACTTTGACTTCTTTTAATGATACTGCTATTAAATATAAACGATATCTACAAACATTATATTACAAACAGCTTGGTACAAATCCTCAAGCACCAATATTTTTAAAATAATTTTTAAATTTTGGGGATGTGTATAAATATGTCAATTTTTGTAGATACAGTCGTCCATACAGGACATAATCAGAAAATAAGAGCACTAACTATAATAAATTTAAAGTTTGGTTTGGTTTGTTTTGTTTTACGGCTTATCAACCTCAAATGAGTTATTTAATGCCGACATTTTTTTCCTGGTAATATTTTGTTTTTCAAAAATCTATTTCTGGTAATATTATTTTCCTCCAAACATCTATTTCTGGTAATATTTTTCTTTCAAAAATGTATTGCTGGTAATTATTTATGTATTTTTTTAAAATGTATTGCTGGTAATAATTTTTCTTCTGTTTTTTTTTTTAAGTATTGCTGGTCATATTTTTCCCTCAAAAATGTATAGCTGGTAATATTTTTCAAAAATGTATTGTTGGTAAATTTTTTTTCCAAAAACATATTGCTGGTAATATTTTTTTTTCGAAAATGTATTGCTGGTAATAGTTTTTTTCTTCAAAGATTTATTGCTGGTAATAATGTTTTACAAAGTAATTTTTAGTATTAAAACCTATTTTTACACTTTTATAGTGTTTTTACCCCTTGTTTATGTTTTAGATGAATTTTTACTTGTCCAATTTGTTTAGTGGGTGAAGTGTCCATACTTTCTGGGCGGCGTCGTGCGCCGGCACGGGAATCGGCGCTGGTTTCGAAGCTCGCGAATCCTGTCCGGTTCGCCACTTATAACGGATTAAATTTAAAGTATAAGTATCTAAAATTCGATAAAACATTAGATTACGGTAAAATGAAAATAAAATCTTATAATTATCTGAATTCTGGGGGTTTGCAAAATTAACATTTTTTTCTGTTTTCAAATTTATGATTTTATTTTATCCAGAATAGGAGTTGTGCAAACTGAGTGGGAGAATAATGTTTTATTCCAGTGTCTTATTTGAAAATCGGTCAGATTGTATGTATAAGTGTGTATGTTTGTTCTTGAGTGTACGTTAAATGGCCCAAGCACATGTAAGCTACTCACGCACGACACAGATATACACACACTTACGCGCATGCGTATATATATATATGTGTGTGTGTGTGTGTGTGTGTGTGTGTGTGTGTGTGTGTGTGTGTGTGTGTGTGTGTGTGTGTGTGTGTGTTTGTGTTAATTGAATTAATTCATTTTATGATTTCAACAAAGTCAAAAAATTACACGAATCTTTCCATATTCTTCAAATAATAAAAAATGAACAATTGCTATTTAGGTACCTCCACTGAATTTTCCTCACCTAAGGCTTAAAATGATTTTAAAAATTCTTGAAGCTTTGTTTTTAGCTTTGACTAAAAGCTAAATGATAAAAATTACTATTTACAGTAAGCAAAATAGTCTGGTGTATTTCAAATAGAAATTATATTGATTACAATGTCAACTTTTTGCTCGCCTTCAGAAATCGTTTAAATTAATTTTTGACACATTTGTAAACAAAAGTTAATTCTCGGTTTTAAAAATCTTCCAAAAATAAAATATACTTTCTGAAACATTTTTTTATGAATATTAGCTGAAGTACGTTACGTATAAATATTTAAAATTTTTTTAAAAAATATTGTGAGTAAGCGACTTTTATTAGTTTTTCAATTTTTGATTAATAAATAGAGTTTTCACTTAATAACAATATCATCTAAATGGATTGAAGTAATGCAGAATTTTAAACGATTTATAATATTAGAAATTATTATAATTAAAAATTTTTTAAATGAAACTAATTCTTGTAAAAATTCATTTTCATCGAAAGTTTTTTGGGGGTTTTGTGGTTTTATGCTTATAACATTAGGATCCTTAATAAATCTTATTTACAAATGCAATTAAAAGCTTCACTAATTAAATAATGTTATAGTTTTATTTCATTTTTTACTTTGCGATTAGGGTCAGATTTTATGGAAATGATTAGTAGTTTAAAGAAAAAATGATGATTTACATTCTCCAAGGAGTCCTAATAAAACAAATTTTTGGATTGATATTTAATTTCTCGAAATTTCATGAAAGTAAATGGTGGTAACATATGTAAAAATTTAATTTTTTTACCTAGATATTCTAAAAAACAGATTTTTCAAAAATAATTTCATTTATTTGTGAACAAGTCCTGAAAGTTTTACTAAAATCCGACAATTATTTGATTTTTGCAAGAATTTCCAATTCAATGTTTTTTTAACCGGAAAAAGCGCAAAACACTAATCTTAAATTAACTTCGACCGCTGACGTAAAAAAAAAGATTTTTAACCAAAATTTCGAATGTGCTAGAAAGGATTAAAAAATAATTAAAAAATACTTTGGTCTTTCCTCTTAATAAGAGCAGAAACATTTTAACGATAAACTTTTCATTTTATTAAGTTTGGGGACTTTTTTTAATCATATCTATGCATTTTTTCAGCGAAAAGGTGGAGGTACCTACTATAAGTAAAACGTAATTTTTAAAATATACCTATCTAGTAAGATGTATGTGAACTTTGATGACGTGTTAACCTTTGACTAGGGGTCAGTAGCACTTGATCCACAGACTGTGCTTTTTGTATACTAACCATTCTAGCCGACCTTTGGTCTGCTCAGCTTGCTTTAGGCTTCTTTGAACTTTGACCTCTATAATTAGCCTTACCGGAAGAATTACCCGACTGTCCAAAGCGACCCATTCGCTTCCACTCAACTCGTTACGAAAACGCAAGGCTTACTCACCAAATAGTGACGTCATTAATATGTGCGTCCTTGATTTCAAGTAGATTTGGAGCGCTTTTCATAAAACGAAAAATGGATGGAAAGAGGAGATTGACAAAAGAAGGAGGCAATTGAAAAACTGGTGATGTCATCCACAAGGGAAAAGTAGTAGTCAATAGTTTGAATGATTATTTAATTTCAAACTAATATCAACATCTTTGTTTTCAACTAGGTACCTTCACTTTTTCGCGGGAAAACTGCATAGCGTAATGAAAAAGGCCACAAACTTAAAAATAAAGTTTTATTGTCAAAATGTTTGTTGTTATTAAAATGAAAGACCCAAGTATTTTTTTTATTATTTTAAAAAAAAATCTAATCCTTTCTAACACGTTCGAAATTTTGGTTAAAATCTTATTTTGTTTACGTCATCGCGGTGGCAGAATAACAATGACTTTTTGCGCTTTTTTCCGTTGAAAACACATTGATTTGGGAATTCTTGTAAAAATCAAAAATTGGCCGAATTTAATTAAATTTTCAGGACTTATTCACAAATGAATGAAATTATTTTTGAAATTTTTCTTTAGAAAACTTTGGTAAAAAATATTTTTTTACATATGTTACAACCTCAAAATACCTTTCTATTTCCTGAATATTTTTATTCGTTAAAAGTAGGACTCCTTGGAGAATGCAAATCACCTAATTTTTTTTCAAATTTGTACTATTCTAACTGAAAATCTGCTCTGAATGGAAAAATAATAAATGCAATAAAACTATGACATTATTTAATTAGAAAAGCTTTTAATTACTGTTGTAAATAAGTTATATTCAGGATACTATTGTTTGAAGCAATAAAATATTTCCGATGAATAATGAATTTTCACAAGAATTTTTTTCATTTTTTAAATAATTTTAATTATAATAATTCATAATAGTTTTAAAATCGTGTAAAATTCTGTATTGGGCTATTTCCCGGATGTAATGTAGTAATTAAGTGGAAAGAAAATTTACGAATCCAAAACTGAGATGAATAATAATCATAGCTGCACTATTCTCTTTTTAAAATATTTTTTTCTTTTTTTTATTTAATACGTTACTTCTTTTCGGCTATGGTAGGATCGAATTTCATTATTATGAAAAAGGTCACGTGATCTAATGGTTTTGTCCCTTTACAGAGAAATTCACTCGTTACTATATTTACGTTTCAATCAGCTTTTTAAAAGTTTAAAATTTAAAGTAAGTTTTACTTTTTCAATTAATATTTCGCTAAATATTTTTATTTCATATATTTACATTAGTGTGGGTCATACTTAAGTTGAGTATTTTTTTTAACGTTTTTAAGGAGGAACAATTTTTTTGTTCGTAATTTCTTTTTAATTTTTTCAGTTTATTCTTTTTAATAACAGTTATTTTGATAAAGACGTTTAATTTAATTTTAAAACTAATGTTTAATAAATTTAAATTATTTTAAAACTTTATTTCATTCATATTTGAAATTAGTTTTCGGAAATTTATGTCAATTCTGGTCATCCGTAACTCGCTGTCATCACTTCGTCATTCAATCGTACATTGATTATTGGTTCAGTAAACAGTACCAATCATTAACAAATGCTTGTATATTAATTTTTTATGCTATAAGTAAGCAATATTTATTTCAAATCAGATTAATTTAACTCTGAATTTTCTAATTTTACTCAAATAACGTGTCAGAAATATATATATATTTTTGGAAGAATTTTAAAATCGATAAATTTGTTTTGTTTACAAATTTCTAAAGATTAAGAAAATGGCCCCTTATAGAAAATTTTAAGAAATCGAAATTAAATTTGACATCTGTATAATTTTTACCTGAAATACACCAGAATATTTTAATTATTGGAAATAATAAATTTAATCCTTTAGCTTTCGATTACAGCTAAAATAATATCTTCAAGAATATTTATTTCATTTGTAAAAATCCATTTTAAACTTTAGGTATCGAAAATTTATGCCGAAATAGTGAAGGTACCTATTTTCAACCGTTGTAACCCCCGGCTTTATTCAGGTGCCTGTCGATCGAGGTAAGTTTCTGGGAATTTGGAATCTGGGGCCCTTTATTTAATCTATGGAAGTATATTATTCTCGTCCCGCAGTGTATGTCTACGAATAGCTTGTCTTGTTCTGCCATTGCTTACCTCGTTTCCACAGAGTCTGAGTTTGTACTGCCCGGCCCAGGGATTGAACTCTCAACTGCTATGCTACCATTCACTAACCAAGACTTTAACCCACTCGGCTTTTCTTGAACTTGAGGCTTTAAACCAAATGTTCTTATTGTCTGTCTAAAGAAAGCCGAAGGTCACAACAGCCGAAAGGTTGTTATAAATAAAACAAAGATGAGGGCATTTGTTGGAATGCAAATAATATAAATAATAATTCCTCGTCACATATTTTTTCACAGAAATAGAAAGATTGAATGTTAAAGAGCGAGCGAGAAAACGATGTTAATACGAGTCGAATTCGAAGAATTTAAGAAGATTTCAGATTTGAATGCAGACAGAACTACCATATTTTTTTATAGGGTGTTGAAATATAAGCAATCTCGCGAGATTTTCAAAACAATCTCCAATGAGATATCACGAGACGAGACTCTAGTAGAAATATTAGTTAAACGTCGTTCATCACATGCAACATTTATAATAATTCACAAGATATTTAACTCTCGCTTTCATTGACTTGCAGAATCAAAATAATCGGTACACAACAAGAGGAGAAATTAATTTGATTTCTGTCTGAATTCCCGGCATCAGCAGTTATCATTTACATAACTTAAATTCGGATTAATGTCATTATCTTCGTTACTATCATAACGTTTCAGTAGTACTCCACAACCTTCTTCAGGTAGGCAATAAATACATTATGTTTAAGGCTCCAGGTTCTAGGTTCAGGATTGTATCTAGTGGATTAAAGTGACTTTGGTTGCATCGTAATTGTATGCATAGTTCTTGGGCCCGCCAATACCTGCTTAGACTTTCTGGAAACAAGACAAGCGATAAGTGAATCGTACTAAAACAAAAATGACCAAGAGGAGACATGGACAACGGAACGAGAACAATTTACTCCTGTAGATTAACTAAAGAATTCAGTTCGAAATTCCCTGAAGGTGACTTGGATCGATACACACCTGAAGAAGGCCGGAAATCACAGCCTCCGAAACGTTGGGATAATAACAACAAATATTAGAACATTAGTTCGAATGGAAATAATATAAATCAAGATTAGCCTAATCTGGTACAAGGACAGATTTATATAAAGTAAATAATCGATACTACTACAGCAGTAGTGGACCACCAGACAAGGCTATTAATATCAATCGAGAAAACACGCAAATAGTTTTATTGTATTCACTAAGATTAAGGCCATGTATAATTGTAATAATAATATTAATCGTTTCTTTACAAGGAAACATTTGGAATTCATTGACCGAGCAGCCAGCACTGTTTTCAGTTGAAATTTATAAAACTCTTTTTTTTTTTTTTAGGAAAACAGTATTCTCAAATCCAGTAGCTGTTATTGCTCTTTCCCCTTTTGATGGGAGTTTCCTTTCAAACCTTCTATTTGAAGTGGTGTGGAATTCTAACATCTTTTCTTCGAGTTATATGTTCTATAGATTTTAGTTGTTGCTGCTGCTGCTGGTAGTCCTTAAGTGACATGGTTTCTGTTATTTGGTACAGCTCTATATGATTCTGTAACGCCAGTTTCACGATGCTCAAAGAAGGATGATCTTTGTCAAGACCATCAGGCTTAACTCGCTCAAAGCCATTTTTAACGATTGATCCGAGAAAGAGGCTGTATACCGTTGACAGTTTAGATAATTCCGAACGGGTTTAACGCCATGCCTGACAATCTCGATCTGATGAAGCTATTTAAGAACATGACTTGAGTTTTCAGGTTGATCGATTTACAATGAATTGCAAACAGAACAATACTTTTAAGTCGTGAACTACTCAACCTAAATCGGTCTTTCTTCGATTTTACACATCTTAAGGACACTAATTAACGTAATTCGGCGTTGTTTTGAAAATAAAACGAATAAAATTGCCCCTACTATCGGCCAATTTTATTTCGTACAAAGACAAAACAATTTCGACTTCTTTGCAGAAACATGTCAACAAAGGTTATAGCTACTGACTATTGATTCTACAGTATACTTAATACTAAGTGTCAAGCTATCCGTCGAACTCTAAAACTAAGGTACACTTGGTACAATAGATTAAACAGATTAAACTATTACTATCGACGCAATCAGTAAATATATCGGGGACTTGCTAACTTCTACTCCAAAACAGATAATTTTTTGGCAATATGTACACCAATTGTAATTTGGGAGTCGCTACGATACAGTAAGCTAAACAACTTCAAATATATATAAATATATATTATCAAATTTTATGCTATAGCAAAGTCTCGGAACTTTAACGGAAGCAAGAAGATGAACAGATGGCAAAGAATGAAATTAACAGAGAATTCAATGAAAATTAAAGTAGCAATCTGATGTAGGTGTGACTTCTATCTACAGGGTGCGATGGATAAATTGGCGTCTAAATTACGCAAAAATGAAAATAACACTGACATCTCATTTTAACAGATATATTTGCCAAAATTGCACTAAGATATCTTGAAATACTAGAAATTAAATTTATTTAATAAAATCGCCATTAGCCTCAGCCACAGCTTCCAGATGGCTTTGGAATTTTCTACAACTCTTCTGGACGGTCTCCTTGTTTAATTTGGTGAATGCTGCCATAATCCTTGCCTTCAGTTCATCTTTGGTGTTAAAAGTTTTGTTGGTCTCTCGTTCACACTACACATAAGTCGCCAGTGGCCCGCTGGTGGGCCGCCGATTGCAGCGTCAGCGGTCCTCTGATGGCAGCCACTGGCAGGTCACAGGCGGGCCACGGGTGGGCCTCTAGCGGTCCGCCAGTGGTAACATTGCCGATACAAAAATGCCAGGCGCTTCGACAGCGGGCCACCTAGTGGCATGCCACCTAGTGGCAGATTTGGTGGCTTGCGTGTAGGGCAATTGCACCTCACACATAATAATCACGGGGGTTGCAGTCTGGGAGTTAGGTGGCCAGATGTTAGGGGTGATGTCGTTGCAGAAATTATCTGACAGCCATAAACGGGTTCTCCTGTTTGTGTGGCATGGTGCAGACGTAGGGTCTTTAGGCAGCCACCCTTTTGACCTACCTCCTCAAGGCACTTGATATATCGTGTTGAGTCTGGAGGCATAACGTCTACGTCACTATTGATCACTCCACACACATTTGTAATCACCATTAGACTCATCCAGATCTTTCCGTATCCTCTGCACTGTCCTCAGATTGACACCCAAACACTCGGAAAATTGCCAAACTGATTCAAAAAGGAATTACAGGGATTTTACATGTTGCATTGAATCTATTCTGGAAACAGTACTGCACAAAAAACACCATATAGCCGTCTACCTCCTGTTTCACAAATCATTCAGGAGAGAAAGACAAGATTTGCGAGACATTCATGGAAGAGGAAGAATAAGTCTGTCGGTAACGGTCTGTCGTGGACACCATAACGTGGACACACTAGCATATGCTGTCCATTCAAGACATAGATTTAGCAAATAGATGAAGACACAAAATGCCAACCTGAAGAACTACAAAGTGTGATGAATAATTGGGTAAAATAGGAAGAAAGATCGTAACGATACGAACAACCTACATGATCTGATTATATATATATATATATATATATATATATATATATATATATATATATATATATATATATGTGGTGTCTAATTATTTTAATAATGGTCAGTCAATACAAGGTCCAAGAGCCACTCAAGGTAGAGGGTTACTGTGTCAACTTATATTAGGTTAGGAAAGAACAAGCGTTAGGTGTATATAGCTGAAGCAAACGTTAGAAGGAACTGCAAACGCAATCCTAAACAGGAGAAATGGGATAAACCTGTTGAAAAAAATGAAGAGGTGTTGAATTGGACAATAGGCGAACCTATCCTGCTTCTATATATATATATATATATATATAATCATTCGTGTATATATATATATATATATATATATATATATATATATATATATATATATATATATATATATATATATAATCATTCGTGTATATATATAATCATTCGTGTGTATATTTTTAAGCGTTTCACCCCAAGCAAGGCGGGAAGCCACTAGCACACAGGGGGTTACAGAGAGTTGGAGCAAGAGCAAAACAGGAGTGATAGAGGAGAGGATGAAGAGAAGGATAGGGGATAGATCAAGGCATCTGGAGACGTCGATTGACATTACATTTGAATAGTTGATTATAGCTATCAGGGAAACGAGAAGAGGGGAGGGAGTTCCACAGGCGAGAGGTGTGAGACATGAAGCTATTGGAGTAGAAGAGACTGCTACATTTAACAGTTTCGACAGAGAAAGGGTGAGAGCGAGATGCCAGCCTAGTTGATCGCTTAAATTCATGAAGTCTGGGAACCCGCGAAATCAGCTCATCGGAGCAGTTACCGTGAAATTATTTGTAAAAAAGACAGAGAAAGGCGACGGCACGTCTGTGAGAGAGCGACTGCAGACGAGATGTCAGATCAGGGCTAACCACATTGCATATCCTCCTCTGTATTTTATCAAGAAGGGGCTCCAGACCATATATGTCTGCAATACTTCATGCAAGAGCGAATGGCTGATTTGTGGATTTGAAGTATCGACGCCGGCGAGAAAAATTTACTGGCGCGGCACAGGGGTCAACTTTCCTTGCTGTGGACGAAGATATTGACTCAATGTATTTGTTCCATCTCTGGTCAGCAGACAATGTGACATTCACTATACATACATATATATATATATATATATATATATATATATATATATATATATATATATATATATATATATATATATATATATATATATATATATATATGTATATATATATATATATATATATATATATACGGAAACGTATATTAGTCAGCAAAAATGTATATATTATATATTTCATACAAGAAATTTGTTTTCAACCTAATTGCCAGTTCTGGAAATTCTCTTACTCGAAAGCTTCTGCAGGAATCACAAAGATCAACTATTACAATGAGCAACGGAGATTTTGCTAGCAGGCTAAAAGTGTGTTCTACTCAAAACGGAGTAATTGTATTTTATTCTAGCACTCGGAATTGTTCGCGAATGTCAGGTTTTTGCTATACACGCACGCACGGTACTGGGAAGACATTGTCTTGTATTAATTACACTAGGCCCCAAAAAGAAAAAGAAAAGATTTATTTGCAAATGTCTTTAAACAATTGACGTGCGAGGACATTTCTGAGTAGAGATTTGGCATTAGTGTTCTCGGTTTAGACAACTGCGCCGCATTTTGTTTAGATAACGAGTAAAAGTTTTTGTCTCCTGATTTATATTGTGAAAATTTTAGGTTCAAATTTTGCTAATAATTTTATTAAAATATCCACTCACAGATTCACACGACAAAATCTGAATTTGTCTGGCATAAGATTTCCACTGGTGATGGAATCAATTAGAATTGCAACAATCTGCGAAACTAAAGTTTTAACCACTGTTCCTAGATGAGGCGCGGCCTTAAAACTGCATATATGTACACATAATTATTTGCCACTTAAGTACGCATGAGCAAATACGCTTTCATGCAAATTCCTAATCAGTCAATGGCGTGACAGTAATTTAATGGATATAGACATTTAAATATGGCCATGCCAACTACTAAATTTCATTTTAAGTATTTTAGTATTGGTAAAAAGGTATTTTAAGTGACTTTGAATGCGTCATGGTCTTTAGTACCAGATGGGCGATTCTGAATATTTAAAAAAAACTGATGATCTGCTAGGATGGCAAAAAAAAAAAAAAAATCCAGTATGCTCAGTTCTGTGGACGTAAATCCCCTATTGATAAAAAGCGTCCGACAGAAATGGCGAAATATGTTCAAGTTAATAGAAAGCTAACGGTAGTTCAAATAACCACTCTTTATAACAAAGGCATACAGAAGGGCATCTCTGAAAGCACAACACGTTTAACCTAGAAGCAGATGGGTTCCAGCAGCAGAAAGTTACGTCGAGTGTCACTCCTGTCAGATAAGAACAAGGAACTGAGACTTCAAATTGCTAAGGATCGCAAAAATTGGATAATAAAAGATTCGAGAATTCTTAGGACCGGTTTTCAGATTTTTTTTTTTTTCGGATTTTGGAATACAGGTTATTTAATTTGTATATAGCATCTATAAAATGAGGCAAATAGTGAATGAAACCCAAGCATAAGCATGATATCCCTTTATATTTCATACCACAGCTTATACATATACTCTGAAGGTAGTTTTATCTAATTAACATATACCCTGAAAATAGTTTTATATAAAATTTAATAAATTTTGTGTATATACAGATACAGGTAATGACGCTAGTCATGTGATTCTCACACATATTTTTAAGTGGTGAAATTAAGATTTCACGTAAAAATAATGTTTTCTACTTGCTGTACATGTACAAAAAACATGATTACTACAACAGAAAACACTATTTCTACTTCAGGTATGAGAAACTTTAGGGAGAGTGTACATCATCGATGACATAAGTAAGAAGTTTGCGAAGGAAAATTCGTTAAGCTCTCGGTCTCTACCAACGATGTCGTGTTTTGATTAAAATGTTACAATGCATACAGGTAGAGGATTGGTATTAAAACAAAATATGGATTCTGATTACAGGTAAATCTAAATCGTAAATGAAGTCGTCTTTAGTCGGTAATGTTTGAAATGTCTGTAAGATTTTATCAAAGTTATCTCCCTTACTCTGTCAACTTTTATGATTAACAGGGTTGAACCTGATAATAGCAAGGACGACACGAAATATGCCACCATTTTACAGACTCAATAAATTCGCGCACACATACACACACGCATATGTGTGTGTAAAAATTCAGATAAAAAGAAAAAATATATCTGTAAAAATCCAATATTATTGTCTTTATACATCTCTCTCTCTCTCTCTCTCTATATATATATATATCTATCTATCTATCTATATATATATATATATATATATATATATATATATATATATATACATATATATATACATATATATATACATATATATATATATATATATATATATATATACATATATATATACATATATATATATACATATATATATATATATATATATATATATATATATATATATATATATATATATATATCGTTATTTTCTGTTTTCTTAATTCCTACTCTTTTATTGTTCTCGCCTTAATATTTTTCTCAGATCTTTTACTCAGTAACCACTTGCGTCTTAGTGGGTTGTTGTGAAAATATATATATATATATATATATATATATATATATATATATATATATATATCAGTGGCCCGATGATTGCATCTAGCATGAAACAGACTATCACCTCTAAGTGTTGACTTCTATGTTCACTTTTATATCTACATACGCTCTATCTCTGATATTGAGCACTTTATCCCATAAATATAGCACACTTTAAGACTATATTTCTTCATATATATATATATATATATATATATATATATACATATATATATATATTTAAGCCGGTGCATACTACCCTGACTTCCTCAACAGGTGGAAGGTGCCTGATTGGCGGCCCCAGTCAATGCTTTGTGACTCTTGCTATCTTATCAACATTTGTTTGTTTGTTTTTTTTTACCTAAACGCTGCAAATTAACCTGAGCACAACTGATTATTAAAGGATGAAAAATTTTAGAGGATTTTGACGTCATCCTGTGTAGTTGGAGGGGGCGTGAATATGTTTTGATCATGTTATAAAATTCACTATTTTTTTATTCAACATGTTGAATGTTTTTTAAACAAAATATGTTGAATGTGTTAGAAATTAAAATTATTTAACTTTTTAACAAGAAAAACCTCAAGTTGATGTTTAAAATTGCCGCTGATCATTTTTGATTTATTTAAGAATATGTAATGATCCATTATGACATGTTGCTAATTTCTCTTTAGATACATTTTATTTACTTAAAATGTTTCTAGTTGAATTGTTCCCCTATATTGCATGAGATCCTTTATTGTACATAATTAGGTCACAATAAAATCTGTATTTTATATGCATACAACCTTATGAAAATTGAGATTTAGTTGCGTAGCGGAGGTCTTGTATGATAGATTGCGGGGTGGGTTATATCATAAATTCGGGTGACCACATCCCATACAACTTTACATCGGCCCTACCCGAATTATGTTCGTACTTCTATGCAATGATGTAAGTGGTTGATAGTTTGAACCATTTTACTGAGATGATGATAATCTTTATCTGAATTTCCACTCAAAATGGCCGCCTCTATGATTGGATTTCAAATAAAAAGCTCTTAAACAAAATTAACAATAGAGACATTTCTTAAATACGGACTTTAAAGTAAAAAAAAAAAATTTATTATCTGATCCTGAACTAACAACATCCAGCAAATAAAACTTCAACTAAACGAATCACTGATTTAGGAAGCACCAATAGAAGGTAATATTCACTATTTACAACTTGTGAGATAGACTCGCAGAGCAAGGTATGGCCAGTAGGAATGCCAAAATGGAAAACCAGAAGAAATTTTAAAAGAAAACAAGTTAGTTACAGACTAGACATGAACGTTTTCAAAATCGACCAATAAATGTTAATGGTACACGTAGGTTTGAAGATAAAGAAGGTGGGCATCTCGGCTATAAAAATGTAGGAAGCGAGTTAGAAAATAATATGATATGCAACCTATGTTTGAGAAAAGCATCTGGTTGACAAGAAAATTAGGAAGTGAGCGAAATATGCGTTTTATTGAAAGGCAAAAGGGAAGCGCAGAATATGAAGCCGCCATGGACACACCTGCAAGTCCAGCGACAAATACACGGAGATTCGGATTTTTGTGTAGGATGGCAAAAATTCACATACGCTATCCATCGACCACTTCCTCTCATGTGTTTTCATTTGCGTAGAAATTAACAAACAACATTCTATTAACCAGTGAGGAATCGTACATTTTTAAATATTATGTTTGAAATGACAAATTCAGAGGCGATCACTGCGTCAAGTTCAGACATTCTTTGTGTAGTAGACTCACACGGCAACATGTAAAATGTTACACACTCTTTACTCACTCGGCATGTACATATATATATATATATATATATATATATATATATATATATATATATATATGAAGAAATATAGTCTTAAAGTGTGCTATATTTATGGGATAAAGTGCTCAATATCAGAGATAGAGCGTGTGTAAATATAAAAGTGGACATGGAAGTCAACACTTAGAGGCGACAGTCTGTTTCATGCTAGTGCAATCGTCAGGCAACTGACGATTGCACTAGCATGATTGTTGCCTGACGATTGCACTAGCATGAAACAAACTGTCGCCTCTAAGTGCTGACTTCCATGTCCACTTTTATATTTATATATATATATATATATATATATATATATATATATATATATATATATATATATATATATATTTGTCTACTTAGGCATCAATCTTTCTTTCATGCGCGTTTCATTCAATATGACAGACAAGGTGTTTCAATTAAATTTTATACAATTTCTCATGTGGTCTTGTAATTTCTTTTTCTTTTCAGAGGATAAATTATATAAAAACTGTCCAATTGTTCTTTTTTCCGAGCGCTTTCGGCTATGCATTTAGCCATTTTCAAAGTTGGAATATACTAACTGTTAACAAGAATAAGATTGTTACATGTATGTGTTTATATGTTTTCATTTTCAAAACACGGACAAGATATTGTGTCCGTGTTCATAGTTGATATTATTGTTAACAGTTAATATATTGTCTGTCATATTCAATGAAACGTGCATATATATATATATATATATATATATATATATATATATATATATAAGATTGTTATATGTATGTGAATATATATATCTATATATTTATATGTATGTGAATATATATATATATATAAGTTTTATTTAAACGTTATTTTTTATGGAGGCTCATATTTGAGTAGAAGCTGTTTTTTAATTAAACAGTATTTTTTACCCAACTACCGTCCTGAATATTCCAGAAATCTTGCCGTAAGAGTTTATCACAAAGAGAATTTCTGAACTTGTAGTGATCTCCTCTGGTCATCTAGTAGAAATAGAATTTGTTATATCAAGCTTAATATGTAAAAAATTATGATTCCTTAATTTTGCTATTTTAGTCAAAATAGAATTTTCTATTTTAAGATTAACAAAATACTAATTTATGTCTTCACTATTGCGTCTCGCTTGATCGGATTTGCTTGACTTCAAGCGACGCCATTCTTCATGTTCATCCCTCATAGCCAGTAGACCGTCCATATTGCATCCACCATCTTGAGGGATTTGCTCAAATTATGCCTTTGAAATTAGCCTCAAAGATAATAATAACTTCTTCGCTAGCAAACCTGATTTTAAAGCAGTAATTCCACTGAGAACAGGCTGATCCGCGAAATATTGACATTTCCAGCTTAGTTTGTGACTGGCTGTTGGTGATATGTTTTCTTTGAAACTGGCTGTGCTGCCGAAACAACACAAGCTCTATGCAACACCACATGGCTTCTTTTAATTCTCATTTATCTGATCCCCTATTCTGTGATCTGCCTGGCTTGATGAAACCTATCAAGAGTAAAATAACGCCACACTTTTAGACGCTGGTAAACAAAAGCCCCACCCTACATGTTTTAATTGAAAAATAAGTTAAGACTACCACCAATAATTTTTACTTCACAAATAAGTTGATAGAAGTTTTGCAATTACATTGTACTTATAAAATCCTTTATTTTTTAAGGCACAGTTGAACGAGTCATCTAATATAAAAAGCTCAAAATTACTGCGCATGCGCCCCTGCTCGGATATAAATGATTAAATATATAAAATTGTTTCTCTCTCTCTCTCTTTCTCTCTCTCTCTCTCTCTCTCTCTCTCTGTGTTTCTGAGAGTATAGATGTTTTACAGGGTGCGGCAGAAATACTTCCCACCGAAATGAAGACACCGTTGCCACTAATATCTTACAATTATGTGGGATGTATTTCTGTCGCACCCTGTATAAAAACATGACATGATTTTAGTTTATAGCTATATGTCTAATATCTTTATATCTACATGCATGTGCATTATATCTTGTCCAACGTAGCGGTTCTTTCTTAATGGAGATCAATAATTTCCTTTCAATATTAAAATCAATTTAAAAATCAATTTAAAAAATAACTGTTTTGTTATTCATTTCCAGTCAGGTTTTCATAATCTTTATAAATAAACGATTGTTTTGCTGATGGCGTTTACAATTAAATTGTTTAGTTCATCAAATAAACCCATTTTGTTACCGAAAAGTAATATTTAGATCACAGTTTGGGAGTAAAGGGAAGTAAAAAGAAAAGAACAGGGTACAAAATAATACAAAGCAAGCAAACAATATATGCAAGACAAATTAAGAGTAATACGGCAAAGCAACAGTAATATGGCAAAAAGTTCACAAACTAAAAATTGGCGTTGACACACAAAAGCAAGTTCGGATAAGCGAACGTAGCATTCTGACTTCAAGACAAGATAGACTGGGACTGAGTCAGATGGCACCGGCAAGTGGTCTATTTTAATGGCTAAGAAGAAATCCCAGCATGCATTTGTGTGGTTTTGCCTATAAATTGGGGAGGGGAAAGTATTTTACAATGATTCCCATTTCTGAAATTGTACGGACATTTGGCATCACTAAATCTACTGGTGTACAGAGAATACTTAGTGGAAGTATTACTTTTATTGACCGTTATCAGTGGCACCTTTGGTAAGAAACAAGCGATATTGGGTCAGATTCCATCCACTTTCAATGCAGAAAATGCCAGATCCATATCCAAATCAGTTCATCTCAACGTACTTTAGCTTCCATGGAAGCAGATCAAACAGGTTGGTCTCGTTAACTCCACGACATAGAACGCAGCGCCTCATCTGGTCAAATCGCTAATTTTGATTCTGGTGGACTAGCAATGCGTGGCATCGGCTGATGAGTCACCGTCCCAGTTGTTTCGTGCTAATGGTGTGACACAAATCCCTAAGGACATCGACCTTAATTGTCAACATGGCACGATTCAAGCTGGTAGTTACATCCTTGAATGACATGGGTTGAATCCAGTGAGACACATAAGCGCGTCATTGACAGTGACCATACGTTTCACCCATTGATGGCCTTCATGTACTCCCAACAACAACGGATTATTCCGTCAGGCATATGTACCGTGTCATCCGGCTCAACTTGCCCAGAATTGATATGTGGAACATATCCGGCCAATTGTGTATCTACCACGTTTAGCCATGTTTATCCGACACGAGACCAAATGGGGATTGATGGAACATAGTGAAGAGATCTGTACACACGAATTATTCTGCACCTACAAATAACAATGAATTATGTACAGCTCTCGAGACATCATCGTTCATCGTCACTACAGAGATCTTCCAACCACTTGTCTAATCGATGCCAAATGGAATTTCTGCACATCGCCGGGATAGAGTGGGTTTACACGATGCTATGTCTATCCTATGACTTTTGGTAGGTAAATGTATGCGCGTGATTAATAAGGTCGGTAGGTGCCAACTTTTCACAGGCGACAGTGGTCGATGTTTGAATATAGTTCGAACCTATGATTGTAAGTGCTGATTTTCAAGGCTAGCAAGTTTTCCTTTCTTTGATGACTGGAGCCATATAATCTTCCTATCCTTTAGTTTCAAATTCTCAACCCAGTTAGCTACAACTTAAATAATAACTAATATCTATCTCTCCTCATCTGTGTGTATATGTGCGTGTGTATGTGTGTGTCGAAATCATACTAATATATATATACATATGTATGTATGTGTGTGTGTGCGCCGGCGTGCTCTCGTGCGTCGCTGGAAATATTATTCTTGATTTCAAGAATGATTATAAATCGAAAAATGAGCCCAGAAATGAAATCTGCTGACGAAGCGAAAATTGAAAACTGCAAATTTCACACAATGAAATGGGACAACAGGGCCGAATTGAACAGGCTTCATTTTATTCTATTTGTCTTCTTGTTAATTCTCGCAGATTCACGCGTGCATTTCACGTCACGTTATGTCGACAACCTTTTACGCCTCCGCGGCATTCCGTTCGAGAATTCACCGGCATTTCAATGAATCCAACGCCCTAGCTCTGGCATTCATTACCATTAATTTTTTTTTTTTTTACTTTTTTTTTCCACTTTTTTTATTTTAATTGCCTTCTTGTCTTTTCTTCCTGATTCGTAGCCTTAGTTATTTCTTACCAATTTTTAATGTTTATTTTTTTACAGCTTTCTCTATTTGCTTCCGATCAATATTTCCACCACTCTGATACGTCATCATTTTTACTTTGACATGTTGGTATTTTATTTTCCACGCGCTCTCATCACCTTTTTGTTGATATTCCGTTTTATCATAGCATTTAAGGTCGATGTATTCTTCGGTCGTTTACGTGAGCAGACAAAGAATTCACTTTCTGACAAGAATTACTGAAAACAAGCATTCACACTTGAAACCACATTTCATCACCCGGGGGCTCGCATTTCATGGGTCACTATATCTCGGCATTGAAGTAAGTTGTGTTAAACTACTCTGGCTCTGACCAATGAGTGTGTAGCCACTACAAAGCCTTGGGCGTAGTTTTACGATCGAGATCTCAGTCCTAGAAACTAAACCGTATGATCAACTAAACCGTATGATCAACTAAACCGTATGATTTTTTTTCAAGCAAGGTATGAGTGCCAGTAGTATGCAAGGGTCTACAGTGAGTGTAAGTAAGGGGAAAGACTGGGTATAGAAGGTGTTAAGGAAAAGATAAAAAGAAAAACGGAGGGAGATAAAAAGAAGAACGGGGATCAAGGCAACAGAAGATGTTACATTAGATTATAGTTATCAGGGAAGCAAGTAAGAGGAAGGGAGTTCTACTGTTGGGAAGTGCGAGAGAAGAAGTTACTAGAGTAGAAGAGGCGGTTACATTTAACTTTTTCGACAGTAAGTGCGTGGGGCCGAGATGCCAACCTAAATTCATGCAGTCAGGGCACCAGTGAAAATAGCTCGTCAGAGCAGATGCCATGAAAATATCTGTAGAAAAGACAGAGCCAAGCCACATCACATCTGTGAGAAAGTGACTGTAGACGAGATGCCAGATCAGGACCTATCACCTTGCTTATCCGTCTTTGGATTTTGTCAAGAACCTCGAGATGAACAGCGGAGGCACTAAACCGTATATGGCAACAGTATTGGACGAATGGTACTGAGGCTCTTGCATTAACTCCAATTTGCCGTCGTTTACTTGCAGAGGCAAAGGCTGGAACCTGCAGAAAGCACTGCGTTCCAGAAAGTCATTTGATTCCCTACACTTCACCACGGGTATCGACATAGGGAATGAACTACGTTGAGATGGAAGGATTGGCGTAAAGGGTGGAAAAGACGAGCAACTGCTAGAACAGAGGATGCGTCAACATTCGAAAGTATTCAGGAAAAATATAAAAATAAATATGAACTTTGGTAAACTTACCGATTATATAGAAGAACTGATTCGGAAATTTGAAAAAATTGGATATTCAACCAAGAATGTTTATATATATATATATATATATATATATATATATATATATATTCTTTTATCTGCCTTGTCGCTTCAGGACGTAGGCGATTATGGCTCTCCACTTTCTCCTACTCCTTATCGTTCTTAATAAGCGTTGATTTTTTGTTACTTCTCCCAGACCCTATTCTGTCATCTACTTCCTTAAGCCTATTAGGTATGGCTCGTGTTGCTTTCCCTTGTCCCCCTTTCCCTCTATTCGCCTTGTAGGTATCAGAATTTTTAAGCAATCCTTTCTCATTACGTGTCCCAGAAATTTCAGCTGCCTCTTCCTGATGTTAAGTATAAGTTTCCTCTTTGTTTGCACCCTTTGTTAGCTTACATATTCGGCCCATGTTATTCTCAGCATCCTTCTGTAGAACCATACCTCTGTTACCTCGAGTCTCTTCTTCATCTTTGAGGAGACCATCAAATACTCGCTGCCGTAAAGGAGGACATATGTCACGTAGCAGTTCAGTACTCTTTTCTTTGTCACCAACGAAATCCTCCAGTCTCGTAATACTCTGCCCAGCTTTTGCAATGCGTCCTTGGCCATCCCAATACGTCTTCGGATCTCAGCGCCGCGCTTGCCGTCCTCTGTCAGAACATTTCCCAGATATTTAGATTTTTGCATCTGCTTGATTTTAGTGTCCCCGACCTGTAAATCGCGATCCGGGCTCATCTTTTTACTGATGACCATGCATTCTGCCTTCTTGTAGTTTATGCTTAGTCCCTTCTTCTCGCTCTCCTTACCTACCTTGTGTAGGGGGTTTTGTAGTTTACTTTCCATGTCTTCTATCAGCGCTGTGTCATCTGCATATCTTAATTTGTTAAGAATGTGGCCGTCAATGATGAATCCTGGTAGGATTTCCAGTTCTCTCAGAATTGCCTCGCTGTATAGGTTGAATAAATTCGGTGAGTAGATACACCCTTGTATTACACCCCTTTCGATTTTTGTACATCTGCTGAACGCATTCTCTATGCGCATGCATGTCGTTTGCTGCCAGTATAGGTTCTTGATTATTCTAATATTTTTCCCAAATACGTCAAGGTTACTGAGCAGTTCTAGCAGATCTTTGTGGGGATAAAACCAAAAGATGATATACTTAAAATTCTGGAAGACGTTGTAATATAAGATAAGCAAGCAACTTTAAATGAGGTATTTTTCTCTATAGGAGATTGCATATTGAAGTGTGTATAAAAAAATGATTCGATCAAACGAGGGAACACTGGAGTTAGCCAAATACCGTTTCATAAAGAAGATAAAATCCGCAATTTTGAGCGGGAGAAGGATAATTCGGTAAGCTATCAGTCTCTATCAACGATGTCGTGTTTTGATTAAAAGTTTAAAATACATACAGGTAAAGTATTGGTATAAAAACAAAACATGGATTCTGATTACAGTTAAATGTAATAAAAACTGAAAAAGGTCAGCATTTCATTTGTAACGCTGCAACGCAATAATCATGCTACGGGTAGCCATGTTGCTTTCTGAAGTCGTCTTTAGTCGGTAATGTTTGTAATGTCTTTAATATTTTATCAAAGTTATCTCCCTCACTCTGTCGATTTTTATATTTAAAGATGAACATGGGTAAATCTAATAATAGTAAGGACTTCACAAAATATGCCACCATTTTACAGGCTCGATATATATATAAATATGTGTGTGTGTGTGTGTGTGTGTGTGCTTACAATGGTGCACATCCTCATGTACGACCCTTTCACGTGCCACTACTTTTTTCTTTCTAGTCGAGCCTAATGTATTTTCCCGCCTTTTTTGCCCGCGTCTTCCCTTCCTTTCTTGTTGCCTTAATAATACTTCACTCGATGTAATTTCATCCTGACGTCTTTTTTTTTTCTCTTTGAATTTTCTTATTGACCGACGTTGACAACATGAACGCGTCAATGAACTCTTCAAAAGACTTTTTCGTTTCTATTCTTTCTTGCAACGACCAATTAACGGCAATTAAGCCACGACTAAGTGCCGATCGCTGCTATCACTGATCGAACGTCAATCATAGCCTTCGACCCAACAATACTCACTTCGATCCCGCGCATGCAAGCCTATCTATTATGGTATCTTTCTTTTTCTCTTATGACTTTCTCCCATCGTCACATTTCGATAAGACTCTATTGTCTGATGAAGTCGTGTCATTATTTCATGATTCATTACTCCGTTACAACAGGTCCGCTCCCCAGCTTTCCTTCTACCGTCTTATTTTATGAGATGAAGTATTGTCGATATTTGAAGATGAATGATGCGGATGACGGTCTTTATTTCAGCCGATGCCAACCTTCGGCGTTACAACACGATATGAGATGATATATAGTAATTATTCTTGTATATTCATCTTTGTTGATTTAATCACTGTGTGGCGTAAGTGTTCTTCAGGCTTCCTAGCATTGTTCAAATTTTCGATGATGAACTACTTATAGTATTATTCTGCTTGTTTATCTCATGGACGTTATGTTTTTTCTACGGAGGATCAGAAAGGCCTGATCTTCATCATTTTTGAGATGGAGCCAGTTACACTTTCTGTTAAAGAAACATATATAATATTTTTAATAAGGAAGGAATTAGTAAAGCGATGGAGAGAAGAAGGGGAAAAGTGAGTGTGAAGGAGTTAAGAAATCTTGAGAAAGACGGAAAAAACAGGTGAAAGGAAAAAGTATATATATATATATATATATATATATATATATATATATATATATATATATATATAGATATAGATATAGATATATATGTGTGTGTGTGTGTGTGTGTGTATATATACATACATACATATATATATATATATATATATATATATATATATATATATTCTTTTCAAGAAATGTGGAAATACCACTATTACGCAGCGGTTACAGAGAGTAAGAGAAAAGATTGAGTATGGGGAGGATTGAGGAATAGACAAAAGTTGAACGGGATTCAAGAAGATAGATGGCGATTGACGTTATATTTTAATTTATTGAAGATTATAGTTATCAGAGAAGCAAGTAAACGGAAAGGAGCTCCACGGACGAGAATTGCGAAAAAAGAAACTATTGAAAAAAGAAGTTGCGGTTGCATTTAACTATTTCAACAATAAGAGGGACCTAGATGCCAATCTAGTAGCACGCTTAAATTCATGTAGTCGGAACAGCAGGAAAAAAGCTCGTCAGTGCAATTGCCATGAAAAAAATTGTAGAAAAGACAGAGGGAAGCCACGCAAACAGATGTTAGGAACAATTTAGTCAAACACACACTAAACTCCATCTCTCTCTCTCTCTCTCTCACACACACATACACACAAACACACACAAACACACACGCACACACATACACACAATATTAATTGAACTTATTGTATCATATACATACAGCTTTATTAACTACCTATGGAAAGTAGTAATAAACTTCGTATATAAAACTTTGTTTGATGAGTGAAACCGCCGATCTCCTTATTTATGTAATAAGTTTATATCGCTTTGTTAAGTTCTAGAAGAAAGCATACCTTTATGATTTATTACTTTCTTTTCTTGCACGAGTCATTTTCACGTTTGATTGCTACAATAGTAAGTGGATGCGCATCTATCTCTTGTCGATTTCTCTTTCAGTTTAGCAGAAACACACACACATATGTATTTAATCGTATATACAGTCCCCTCCAAAAATATTGGTATGGCTATGCCAAATCCCTTTTTTTGTTTTGTTGTTCACTAAAGACATTTGTGTTTAAGATCAAAAGATGTATATGACACAAGAGTTCAGAATTTCAGCTTTTATTTAGATGTGGTAAACAGTTTAGAACATACCAAATTTTGTATCAGATCACGCCATCTTTCAAGTGACATAAGTAAAGGAACAGATAGTTTTCAGATTTGGTGGCATAACCCTTGTTTACCATAACTGCATAAAGCCTGCGACCCATTGACATCACAAACTATTGCATTTTCTTCATTTGCGATTCTTTTCCAGATTTTTAACGCAGCCTCTGTCAATTTTTGTTTGCTTCGAGGGAGTTCTTCTTTCTGTCTCCTCTTCAGGAGATGAAATGAATGTTCTATTGGGTTATGGTCCGGTGACTGACTTGGCCAGTCTAAAACTGTCCATTTTTTCCTCTAATGAAGTCCTTTGTTGTGTTGGCAGTATGTTTAAGTCATTTTCCAGCTGCACGATGAACTTCCTCACGATTATTTGGATGCATTTCTCCGTCAATTAGTAGACAAAATGTTTCTATAAACTTCTGAATTTATTCTGCTGCTACCATCATGATTCATACCATCTATAAATATGAATGAGTTTGTTCGAGAAGCAGCCATGGAAGTCCAAGACACTGCCTCCGCCATGTTTCACTGATGAGCTTGTATGTGGTGGATCATAAGCAGATCATTTCTTTCTCTACACTTTGGCCTTTACATCACTTGGTAGAGATTATTCTTGGTCTTATCAGTCCATAAATATTTCTTCCAAAACTGTTGTCGTTCATCTCTGTACATCCTTGCAAATTCCAATCTGGCCTTCCAATTCTTACTGCTGATGAGTGTTTTGGATCTTGTGGTATGACCTCCATATTTCTGCTCTAGAAGTCTTCTTCAAACGTTGGATTGTGAAACCTTTATCTCTGAACTGTGGAGGTTACTGATAATGTCATTGGCTGTTTTGTTTTTTTGTTTTTTGTGGTGGTGGTGGAGGATCTTCACAACTCGCATAATGTTTCTGCCATCAACTGCTGTTGTTTTCCTGTTCAATGTTTGTTGCTCAGTATACCAGCTGTTTCTTTTTCAGGACATTGCAAATTGTTGTGTTGGCTCTGCCCAATGTTTGTTCAATGGCTCTGATAGATTTTCCTCCTTTTCTCAGCTTCAAAATGGTGTGCTTTTCTTCCGTAGACAATTCTATCATCTTCATGTTGGTTTATCATATTTGACAAGAAACTGCAGTCTTTAGAGATGAAACACAAGGCTAAAAGCAAGAGTAGTCATACAGAGCTATTTAATGTTTAAAAATCAATCTAAAAGGCAACACATGGGCAACAACAAACACGTGTTCCGATAGATTTGCTCACTTGAAAAATGGGTGGGTTCAAACAAAAGGTGGTATTTCCTACGTTGTTTGAAGCATCTAAAATTAAATACCAGGAAATAAAAGTTGAAATTCCTAACTCTTCTCTCATATTCATCTTTTGGTATTAAATCCAGATGTCTTCAGTGAAAAACAAAAACGTAGAATTGGCCTTGCCGCTCCAAAACTTTATATATATATATATATATATATGCAGAAATATAGTCTTAAAGTGTGCTATATTTATGGCCTGACGATTGCACTAGCATGAAACAGACTGTCGCCTCTAAGTGCTGACTTCCATGTCCACTTTTATATTTATATATATATATATATATATATATATATATATATATATATATACTGCAATAATTAAAAGAAAATACGAAATAACAATTGGGATTAACATCTGAAACTATTATAATTTGAATTTGTATTGTTTAGTAATGGTTGTATTATTTATTTCAGGTCTACTAATGGTTGTATTGCTTATTTCGCATCTAGTAATGGTTTTATTTTTCTCTCCTCTCTGTTGCGCCCTTTTTAAATCTAAATATTACAGACGTTGTAATTATACTCCATTTGTTCTTATTTTGTATATATATATATATATATATATATATATTTATATATATATATATATATATTATAATTTTTTTTTGTTTTAAAAATATGATTCCTTCGCTACATAAGAGTTCTCATGTTTCAAAAGCAAGAGCCGAGACCCCTAACATAATTTTTGAAATATTATAATATAAGCTCTACTTCTGTATGGAGCACTGTCTTTTTGAAAATAAAATGAAAAATACAAAGGAACACCGGATTATTTACCTAACGTGTTCTTTCCTATTTTTCTGCATACCTGCATATATATATATATATATATATATATATATATATATATATATATATGTATGTGTGTGTGTGTGTGTGTGTGTGTGTGTGTGTGTATACAGAAATAAAAATATATTTCCTTATAAATATATGATTATTATTACTATTATTATTATGATTATTATTATAAAATATTTCGCATAACTGGTCCGAAATTATGAATGTTCTATCGTTTTTCTTAATGAATTAAAGTCATTTATATCCAGATTTCATTTTACGTTTCCTGTCTCGTTTTTTCAATATAAATCTGAAACAATGAAGTTCAGCGTCGATCCTCCACTTGAAACGATATATTCAAAACACGTGCATCTGTTGAAGCACTTTGAACGTGGAACCGTTTTATAGCTTAGGGCTTATCAGAAAATCTCTTTGAATTACATGAGATATTATTTTATAAATTGTCAATGCGGATACAAATTCATTGTCAGATTTATCGAGCAATGTCCGTCTGTCTTTGTGGGTATAATCAGCAAAAAATAATTGCATAGAAAAAGAAAGAAATTAAAGAACAAAATTCGAGAAAAAGAAAAGTTCCTAGGCAATGTACAAGGGTTTGTTAAAAAGTAAGGCTTGTTCATCTTTAAAGAGAACTGATTTAATAATAGAATTCAATGTATACAAAAAGCTTAGGATTCCAAATCTAGTCTTGACATTCGTTTACTTTCCTCTTAATCGTGGTATTCCACTTTTGCGTGAAGTTGGTTATAGCCTTGAAAGTGTCTCTTTCCCCTCATCATCATTGGACAAATCCAGAAACCATTGGGAAACAATTAGCATCTACACCATCATGGAATTACTTAAAATTTGGTGGTGGTGGGGTTTATACAAAAAATTGAGTAGTTACATTATTGCCGGTACTACCATGCTTCATCTAAAGGCTTTCACAGAGTTTTATATATACATATACATTCTTACATATGAAAATATGTAAGAATGTATATGTATATATAAAACTTGATATTTAGCATTTTCTAAATAAATATAGCATAGTTAAAAAATTATATATATATATATATATATATATATATATATATATATATATATATAATGCACAGTGTATGTGTCAGTGTGTTCGTGTGTCCAAACAATTCCTTCGCTCCCACTGGTCCGATGAGTCATAGCTCATTCAAAAGCCCGAGAAAGCAACGATTGTCGTTCAGCACAGATTCAGGGTTGCCAGATTATGCAAGGTTAAAAATATATATTAATATATTATACTGTCCATTATTGTTGGTTTCATGGTCCAAGGGGAGTAACTCTTATTTTACTTTGTAGCCAAAATTACAGTGCACTTTTTGATTAAAAGGCGGCATTTAAGCTAGCTCCTGTGGAGGACTCTTGGTTTGGCCATCATCATAATAGCTAAGGAGGAGTAGATGCGATAGACATCAATAAACTACGGAAGAACTGATCACTGCATTTAAGTATTGAATTAATATTTAAGCTTACCTTTTAAAAGTTCAACAATAATTCTTCTGCTGCCACTTAATTTAAAGATGATTTGATGTACTTAGATCCTTATTTTCCGTAAAAACAAATATTTTTATTTCATGGGTGACAGAACAGGGGACAATTTATAAGATAAAATTCATATAGTGTAAAGATGGGAAAATAGAAATTAGAATTAGTTATACATTCAACATTTGAAGAGTTAGAGAAACATAATAGCTAATTAAGTAAAACCTATATTATGGAATCTATATGAATAAATGCGAAATTGGAGTACCTGTGCCCGGTAAGTATCAATGTGTTATAAACTACTCGAGAGAGAAGTTTACACACTGTATTTACTTGATACCCCACAGTGACACAAGTTCGGCTTTTAACATGAGGACCCGATTGTCTTCACTAGGGCTGCTGGTCTTAGCTGGTTATAGCTTGTCCATGCTAGTCAAAGCTGATCCAAGCTGGTCAGAGCCGTTCCAAACTAATCATGGCTATGATACTACCATCACGGGGACGGACTGTGTACCCGATAAATATCAGAATGTGTATACCACTCAAGAGATTGACCCCCCCCCCACTGAGTCAGGATGTGACAAAAAGTCAGTTTTTAACGTTGGGACAAAGTGTCTTCACTCGGGCCGCAGAACTTAGCTGGTCATAGATTGTCCAAGCTGATCAGAGCTGGACTAAGCTAGTCATAGCCGGTCCAAATTAGTCATTTCTGTTACTACTGATTCCTGCGCCCAGCAAGTATCAGAATATGTATACCACTCAAGAGTGAGGTTGATTTACTTGACACCCCACTGAGTCAAGTTGTGACTAAGGTCGGTTTTTAACGTGGAGACCGAGTGTTGCACACGGTCATAGCTTGTACAGGCTGGTCAGAGCTGGTTTAAGCTAGTCATAGCTGTGATACTACCAGCACAGGGACTTACCGGCAAGTATCAGAATGTGTATAACATTCAAGAGAGTGGTTTACACACTGAACGCTCAATATCTGTGTTATATATAATCTACTTCTTTTCAATATCCGTCTTCAGGTTTAACTAATTTGCATATTGATTTTTAAAAAGTTTATTTCTTTAATTAACTGTTTAATTAATTGTTTTGATTTTTATATCAAAAATAGTTTAGAAATATCGTCTTATATAATGCAGAAATGTTTGAAATTTGCATTTTACTTGGCCTTCAACAAGTTGGCATCTATTTGTAAAACCATCCTCAATTGAAACAAACCAATTTATGAATGGGATCATCATTTAAAATTTTTGTTTCAAAGATTTCAAGTAGTAAATATATACTGCGAAGGATATATATATATATAATGGGGAAAATGTATGATAAATTGAAAAAGTTTTCTTGCGACGTGTTTCGTCCTATAAATTTTATTCGAATCAGCGGTATTCAACCTCGAAATAGTTACAAAAAATATAATCCATCGATACACCGGACAGAGGAGAGAGCCACTTTCCGGCTTACATTCGGCTCTTTAAGCTACTAACTGACTTGGATCAAGATTGATACCAATCCAAAGGAACTCTCTGATGTTCATTTCATCGAATATTCTTTCGATATTTCGAAACTAGGTTCAGATCTTTGCGGAAGGTGTTCTCTCAAAATCTTTCAAAATTAGAGCAGCTCTCCTTATTTTTGAGTTAATAATCTCGGGCATCAGAGTTTTATCTCTCACAAGACGTATTTACAAAGGCCGAATAATCATCCTTGGTACACTGAATGTGCTGTTGCCATAGCCCAGCGTGACCAATACTATCGTTTCCATAACCGTGAATGATGTCGAGAGAACCATACCACATTCAGAACTGCCCGCAATCCTTGCAAAAGGCTTTGGAGAATGCCAAGATCAGTTATACACAATCAATTCAAGCTAAGATTCTGGAAAATCTCTAACAACATTCTTAATATAGGCAAAATGTCTATGTCTATTATAAAAGGTGCCTGAGATCATTTCTTTTATCTGTTAAGATGGCTAAGCTCTTTGCAATGAATTCCTTGCTAGGATGGGACTCTGAGCTTTCTCACGTCACAATGAACGGTCACAGTCTCAAGGAGGGGGGGTCATGTTTTGAACGTCTATTGCTGCTCAAGTCCACTCCACACCAGTATATACGATCAATCACTAAAGATGCTTGGAAAATGGTCTCTTCCCTGTACCTGATTCCTGCTGCCATGAGTTATATTTTATAAAATGTCAAACTAAGGAGTATTGCTACCATTTCCCGATCATCACATTCCAGCCTTGATAGAGCTCAAAATCGTTTACGAGATCTTGAAAGGGGTGACTACTTCTTCACTCGACAGCCTCTTTCTCCACAGACGCAACCGAGCAAGTCTGTCTATTTCCATGGCAAATGTTCACATGAGTACCAATCTTTAGTTCCACCATTTCGAGCCTTTACAGCTAAGGCTTTTTCGGAGTTGAATTACCCACACTTCCTCTGTTTTCCAATTGTAAGTATTTCGACTCAAGCCTTTTTTTCCCCGAAAACTGCTACTATCCGGAATAAACACCCGTATGGATTTTTCCCTGAATACTACAATCTTAACCCTCTCAAGGTTCAGTCGCTCTCTAGCCTTCTTATCCTCATAACCTCATATTTCTATATCTCCCATTACGTCCTTAGCAAACTCATTTAGTAACCATCTAAAACGTCTACATTTTCAATCGATATCTTTTGTCATCTTAATTCTTGTTCTTTCATTGTTCTCTCTCTCTCTCTCTTTAATAGTGTTTTTCTCATATTCTCTAACACTCAGTAACCCTTTACGTCATAATGCTTTATTGATTTGCTTGGGGTGAAATGATCTAAAGACATGGCACGTGGAACTAGAACAGTCTACCCCAGCGAGCGAAATAAAGGTTTCAGTTCAACATTCCAACCACCTGAAAAAGGCGGGGAGCGTACAATGGCCGAAACGTTGTGATAAATATGGCAACAAAGATGAGGATCATAGTCCGAAAAATGTAAATAGTGATCTAAAGAAATCTAATTTGTGTGGCTCTTGAGCCTTGTGCTGTTATCTATTACAAAAGTTTAAAACTCTCAACTCTATATGGGACGAATATTGTTTTGAAATTAATTCTCCCTCTTGGAAATTGCATTTCTGAAAATAGCAAAAATCATATAGGATATAGAACCGAAATATTCTCATGCAGAATCACGTGTGATAATTCCATGTGCTATAAGACTACACGTGATATAAAAAGATGTCAATTACAATAAGACAACTCCACGTGAATAAAAGAATACAATTCAGCAAATCAAGTTGCATAGAGATTCAAATTTTAGAACTTAATCATATTAAGTCAAACAGACAACAGTTAATCACCTGCGATTCCACAATAGGTATTCTGAGATATATTAAAATTCTTAGAATCCACACGACGTAACGGACACGCGGCGCCAAATAGTTCTAAAACTCAAAACTCAGAATTCAAAATCATCCAGAAGATGCAAACTACAAGACGCATTTTGAATTTTATGAAATTTCTTCCTTGATAAGGATTAAAGCCAGTCGCAAACTTAAACTTGGAGATTTTAGCAAGAACTAACACGAACAGATAGTCCTTTGACGATTTTAACACCAAGGTAGGGAAACATTTTTGGACTTTTTTACGAATTTTTCGTATTTTATTTGAACGTTTTATTAGTAGCAGTATTATTATTGGTATCTGGACATGTTACTATGATTATTATTACTGTTATTATTATTATTGTTGTTGTTGTTGTTGCTACACACGCATATATATATATATATATATATATATATATATATATATATATGTATGTGTGTGTGTGTGTGTGTGTGTGTGTGTGTGTGTGCATAAAAACGTTATAATTGTAGACAGAATCTGTATGACCTATATCTTTATTGACTGTAGGTTTCGAGACTGCCATTCCCTTCATCATTTACACTGATTTTATTTTTAATTTCAAATCCAATATAAACTGAATTTGGATTATTATGTTACAATTCTGTATTGTAATTTTCCATTTAAGTTTAAAAAACTAGCAATGTAAATTCTTGCCTCATGAAGGGAATGGAAGTCTCGAAACATCTACCAACATTCCAAAAATATATGTTAGTCAATTTTTGTCTGCAATTATATCGTGTCGATCACACATATATATGCATATATATGCATATATGTGTGTGTGAGGGCATGCGTGCGCGTGCTTTACTTACTTGAAGCTGGTATATTTTTTGTCTGACGTCATATCAACGAAATATAGTCTTAATCTTTGTCTTCATCACTATTTACGAATTTTCATCGGATTCGATAGCAGAGAAACGAAATCAATTTCTCACCGGATTTCTTGCCAAGTGCCGCTCTGGAGTGCTTCAATACGAAACGACCAATATCTAAGGTTTCGTTTGCTTACAGGGGAAGGTTTTTAATGGGTGAAACTTACTTCAATGCATCTTGGATTTCAAATCGCCTATCAGGGGAAAAACTTGTCGGTGGAATTCATAATAAGTATTTATCTTCTACTTTTCGTTAATTTGTTTAATGTTTGTATTTTCATTATTAACACACTGGTGATTCGGTCGCGAAATGTTACTATCGTAATTCAGAATAAATAGAATCAGACAACACCCAGAATTCATGGCACCTCGTGGCTATGGGTCTTGTCATTCATGGACGATGCCTTCCGCAATTAAACCACCGTAGCTGTTATATTATAACAATGTTCTTATCTCTTATCTTGCTATTCATTTCGTTTTTCATCTCACTTTATTTCACGCTGTATGATTGTATATACATTATTGTTATGATGTTCTATCGAGTCGCTACAACACACCCATCCAATGTTGCACACAGTGCTTTGCCTGAGGTGTTAAGTTTTCAAAGTGTGCATGGGTCTTCAAGATTGGGACAAACTAGAATATGATCCATATTTTGTGATTGCCCGCATTGGCAGTTGGGATCAACAGTGGTGGTATATCCCCATTTCTAAAGGTCAACTCTACAGTGACCAAAAAGTTGTTCGAGAGCGATTCTGTAGGGCTGAGAGAGAACCTATTATTATTATTATTATTATTATTAGTAGTAGTAGTAGTAGTAGTAGTAGTAGTAGTAGTAGTAGTAGCAAAAGCAGTTCTAATAGCAGTAGTAGTAGCAGTAATAGTAGAGATGCTGGTGGTGGGAGTAGTATAAATACTGCTAATATATTTAAAAGTTCCGAGATGATTTTTTTTTATTTTTGCATAAATATTTGATTCTTATATTTCGGTTTTTATTAAAAGAAATTAATTATATTTATTAATAATAATGAGTAAGAGAGAAGTGCGCCAATAAAGTGATACTTGAACACAAATATACGAAACGAAGTATACCGACTATGATAGCGCCAGATGCATCGCCACGAAATGGTGACAGGTTTTGATAAAAGCACAGGATGACTTTAGGCCCGTTTTAGTCGAGTAACTGAATCTGTTAAGAAAATCTCTGATCCAAAGTGTTTCACATTATCTAGATGTAGCGCCCTACTCGTCTTCGCTGCCTCATCCATCAAACTTAAAAAAAAAAAAGCCTCTCAAAATTCGGAGATATACAGTACATTGGCCCCTAGGAGTTCACGCGGTATGGAATGAGAAATCAAGACTCGTCCATAAATTGTACTTTATTCCTGAAGGGTATTTTCAGTGAATTTCTGTTGTAAAATCATCAACAATGCATTTACATTATACGTAAATAACCCTATTTTGTTGGTAAATCGTGAATTAATTCCTGACCATTGACATCCCTTTCTGGTTTTCTGCGTGTATTTCTATAGTTATCTTTATCAATGCATTTACATTATACATAATACCCGTATACTAATAACCGCGCTTGCTTTAATTCCTGACCACTGATAATCCGTTTCTGGTTTTCTGCATGTATTTCTACAGTAAAACCTTCATCAATGCGCTTCCATTATAAATATAATAGCCCTATTTTGCTAGCAATGTTTGCATTATTTCCTGACCACTGACAATCCCTTTCTTTCCTATTTTCACTGAATAACACGTAGTGCTGAAACTTGCTGAAAAATTACATGCAGATGTATTTTAAATGTGTCATAAATGGGCCTGCTTATTTGTGAGATTTTTTTATTTATTTATAAATAAGAATACTGTTAGCCTTTTGTTTTGCATGACTGATTTTATGGTCGGAGATGTGCCCCCGTTTTGAAAACAAACTCAAACGACTCCTCCTATCATAAATTTTTCTATTTTTCTTACTACATCCGCTATGAAAACAAGTTTTCCCCATCTATTAAACGAAGAGTCGTTTGCCAACCGTCTTATTGATTTGAGAAACTTATTTAATGATCTCTTCGCCGTTTCTGTCCAACTTATGCTGGCTTTGTTCCCCTCCTTATATTGGAGGGGTTAAATTCAAAGCTGTATACCGGAAAATCTCTTAGCAATTTACCGTTTATCCACTCTACCTAACGATTTCTTAGCATTCAGTTTTTTTGTCTTTTTTGTTTTCGTTTTTTATTTTATTTCAATTTCTATGTCTGTTTCTCATGTCTAACTTCCCACTTAAAAAAAAAAATTTTAATATTGGGTTCTATAATTTGACTGCAGTTTTCTCATTAGATTGTATGAGAAAAACCATCCGAAAATATTTCAAGCTGTGCATCATTTTAAAAAAATTGTCGAAATGTTTGTATTTTTGTTTCTGGAAATTTTTCTGCACCTTATGATTTTGTATTTTAAGAAAACATAAAATGTTCATACAAGAAAATGCTCTTTCTTATTCTGCAAAGATTTCCAAGACACCAAATTAATATAATTTTTGAATATTATATTTGTGTAAAAATCTTTCTTTTATTCATGTTATGTTAAATATACTAGACAATGATTTTTTTTTTTTTGAGGACTGAATCTGTCGACAAATTGAATTTTTATTTCGAACACAGCCAAGACGTTTTAGCTCCGTTCATACGAAATACTTCTGAGGTTATTAAAATAAATTTATGATATTATCAGCTGAAAAATGCACGATATAGTGCACCTATATATACGTATATCTTTTATATACCTATTTATTTTACCAACATCATTTTAATACCTAATTTATTGCAAAAAGATTGACCTGCATAATAAAATCTAACACATTGTTTCTACAAGTATCTGTAGTAATTCTACATTTTCTCTTCCAACTCTGTCACTATTTCTCGTTTATTTCTCTGATACTTCTCTCCCACTATCTATCTATCTATATATATATATATATATATATATATATATATATATAAATATCTATATATATATATATATATATTCTCACTTCGTGTCAACTTCGGAGTATTTCTTTATATGTCTCCCTAGGCTAATTTCATTTAACCATCTCCTATTTTTTAAAATTCTTACTCCGAGAAACAACGAAAAGAAAAAAACTTCTCCGAAACTACTCACTCTGTCGAACAAGTGACAGTGGGAGATCTACAAACGAAAGTCTTTCCTCTTCAAAAACACATCATTTCATTTGTCGACAACACCTAAGAAAAAGGAAAAGAAATATTAGGACATCACCACCACCAACAACAACAAAAATAACAACAAAAAACGCAAACATAAATAAAAATATGTAAGGAAACAAACGATGAATCTGGTTCGCTGCCCTGAAATAGATACATTTCTCCCCAGAGACCTCTTTAAACTCTGAGTTTGCTTCTCGGGTAGATTGAGATATTTTCACACCCCCACTCTAAGGCCGCCCACCTTAGATGTGCAGTTTTAGATTCCGCTATGGTGTCTTTAGAAAATGAATAAAAAAGATAACTCTGGGGGTCAACAGAAACGGGAAAAAACCATTGGGTGGTATAGAGTCTATGGGTATGGCAGCTGATCGATCGGTTTGAGGTGGTAATTAAGTACAAATCGAAGAGCAATTGAAAAGAAAGAGAGAGAGAGAGAGAGAGAGAGAGAGAGAGCAATTGACTTGCAACGAAAGGAAGGTGATAAACTGAGATTAACTATTAGTTTCAGTCATAAGTTTTAGGAAACCATTTGTGATAACGAATTTATCGTCCTAACTATTAATCATATGTGGCAGTTTGAAATAAATTTGCAGTGGCGATGTACACAGAGAATCACAAGACAAATTCTGTACCCCTCCATGAAAATGAAAGGCCGTATACGACAACAACAACAAATAAAATAATAATAATAATAATAATAATAATAATAATAATAATAATAATAATAATAAAGGTAAAATCTTTGGAATCTCTTCTACCCGACCTGTCATATTCACCTGACTTTGCACTAATTGATTATTACTTATTTCAATCGCTGTAAAACGCTTGAATTTTACTCCAACGGTATCCAAGTGCAGCCTGATATGTGGCAACAAGCCTTTGCAAAAAACAGTGAAGACAGAATTGAATAAAAAATAATTGTGCTTTATTTTTTGAAGGATAATTTGATAAACAAAAAACGGCAATTATTTATAACTCAACTGAATATTACCATCATTAAATTATTCAGACTTTTTCCTATTCAGAACGATCATGGCTCTCCACATATTCCCTTGCCTTATTATCCGTGAATTACCATAACTTCTTGGGAAAGATAGCGGAGTGGTTTTTCGGTGGTTTCTCCAAAGTTTTTCTTCATTTAGACTGATTGCCTTTCAAGGCTCTAGAACTTAGTCTACCTTGCTCTTTCAACCATGGCTAGAAGGAGACGACATGGATTAATAGCATTCCCAAAAACATTACTGCGAAAGTGAACGCAGTTGACTAAGTGGAAATTCGAACACAGCTCACCGTTTCCACTTTCAATACCTATAAGCATTACACTATCTTCACATTCTTTAATCGGACGAGTATCCTCATATTTGCAATTTTGTTTACTAACGTTCGACTGTCATTCTATCGGAACTTTCGGCCGATCCATTCTCTTAACTTTCTAGTTCTAAAACTTTCAGCGAATTATTTTCATCATTTCTCAAATTGTCTAGACTAATATCATCATACTTCTACGGCAGTTTTCATGTAGTTTGCGGCCATTTTCTACTGGCCAGAGTGAGAGTCTATAGCTGGCTGCCACGAATAGGCAGAAAGATTCTATTGGTCAGCGTGAGAGCCAACAGCTGACTGACACGAATGTTGACTAGCATGCAAAAAAATCGATAGCTGCATTCGTCACAAGTCGGAAAAATTTAAATCTGCATGGCACTTTACTCCAATTGGCTCATTCGCTTGCTTAAACTCAACGTTGATTCTGATTCCGCAGAACTGCGTTGGGTGTGAAAAAGTATTTGTTGTTAACATTCTTTTTTCATTCGGTTTTCCAGTTTTTTTCCAGTTACGAGTCCTTTTTTTAAAGCTGATCGTTTTGTGTTCATTTTGTTTAGTTCTTTTTTCGTAACAGATTTAATGTTTAGTATAGAGCTTAGAAAAAATTCGCAGTGTGAGATAGGCAAGAAGTAAGGCATGTAGCAACATCAGCACGGCAAAGGGTACTCCTTTAAAGGCAAGGAAGGGCAAAAATATTTTAAGTCAAGTGATAGCGATTGCTGTATGAGTCGTACGATTCTTGAATCAAGCACGGTCAACGCCGGGCCATGCTGCTAGTCCAAAAAAAAATTCCATAATTTTAGTTCTTCTTTCAGTCATGAATTTTTCTTTGAGTAATTCTCTTGCGTAAATGGAAAAAAAGAAATAAAAATTATAAGTCTTATATGCTATGGCATTTTTAAATATCACGGTTATTTTTGGGACACCCCGTAAAAAGAGTGAGGTTTAATAAAGGGGGTGTCCATTATGCCATAAACAAGGGACTATTCATAAATGGGGAGTTCTGAAAATTATTAAAATATTCCAAAAGTGTAAAATTAATAAACGTGATGGACTTAATAAGCTTTGCGGTGGGGTGGAAAATTTCCCCAACAAAAAGTCCTTCCTCGTCTTTGTGAAACAACCCAAACAATGTAAATTAGGTCAGTTCGGATTTGTCCGACGAAATTGTTAAATTGGAGAGTGACGATTTTACTCCTCAAAGTTCTCAAAGAGACCACTTGGCGGTGGTGGTAGGCCTTCCAGTTGTAAACAAAGACGGGTGTGCATCATATAAAGTACGATATATTAGCGCGTGCATGAGAAAGTAGCTGTGAGAAATCTGTTATTTTTTTATATTGTGATTAATATATGTATATTAAGTATATATTTATTTATGCCATATATACGTTTATAGTATTTACATTATGATCATAACTACTGGTAGTTACTATAGTGGTTTTATAACTCAAAAATAATCCCTTCCCATTTACGGACAATCGGCCTTAACGGACCACCTCCCGCTACTCCCTCCAATATTAGTTTGTTGATTAAAAAAGGTTTGCCTGATATATATATATATATATATATATATATATATATATATATATATATATATATATATATATATGTATATATTCGCGGTTCCAGTTCGTACGTATGTGTAGTTACATCGACGTAAACAAACGTAGTCTGATGGATAGCAAAGGAATGAAAGGCTTCACAGGAAAACTTTTTCAACTTTCTTATACTCGAAATTGTTCTTCATATATAAAAATATATATATCGTTATCTCATATATATATATATATATATATATATATATATATATATATATATATTGTTTCCTAAATTCATCATCTGCCTACCAACTTCTATTCTTATGACTAGATCGTCACTAATTTCCTTTGGTCATAACATGCTTATTATGCATACATATAATTACAGCTTGTTTTTGTTGACACTGGGTGTGGCTGATCTTGTTGCGAGTGTAAGTAAAATAGCACATCCCCCCACACACACACATTTGTCCATAAACCATCATGAGAGGTTTGTGAATAGTTATATATATGCATTAATAGGATCGTGAGCTGCACATTTCTCAACTTCGCCCACTTGTCAAACATTTAACCAAATGACCAAAAATCAATATTTTGGCGACAATCTTGCTCAAGTTAAGAACTCTTCCAGCACTCAAACATTTATATGGGTCTTTTTACAAAAATACCTTTCTATTGATACATGCACCAACATATATATATATATATATATATATATATATATATATATATATATATATATATATATATATATATTGTTGAATGATATAGACATATTGTTTCTACTAATTTTATATTATCCTCTCAAGTTATCGAATTAGTTTCTTGATTTGAGATGAAATACAGGAAAGCGCTGTGGTAGTTTTTCGTTTTTTTTTTTTAACTCAAGCACTTTTGACCTTTTATAATTACACAAACAATTTATCGCAGTTACAATTGAAGAGGAAAGGGGGGACAAGGGCCCCTTAAGTAGGTTAACTAAGGAGAAGAAGGTCCCATAAAGACGAGGCCGGTTTTGAATTAAGAGTTTTTCCTTCTCCTACACTGGTTGCCATCCAAGGCTATAGGAGGTGGGGAGAAAAATAGGATTCATACCTTTCCCAAGGGTATTAGCACGTCAGTCAGTTACGTGCCATACGTGATACACGCTTAGGCGATCATGTATCTTCCGATACATGACTGACGAGGCAGATTTTTTTTCCACGCAGTAAGTTGCCATTTCTTATTAAATCGTTAAAAAGGACACGCGTTTGAATTCAGAATTTTTCTTCGAGATGTGGGTCAGTCACGTCGGGGTAGTGGTTCACGGGAAGAAACTGTTCGAAAGGAATTCACTTCTCGCCGATGGATGACGAAGGGAATGTGGGTGGTTAGCGGGTCCTTGCCGTGAAGGTGAGCCCTGTTGGAACGAAGGAACGTAGGTCGTTCGAGCACTTTCCTTGAAAGTATCGATAGAGCAGTGACAGGGGGGTTGGAGGGTGGAAAATAATTCTTCTTCAACAAGGGCTCGGAGATGCTTTTGAACTCTAATAAGACTAGAAAGTGGGGACCGGACAACTCCCGCCCAAATATGACAACAGTACTCCATCTAAGGCATGGTCTTGCTCTTATAAAGGTAGAGCATAGCATGAGAAGTCAGGTACTTACTGGAGCCGGACAGGGAGCCGTCCGTTTTACAATATTAATAATGACAAAAGGCTAGTTTAAGAAAAGTTTTGTTGTAATATTGAAAATGTAATCGGGTCGTATTTCAATGAAAATTCTATCTAATTTTATTTATTACTTTTTGTTTTCTTTCTGCGACGCAGCGATTTGTGTATTCTGCCTATTTAGCGATTTGAGACCTTTTCTGTTAATTCACCCCAAATTATTAATTCGTCCCAAAATAAAAAAAAAAGGTTTATATTTGCTATAATTCACACCAAATTCTCAGAGAGCAAGGCACTTCCATTGCACTCCGGTTAGGTTGGCCTTTGTGATCACTTCAAATGTGGACGACTCGGGTACGCTATTTCAAAATGTTGGGTCTGCATTCGGGCTCACACCGGTAAGCAAGCCAAAAACAGGCTTTTTTATTTTTATTTTTTTAAATTGTGAATACCTCAAATATCATTCGCAATTGCGAAATGTGAATAACTCGCAGATTTTTGGTAATGTTTTGTACTAAGAGTTGGAGTCGTTACGAGGCAAGCTAAAAAAAAGTTTTGATTTAACATTTATAATTTCAAAAGGGTGCTAAAAATTTAATAAGAAAACAAGCAAACTTTGATTTAAAATTTATAATTTCTTAGCACGAATTAATATTTGCGATAAGTAACTTTACACTATTTGAGGAGAATTAACAGGAAAGATCCACGATTTATTGTACGGTAATACTGTCGGCCGTTGGGGAAGATGATAAGTCTTTATGCTGGGAAACAAGCTACTACAAAAATGATTGCATGCAGGAATCGCACGTTGATAATTGCCAGATAGATAGGTATAATCAGACTGAGAGAAATAAATAGATATGTACAGACTGATTGATATTTATCGTTTTCGTTATATGATCTCCTCCTTCTCATATTATATATATATATATATATATATATATATATATATATATATATATATATATATATAAAGAGAAGAGAGAAGCCGCAAACGTTTTTGGTTATAATGTGGATTTTTAAATATGTATTATACTCTACCCGTGTTTCCCGTCTCGCGACCTTCATTATTAAAAGGAATTAATTTTTCTTATGTTTTCCGATGTTTAACCATTGTCTTTTGTGTGTAGTAATAACCCCTCATATATATAATCATTTGTTGTTCTTCTTGCAATCAATCGTAGATCACCTCCCAGGACCTCTATGTGTGGGTTAATGGCTAGCCAGCTCAGCAAGTTGACTATTATTATTACGTAGTGAGTTTGATCCTCACTGCGTGCCCCATATTTGTGGCCTGGTGCCAGCACTAAGCGTAGAGAGCTTCCCTGGTTAACTCATCAGCTAATCTCCTTTGTTCGCTTCTCTTTCTTCCCCTAATCACCTGATCAAAGCCTGACCGTTCATTCGTTAATCCCTTGCGCATCTTTTCTTACATCCACCCATTCTTGATGACGTCAATGATCTGAAAAATGTCTGAACAAAACCTAAAAGAGAACCTCGAAGATAAACGAACGGGAAATTATATATATATATACACACACACACACACACACACACACACATATATATATATATATATATATATATATATATATATATATATATATATATATATATATATATATATATATATATATATATATATATATATATATATATATATGGTGGAGTAAAAAAAATGACTGACAAGAGAAATACTTTGGTGTGAGGAAAATGACACGCTAAGGTTATAGAGCGTTCGATATCGCGGTGGATAGCTTGACCGGTAAGAAGATAAAAAAGCAAGAAAGATAAATATGGAAGTAGCCATTTAGCCATATACTGCGGCTTTCCGGGGCGAGCGAAATCCAGTAATTTTACAACAAAACTTTTCAGAATTTAGGGGAACTATGAAAAAATATATTTTGCGGAAAGAGAACGAGTACTTTTTTCAATATATAAATTTTTCATTTTCATTTCAATCAATATTCTATGGTTCAGTGCAAAGGTGGGTAAATATTGAATTTTAATTTTTATTTATTCAATCTGAAATTTCAGATATTTTAAAAATAAAATAAACTTTGCGTAATAAAAATAAATATAGAACGATTAATTTTGGCATTTTCACATGGTATCAGATGTTCACTCAAATTTCAATATATATATATATATATATATATATATATATATATATATGCATATATGTGTGTGTATATATATATGTGTGCATTTATATATATATATATATATATATATATATATATATATAATTTGTCTTGTGATTAACAATTAATATATAATAAATTCTTTTCGCACTGATCACATTGGTACCTTTTCGTTTTCCCTTGTTTCATTAACAAACCTATCCATTTTATATATATATGTGTGTGTGTGTGTGTATGTGTGTGTATACAGGGTGTCCATAAAGTTCGTGTTCACTTTAAAAATTTATAACTTTAAAGTGCACACGACCTTTATGGACACTATATATATATATATATATATATATATATATATATATATATATATATATATATATATATAATAATAATAATAATAATAAAAAAACAAAAAAATCAACAAATTGATGGATGAATTTTATTTTTTAATCTGGCATGCTTTTACTATTTCTAACGTTATTTTTTAGACGACACCCTCATTTGAAAAGTCGATGTATTTCCTCTACCGGTCTGTACACCCAAGAAAACTTATTAAATAAAATGTGCCCTCCGACGAGATTCGAACCTGCGTTCTCTTCCGCAGGAGAGACTGCCGTCTGATCCGGCGTTTATAACTGTTCGGCTATGTAAATCTTGACAACTAAGCCAATTTCTATATTTTTTCACCGAAGTACTTGACATAAAAACCATAATACAAGAAAAGTGCTGAACAACTTACAAGTATAAGGCAATTTAAATATTGCCATTATCTTTAACGTACGACTAAACTCGTATTTCTCTGCGTCAGGAGTTCAAAGTTTCATCATTTCAAATTAATACCATTATGCAGTATTGATACATTGACTTATCTGAACGTTTTTGATCGATTCTGCATAGAATAATTTCGAAAATATCAGTCTGAGATTTCGAATCATTATCAAAGAATACAGAAAACGTCTATTAGAAATGAATGGAAACAAAGAAGACTAAATTGAAAGTATAAATGAAGCCAACTATTCTATTAAGTATCAACTGCTTTCTCATCATTAAGTGAAAGCGCTACTCAAAAACCTTTCCTGAAACTTTACCAGTAGACTTAAGATTGTTTTTCTTTAACTATCAGTAGAAGGGTTGAATTCTTATGTAGTAGTCGTTACAATAAAGCATTAATAATTACAGAAATAAAATAATATTAATTATCAATTCCCATATTAAAGTGTTTTACCAATGTTCAATCTATGAATCCAGAAATCAAATTCAGAATGACGAATCAAAAAATAAGGAAATACACTAGGAGTCGAATACTTTTCCTTCCGTTCACATATTTAAAAAAAAAAAGTCCGATAAAATTTAACAACTGATTAATTTCGTGATATTTGTATTTGTCAGTTGTTTTTTTTGTGTTTTTTATCAATGCTATTCAGCTGTGTCTTGAAATCGTTGAACGTGCAGCTCCCAAAATAGAAACAGCATTTTCATATATTGTTAATTTCAGAAAAGAAGTTCCCTCTACGCAGAAAAGTAAAAACGAACTTTTTTTTCTTGGCTTCATAATTTCTATGGGGATGCCAACCAAACTGAAATAACAACAATTCTTGACGCTTCGCTAACAAGAATATAAAACAAAACCCAAACATCTAAAGTGGCAACTAAAATGCTTTGTTTTTGAAACGGCTTCCTACACCTGAAATAGCAACAAATTTGCTGCATTATTTTTTTTGAACAGTCTACAAATGTTGAACAGTAATAAAAGAATTCTTAGTTATTGTCGTCTTATCTTATGTATATCTGGCTGCTTGTATTCGAGTGCGTCTGTCTGATATGGTGGCTACCTAATCCCTGTTGCAGACGCCGACAAATTTTTGTTTGTTCAACATTCACAGACAAAATCTGTGGTTTATACTTTAATTATGCAGAACAGGACTTAGTTACAGTTTCTGGAAGAGAGAGTATAATCTGGCGTGATTTGAAGTCAGATCAACGTCAGCACCCTCCAACCCTCGGTCACGACGACTTGTGACTTCGTGCCAGCACAATCATTGACGGCTTCCAAGCAGTTTCGTCTACTCGATTTTATTTCCAAGACTCGGGCCAACCCTTGGCATTATTTTTCCAACAGTACTGCACACTGGAATCTTCGTTCCATCCGGTATGAAGAAATCACCTCCTCTTTGAATTGACAGTGAGATAGGAACCTGGATCTAATGGTAGGAATTATGTCATGTGTAACAGTAATATATTAAGCCACATGGCTTGGTACTTGCGGGTACATTTTTCAAAGGACACGTCATTTAATGATGGCATACACTTAATCTCGTTTACACCAGGATAGACTTTAGTTATGGGTCGCATTTCCAGGGGAGGTAATAAGCCACAGTAGTAAGAGAGTTTTGAAATATTCTTTGTTAAACGAATAGGGAAATTGTATGTCTATGAGTTTCATACACAGAACACTTTAAGGATCAGGACTGCAGCGCTATAACTACGTTGTTATAAGAGGTCAAACGATTGGAAATAAAGAAGCTTCATCCTTTGTACGATCTTTCTTTTCTCAGAGCTGCGTCTCAATGAAAAATGTGAGAAACTAAATTAATCCTAACACCGGCGAAAAGATTCATGTTATTCTATGACTTTCGCTGCTCTAACCGACTATTTTATAAGTCACCAATCATTGTCAATACAATAGTATTGGCTAATTCAGACGTCTCCCAGTCATCAGAAAATGCCAACCCTTGATCTATACGATATAGGGGGATCCTTTGAGGAAAACTTGGCTCATTTTGACGCTCGTTTTCTTTAAAAAAAATCTTATAACAAAATAGCAGATTTTCATTTCGAATCAAGAGTCTTTGCGACAGCTTCACCTCTCCCTTCAGTTAAGACGGGGCTTTAAAAGTAAGATTATAATTTTAGAATGCGTCTCTATAATTGATATGGATGACGTAAAGATCAACAGCAAGAAAAAAAATGAAACTGGCGAGCCGAGATCAAATTTCAGCTGAAGCAGTTTGTGTTTGCTTTCACGTCATTGCCCTTGAGAAAGTCAGGAATCAATTTATTTTCGCTTTCCTCAACTATGATTCGCATAATAGACCAGGCTGGTCTCTCTAGCCTTGACTGGCAACCATTCAAAGAGAAGGAAAACTATGAATTCGAAAACCAGCTGAGGAATTCACTATTCGTTTCAGCTCTTGATAAAAATAACAAAACACCGTCTATTAATCCGAACAAAGACAAGACAAAAACACGCATATATATATATATATATATATATATATATATATATATATATATATATATATATATATATATATATATATATATAAAGACAAAGGGAAAATCTTTTTTAACGATGCGTTTCATCCCCTGCATCAAGTATTTATAAGCAGTAGTAAAAAATATCCTTAAGTTTTTAAAATTATAAATTTAAGAACGCTCTAAAGTATTCCTAAGGCTGTAAATAAAGGAAAACTATGGAGAACCGATAAGTGATACAATTCAATGCCGAATAAAGGAAATATATATTTTATTTTTATCCGAATTTTACACACACACGAACAGGGTTCTTGATAAGATCCAGAGACAGATATGCAATGTGATTGGCCCTGATCTGTCATCTCGTCTGCAGTCGCTCTCTCACAGACGCGATGTTGCCTCGCTCTGTCTTTTTTACAAATACTTTCACGGTAATTGCTCCGATGAGCTGCTTTCGCTGGTTCCTAGGCCTCATAAATTTAAACGTTCAACGAGGCTGGCATCCCGTTCCCACCCCTTCACCGTTGAAACTGTTAGATGTAGACGTCTCTTCTACTCCAATAGCTTCATGTCCCGCACATCTCGCCTGTGGAACTCCCTTCCCTATTACTGTTTCCCTGACAAATACAATCTCCAACGGTTTAAGTGTAGCGTCAATCGACATCTCCAGTTGCCTTGATGTATCCACTTCCCTTCTCCACATCCTTTCACCTTTCATTCCTATCTGCTCTCGCTCCAAATTTTCTGTAACCCTTGATCGATCCATTGTCTTTCTCTTTCTCCACATCCTCTCCTTTACGACTCCTATCTGCTCTTCCTCCAACCCTTCTATTACCCCTTGCGTGCTAGTGGCCTCCAGCCTTGCTTGGGGTGATAAGCTTAAAAAATATACACACACACACACACACACACACACACACACACACACACACACACACACACACACATATATATATATATATATATATATGCATGCGTATATTTTGGCAGCATGTTTCACTGAATAATTTAGACAAGTTTTGTCTACTTATTTTCAATTGGATCCTTTCATATTTACGGACAAGTTTTTAGGCTTCGTTATTAAAAGACGAGAGAAAATCGACGTATTGATATTATTTATTCTGAGAAGTTTCGAGATAGCACAATTTCATTATCACATGTGTGTATGTGTGTGCGTGTGTGTGTAAAAAATTCAGAGATAACTAAAATCTGTGAAAGGACAATATGAATAAAGACAAAAGGAAAACTTAGCTGACGCATTTCGTCCGTGTTTCATCAATTAGAATCGTCCATAACTTATGAACTTATGTAGACTTTTAAATTAGCCTTATATATATATATATATATATATATATATATATATATATATATATATATATATATATATATATATATATATATATATATATATATATGAGTGTTCTTAAATGTAAAAGTTTGAAAAGCTACTTTTTGTTTATAAATACTTGTTGCAAAATAAAATCCTTACATTTGCCTTGATAAAGTCTATCAGAGGACGATAAACGTTTTCTTTTTTCGCCTTTATTCATATATATATATATATATATATATATGTGTGTGTGTGTGTGTGTGTGTGTGTGTGTGTGTGTGTGTGTGTGTGTGTGTGTGTCTAAATATAAAGAAGAAAATTTAATGTAATATGACTTGCTATCTCCACTTCGGTCACTTTTATATAATATTTTATACCGAACTAACATACATTCAGGAGGTAACGATGTCAAAATGTATTTCGGTTTCACTGAAAACTCTTGGAAATTTTATTTCTATCATCACCGAATGACTTTAAGCAATCTAAGATACATAGATAGCACTGCCCTCTCCAAACATTTCTGCCAATTATAAAATGGTGGTATTAAACCTATTATTTCGTAGGCTATTGTAACAAAAGCCAAAACTTATAATGGGAAAGTTTATGGATGACTTGTAAAAAAAACACTTAAATAACCATAGATTATTAAAAGAGAAACGAATTGATGGTTACATGTAAGCATAAAAATAAATATTTGTTGAAATACGCTCCTCCAGATTCATTTTTAATGTAAATTATAACATTTCTCTTTTTGGGGCTTCTTAATTTTATTTTTTTTTACCTAGTAATCTCCCTTTATGCTTAATATCAAATTAATATTCACAACTTTAATTAAAAATGTTATATATATATATATATATATATATATATATATATATATATATATATATATATATCCCGTTTATTTTTAATGCAAAATATTTTTAATAGAAAACAATTGTAATCCTCGTATAATGTATGAACAACGCCAACATTGCGTTCAGTAGGTATTTTTATTAAAATAGGTAATGGTCAGTCTATTGTCAACGACTGAACATTGCAACGTTGTGCATGAAACTCTGAGTCGTGCTAACGGTAAGGGATAATATATATATATATATATATATATATATATATATATATATAGAGAGAGAGAGAGAGAGAGAGAGAGAGAGAGAGATAGATAGATAGATAGATAGATAGATAGATAGATAGATAGATAATTGGGACGTCAACTGAACACTCCATTGGATCAGGCCTCTAACTCTACAATTAAAAAACATAACGGCGTTAAGCATCGAATAAAACTGTACAAACTGCACAAGAACTGAATCAAATTTGGTAAAACAATGAAAAAGAAAAAACACGTCCTTTGAAAGAAAAGGATCAGCATTTGTATAATGGCTTTTGCCTTGCAAATTATTTGAGTATAGAAATCCATTCACGAAGTCAAAAGTCATCAGCAATTAAGACAAGCTTTACTGATTCTATTTCATGTGTAACTTAGGCGCATTTGTAATGATTTTCCAATAGAAAATCATTGAAAATCAGAAAGAAACGCATTATCAATGATCAAAAACTAATGAAAGCTTCAATGACAGAATTATCGATATTTAATATACACCCGGCTGGTTTTTAGCACTATGCCACTTGTCATGGTCTCTCAGTAAGACAATTCACTACAAAACTGTTTCCCCTGACGAGCTTATTAACCACTGGGCTATGGCGAGCCTCCCTCATTGATATTAACATCCTATTAGTCTGTGTTCTCGTAGTTAGGATTAGGTCTACAATATTTAGGATTCTTGCGATATTTCTCTGCGGCGAGATGTGCCTATTGACTAAACTAACCTTAGACTGACACAAGGCTGCTTGACTTAAACTCACTACAGTAATAATGGTCTACTTACTACTTCGCATTGAGTCGCATTGTGCGTTTCATAGATCTTAAAGAATACAACACTTATAGACTGGCGCTACGGAACCACAAACAAAGAAACAAATAGCAAAATCCACCTCACTTTCACTTGAAGACATCCAACAGCCGCAACAACTAAAATGGGTAGCACATGTAACTAGAAAGAAAAATATTGATATAATCAGGGTAACGATTTTCCACATTATCTTTAACAAAAGCCTAGGAAGGAAACTCGCGTCAATACTAGAAAAGGCGATAACAGTAGGCGTCAGAAGCCTATTTTCCGGAAAAAAAACTGTTTCCAAAGAGAAATTCCATGCATTTCAATCGATAGGTTAACTTTTAGGTGAAGGAACACCAAATGTTTCCTGTATAGAAATGGCTAATCTCACCATGACTAATACGATTATTTTAATCAAATATGTATTGCCGCCACGCACAAACACACACAGACACACACATATTTTGTTTATATGTAGATTATTGTGTGTAGATATTTCTTCTTTAAATTTGACATGTGCCATATTCCGTTGGGAGTGAGAGAGCGAATAAACACCATAATAACATGACTTGTTTGTTTAAATGGCATATCGACTCCTTCATGGGTCATTTAATGCAGAAATGTAATTTCCTTTGGGGTTTTGAAATAGTATGTTATATGTTATTATGCTTTCACAGTGGAATACATGGTAGATGATACATGTTTGTATATTTCTATAAAAATGTATTTTTATACTTTCATGGTATTTTGTTTTTGTTTGGGGATCCACTGTTTGCCCACAGCTGGGACCCTAACAGCAAGTAAGAGGTGGAATAAAACTATAATATAACGTAAGACCACAACAGTTGAAATACCTGTACTATAATTGAGTTTCATTCATTTCTACAGTAACTCTACATTCTCTCTACAGTAACATCAAAGCTTAAAAGTCGATCAAAATCATAAGAGATTCGCTAGACAAGTTATCTAACCAATGCTAACAGATATATAGCATTACTCAAGGCGTATGTAAATTTGATGCTAAGATGGGAATCTATTTGAATTTATATAAGTGGTTTCCGTACTTCTATACAAACACGTTAAAGTCAGTTATGTGCCATGCGTGATACACGCTTAGGTGATCACCTTTCGATGCATGACTGACGAGGCAGATTTTTTTTCCCGCAGTAGGTTGCTATTTCTGCGGTTGTTGCCATCCAAGGCTATAGAACCCGGTCTGTCCTACAATTTACCCTAAGCTGGAAGGGGAAAAAGGAGGTTAATAATTAATGTAATGGGTTCCCCGATTCCTCAATCCGAACCGCTATCCAATACTCCACCGTGCCTCCTTCTATATTTACATAATTTTGCTATATCAGCATCGAAAAACAATAATGCAAAAGCCGGTATCAGTTTAAAAAGTTAAGATAAAAATGAATCATTAGTTAGGTTTGTAAAAAAAAACTGCTATTAATTATAGGCTTGTAAAAAATCTGGTATTATAGGTTTCTAGCTATAACACTTAATGTGGTTAACTATTAAGTTTAGATCAGTTTCGTAAAGAAATATAATAGTGGGGCACTTATAAGAATCGAACAAACTATATGAATGTACTAGCATTCAAGATGAAATCTGGTATTAATTATAGGTTTGTAAAAAATCTGGTATTAATTATAGGCAGGCGGCCATGGTATGTATGCCAATCAATTTCTCCGTATCTTTTAGTCTGATTGGATAATTTTCGACAAATACGCCTTCCCCTGTCTGGTCCATCAGAAAATATTTTCCCTTTCGACAATAGAATAAAATAAAAACCAATATTCATAATTATGACGTAAAAAGATAACAGCCAAAGCGATAATTCTCGTGGCTGGTGTGTAAACATGTACACGAAAATACGTTTCTTGGACGCGTACCCTTCCTAACCCAAACACAATTGATTTCCTTAATTATTGAGGCCAAAGGCAAAAAAAAAAAAGAAGAAACAAACATTTGAATATGAAACAAGGACAAATCTCTGCCGCCAAGAGCGTGTTTCGGCGCCAAATTTTCCCGCCAAGCGTTGTCTTGTCGAGCATGTTTAATGGGTTCGGCTGAAAAATAAAGATTCAAAAAGAAAAAGAAATGACTGCAAAAATTAATTCAACGTAACCAAATATTAGTCGTGATTACTTTTTTCTTCTTATATTTATTTTATTTTTTTTGTTTTTTTTGTTTTTTTTTTGCTTTATTATTGGGAAAATCATTTATTCTATCATGTTGCCTTTTCTTTTACAACGTTTTATTCAGGGTACGTTCACATATTCTGGTTTACTTGAGTTGTAGTATATGACTTTATGTCGGAATTTATTTGTCCCTCCACAATGACTAAATGTGCCTTATACAGTGTAACCCGGATATAAGAGAAACCCTGATATAAGATAGATCGTATCTGATCCCAAATTAGAGCCTGTGTTAATGTATATATAATAGACCAAACCCGGATATAAGAGACTTCTTCTCCGGTCCCGAAAACTCTCTTATATCCGTGTTACACTGTAGTTAACTTTTAGTTTAGGGAAATCCGTTTACCTATCCCCCTAGGCTTTCAGCTCCCTAAAATGACTGGGACCGGGGCGTATGATTTCCCAACCAACGGGTTTCAGACCTGGTGAAAGGAATAAAAAAAAGGGGCCTGAAATCTCTCTTAGGATCAGGTTCTCAACAAACTCTCTGAATTTAGTCAGTTTGGTATTTTTGAGCGATAGAGATTTATAACAGGTTAACATTTATGATTTATATGGAGAGTGCAAAATAACAGTCCATATCCCACCCTACAACCTCTTTCACACAGATGAAAAGTCGGGAACTTCTCGATACTCTATTGTTTTTTCAGTGGCGCGTGTTCTGACAGGGTACATTTCTCAGTCCCACCGACCCTTACCTTTACAACTGGGACCTGCCATGCCACATACACAAGAGTTAATCATCCATATTCCTTTCGTATTCCGTTAATAAGAAGTAAGTTCCAATCGAGCAGCTTCTTTCCAAGAACTGCTGCTTTGTGGAACAGTCTCCTATCAGGATATTTCCCAATCAATAAAATCTTGAATTCTTCAAATCTAGGGTTAAACGTTATCTATCCGGGATAGCCCCATGAATTTGAATTTTGCCTTTTGGACTTTGGAATAAAAAACAGATTTTAAAAGTGAAACAGTACTGTATAAGTGTTTATTAAGTACATTTTGTTTTAAATAAGGCATTATTTTAAAAATAATAGTTGATTCTCCAAATCCTACAAAAACGTGCTTCCTGACAGTTAATGCGGAATACGTCTTTCAGCATCAAAATGCGGGATAATCCGGCATTTTGCAGGACGTTTTGAAATCCGAGATCCGACATGAGCTTGTTGTATTTTGGTGAGACGTACAAAAAACAAAAACAAAAAACGGTCAGAATTTAGCCACTGAAACTCCTTAATGAAGATGCACTGTTGACGTATAGAGATCACCGTCCTTCAAATATCAAATGTATTTAAGCTTAACTAATCTTAAAGCCAAATATCTGTCGTTGATCACAAGCATAATATATTGCTATATCTGTGCAATCAATCATAATATGTAGGTTACACAATGCGTATTTAGTAATAGGTGGGTGAAGTAGCCTATTGACTGCGATAATGGAACTATCCAATCGGGTTCAAATCCCACCCAAGAAAGTACTTTACTTAGCACTTGAGAACAATAGGAATCCCTCGCTCTCTGTATTTTGTCCCATTGCCAAATCTGACAATTTAAAAATGTCTCATCGCAAGTAAGCTAGATCGTAGAAGAGTGTGGATGAGAGTGAACTTCAGCAAACCACTCTTCCAGAACTAACTTGCTTTCCAGACAGCTGTTTTGGTAAAAAAAAAAAAAGAAAATGCTGCTTCACCAATTGTTAAACTTGACAGGATCCAGATAACTGAAGAGATGTACTAAACTTAGCTTCGGGGGCACAAAGTTAAAATAGTCGTGCAATCAGTGGAAGTATGCAGTTAGAAATGCCGATGGAGCTGAGCAATTGCACGGATGGGATCTCTACTTTGCTTGGCCATGTGCCATTCCCCTTTGCGGTGGGAAGACGGATAAATACAATAATATCCTGAGTAATGAGCAAGATCGTAATACACAACTGGTGACGACGAATTCACGATACTAACATTGAACTATTTACGCTATTTACATTGTTCGGGCTGTTGTCCTCATCTTTACTGTCACATTCACGACATTTCGGCCGTTGTACGCTCTGGCCTTCTTCAGGTGATATTTGTTGGA
>OZ038503.1:62034700-62069700 GCA_964036315.1 Acanthosepion esculentum | reverse complement strand
TTGGTTTTAGGTTCCCAATAGAAGATGCCAAATAGTTTTCTCATGCATTTGTCCTCAAACGCTTGGATACTTCTCTCTGTTTCTACCAACAGAGTGTCCCCGTATCACATCCATATAGGAAAATGGAGGCTACCAACGATTTGTACAGTCTGTACTTCATTCAAACGAAGTACAGACTGTACTTCATTCAAACGAAGTACAGACTGTAGATTTTGCTCCGTCATATTTTTGCCAACTTGGCCATCGCTGCCATGGCTGCAACAATCCTTTTTCGGATTTCCGAGTTGCAGAGACCATCTTTAGTCAAGATATTATCCTAATGTAATCTAACCAAAAATAGTCGTATCTTTTTCGAATATATTATCTCCTCGTCCCTGTATATATTTCTCTCGTTCTCTCTCACTGTGTCTATGTTTGTATAAATTTGTATGTGTGCAGGTAAACAGGTGGGCTTCTATTGCAAAAGAAATGTATTCATCTACCGGGATAGCATTTTATTAAAAGTAAATGAAATCATTATCGCTAAATCGTAATAGACATATACGCAGTATTATTACAAGAGCTGTTCTATAGTGTGACTAATGTGTGTATCGGTTACTTCAGTATTACAAATAAATAAACTTATCAGAGAATTACACTCCTCTATAAGGCGAATGTATGTAGACCAGGCGAAGCACATAATATGCAGCTAAGGAAAGGATCGTGGAAGTTCACAATGATTCTATGATCCCTTCTCGTAATGCGAAACCTCATTTTTCGATGTCGGTCCGAAAGGCATCCATCTATTCAAAGACAAATTTTCTAATTAGGAAAACAATGCTTTAGTTCACTTTAAAGTACTCCTTATCGGGCTTCGTAACTTATCATTTCTACTTTTCAAAACCCTCAGAAAAGTAGTATTTCAGGATTACCATCAGCTGCAGCGTCATCACTGCTTAATTTAGTCCTAGGCTTGAAATCCCCCTTTCAACGGCTATTTTAACATTGGAAATGCCAGAATTCACTAGGGGGGGCTAAATCTCACATGTAAAAGGCGGGAACTGACAGACACGGGTGAAGGGCTGTTCTTTCAAAATTGATGAGGAATAAACGGTTCTATTTATCACGAAGAATGTGACGTTCACAGAGTACACAAACTCATTCAGTAGCGTTGCACCTCCTTCTCAGTAATCCCAATGGAGACTACGCGTACGCGTAGTAAGGTCGCTTTTGATTGGGTTCCAAGAAACATCAAGGCCGCGCAACTGGTTCTAGACGTATAAATTTTTTGAATACCTTCTGAGCAGATCACGTACGTAGATATATTTGTATTCACTTATATTGATACGAATCAATTTTTTAATTGCTATGGAAACATAAATCGATTATAATGTTGATAGGAAGCCTTCTATGTGTTTAGGCTAATATATTTGTTTCAGTGTATTTGCGTCCATATTTCTTACTTTGAAAATCGAATGTACGTGTCAAATGTACGTTTTGTAAGTTTTTATTATACACTTTCCAAAGCTTTTACGGTGTATTTATATGTGTTGATTTTTATACGACTAAAAAGACTTTTTCTGAAAAAAATTGTAATGTGTTTACGAAGTTTTTCCTTGGCTTCTTATTCCAAACGCAAATGCGCCAACGACTGTTTGTAATTCATCCCGTTTTCTGGAGGAAAAGTTTTTACTTTCAAGCCTATATTTCCTGACTTGCCTTTTTAACAGAATTTTTATTTTATTTAAGGAAAAAAAAAAAAAAAGAAAATTGCCTGCAAATTTTAATGGCGTTTCATTTTTTTTTTTCGGCTTACCCTGAATTTTACATCATATATTTCGTTCCGTATTTTATAGAAAATGAGTTTCTTTTTTTGTTTGTTTGTTTGTTTTGTTTCTCACACTCAGATCCCAACAAAATTAATTGAATCTGATCAATAAAAGTGAAGAAGAAAAAAGGAAAGAAAATTGGAACACATCTTGTCAGTCTATCTTGACTATTAAGACTTACTAAGCGCATCGATAAAATTGGAGACTAACCAATAAGAATCGAACTCAGTTCAATAGGGTGCATTGTTTCACAACAACATGTCATAACATTCAGTAATTAATAAATTTGACAGAAGAGACACAACTATCTTAAGAGGGAAGTCATATATATATATATATATATATATATATATATATATATATAATTTTTTTTCATATAGAATATATCTGTAAAAGGACAATATGAATAAAGATAAAAAGAAATCTTATCTTAGACGACGCGTTTCGTCCTCTGAGAGACATCAACGCATTTGCCATGATAAAGTCCTTCAGAGGACGTCTAAAATAAGTTTGTCTTTTGTCTTTATTCCTATATATATATATATATATATATATATATATATATATATATATATATATATATATATATATATGCGTGTGTGTGTAACATTATTATTAGTAGCAGTAGATGTAGTTACCCAGATGTGTAAGACTAAAAAGAAACGATAAGGTTTGCCTGTTTGAAATAGTCCTCGGTGAAAGCTGTAAGTTTGAAATAAGCTTCCACCTTTCCAAAGAATACCTACATCCTATGTAGACAAACCACCACACAGACACCACATTGGTTCTTGAAAATGACCGTGTTTGTCGAATGTACTTGAAAAAAAAAACAATACCATAATATTAACTTCGAACTTATTTGGATAAATACTTGCTGCCTAAATGCCAGAAAGCAGTTATATATATATATATATATATATATATATATATATATATATATATATATATATAGCGAACTATCCCATCGATTTCGACGGGTCAGTTTTAGAACTAAACCGCCATACTAGCCACTCGCATGACTTGATTCTATGAGGTTGTGTAGAACTAGCCACTGAAGAACTGATAATGGAGAAATGGTGTGCTATATAGACTACAAACAGCCCACCTCTTTGAGCTTTGTCTTCTCCTAAACTGATTTCCGACTAAGGCCAGAGAGTTTTATGAACACACACATGTGTGTGTGTGTGTGTGTGTGTGTGTGTGTGTGTGTGTGTGTGTGTGTGTGTGTGTGTGTGTGTGTGTGTAAAAATTTCAGATAGAGTATATCTGTAAAAGGACAATATAAATAAAGACAAAAAGAAATCTTAGACACGTTTCGTCCTCTAAGAGAAAACATTTGCCTTTATAAAGTCACTCAGAGGACGAAATTCGCCAGTTAAGATAAGTTTTTCCTTTTGCCATTATTGATATATATATATATATATATATATATATATATATATAGAGAGAGAGAGAGAGAGAGAGAGAGGGGGGTGGGAGAGAGAGTGAGAGAGAGAGAGGGTGATGGCATTCAATCCAAATCTACACAAAATAATATACAATAACAAAAATAAACGTAGAGTGAATTTAAAAATCGGCATTTGAAATTCAGGTTTTATTTCAGCTCACAGTCCGAACTCTGATACTCGTGAAAAACATGCAATATCTCTGTAGCTTGAACTCATTCGAGTAGCTAATGGTCCACCTAACAAACTTTGAAGACTAATAATACACGTATATTAATAGTAAAAAATATGATCAATATATATAATTAAATAATCGATAAATGTATTAACAACAGAAATTTTTTAAAAAATTGCCTCGTAACAAAAAGGGAAAAATTGAAAAACCGTCTGGTAAAAAATTTAATTCTGCTGACGCGACGTAACGCAGTCCGATCGCAAAGGAATCGCGCGAATAATCGATTAGTAACCACGTTTGTTTAATAAAGAGAAAGCCGTTTGACTTTATCGGATCAGCTGAACCGCGATTCTTGAAGTAAATAAATAATGAACTGATTAAAAGAAGTGGATGTTAGGATTTTGATTATCAAAAGAATCGATGTATAGACATAATTGAAACTAACAGAAAAAAACACCAAAGAAATGTCCCCAATACATACTTAAATTCTGTGATGAATTATTTTCATTACACATAGATTTTCGGGCTAATTTCGTTCCATTTTGTTGTTATAAAGACATTGCAGCCGATACATTTTGTCCTTACTGCCTCATCTGAACGAAGATTACAAATTTTCTTTATTGAATAACATTTTCGAACGATTGTTTTATCTGTTTTATTTTAAACAAAAAAACTTTCGTCAATATATTATTCGGCTTCTTTCATAACGCAGATATATTTCAAGCTTCGTATCTCCTGTATCAAGTCACTTAAGGTAGAATGATGATTAACATGCTCGTCACGACAATAATTGTTAGCAAAGTTAAATCTCACATTTAGTCACACGCTACACGATACCAAACTTAGTAAAAGTCAATGAAGATTTTTGCTTATTTTCCTATTGCAAAACAAGTGAAATAATAATAACATCTCTGTATTGGGCCTTGTTTTAAGTTAAATGTTACGTACAGTGCAATTATACTGCGTTTGTTTGCATTTTTACCTTGATATATATATATATATATATATATATATATATATATATATACATATATATGACTTTTACATGGCTAACAGCAAGCCCTCAATTAAAAACGTCGGAATTCTGAGGTTGCTTTCAGAGGTTATCAGAAATTCTCAAAGAGCACACTATGTCTTTCTAGCCAAATGAAGTAACTTCTAGTAAAATGTAGTGAGATGCTGAATTTACATTTCATTATTTGTAAGGCGAACAAGATCAAAATCAGTCTCTAAGATCATCGGAGGTCATTGACTGTAGAATTAGTTAGTGCTTCTCATGCTGCCAAACAAAGACCTTCATGGAGCTAAATTGGTTCATGACGTTAACTTGAATTGAAAGGTTATTTGGTGGCCAATAAAGGTCAAATTCTAATTAAAATAGCTTTTCTAAAAATAAACAAAAGGATACGAAAGACTGAAAAACTTTTTCTTGTGTTTCCTTTCTAAAACGTTGTTCAATCATGAAAATATTTTCAGAGAAAAATTTGAATCATTCAGGAGTTCACTTGATTTTTTCAGAAGTTTTAAATGTAAAAATTGGTCCGAAACAAACACGAACTTCTCGGTGAGACTTAGAAAATGCATTCCTGGTTCTAAAAAGGATACTTCCGAAGTATTAAACTCGAATCTGTCGGAAAAGCTGTATAAATCAACTGACACAGTTCCGTATGTTTGTGAAACTGTTCAGAAATCAGCTGACTTGCGCAACGTTCGCTTCGCCCATCATTCTTCGTAAATTGAACCCTCCAAACCATTTAAAGCGATCTCTTCTAGTTATCAAGCAGTTTCTACAAGTCATCAAAGCCATTATCCTAAATGGGATAGGAAAAAAGAATGTGTTCATTTCCAGCATTCCCATAATTCAAAATATTTTTACTTTTAAAATCAAACGAAGTCAACTCAGAATGAGTCTCAAGTTTTCTATTTGTTTTTCTTACTGATTATTTACCAAATACAAGACCAAAGAGCCACTCAAAGTAGAGGGTTATTAAATGGGGTTGTCGTAAGTGCAGATTATACGGATACGTAGGAAGGATAACGTTTGATCTTAGACTTGCAGTGGTTAAGATTGGGAGACTATTCCACAAAGTAACGTTTCTCTGGATGAAGCTATTCGAATGGGACGTCCTTCTTACCTATGGAATACGAAAGAGATCGGGATTATTCGTCCAAGTGTATACAGTATGGCAGGTCTTAGTTGTGAAGGTCTGAGCTGATGGAACTAATTAATTTAACGCGTCAGAACGTTTGACATGAGTCAAACGTTCTGACGCGTTAAATTAATATCGGAGTATGGAGAGGCTTGCGATTCGTTCTTAGGAAACGTTTTGTAAAGTGGAAAATAATTCATCACTCACAAGGCCGTGGAGACATTTTTGAACTTATCAAGGCTGAGAAGTGGGGATTATACAACTCCAGGCCAGTATGGCAGCACTAGTTCATTTTTGGTCTAATCTGATTTTTGTTTGGTAGGGCATGTTAGGAGGTGTCAAGATGACCATCAACAAGGCACACGAACTATTAAGATCTTTGGCCTCGATCTGATTTCTCTGTTCTTTTCCCAGGGTCATCTCTATATTTCTTGTCTAGGTCAAACATTCTTTTCATATTGGTCCCTAGTCGGAAAACGCTAACCTTATATACTCAATAACCTTTCAAACGGAGTGACTATATAATTTTTATTGTTTTTTATATTCTTTCTCGTAGTTTGTAAGAGTACAACACAGATCAGAATACAACTCATAAAGCCTACATACTAATTCTACCCTCACTGACCGACAGGATACTCGGGGGTCAAATTTGACTTTACCCGCCCTATTATTTGAGAAGCCAAGAAAACACTTTTATATTTCAGAGAAAACTCCATTTTGCTAGAGGTTGTTTTATTTGGCTACAAATGACCTACTATTTGATTACCTCTTTTCAGATAGTCTATATATCAAGTGTATTTGTGAGACTTCATGCCAAAATTCAGGTCAGTGGGCTCAGTCGAATTACAGTGGTCGTCACACGGACATACGCAAACACACACACACACACACACACATACACACACACGGACATACGCACAGAGACACTAAACAGAAGCTAGTAGAGGCATCTGTTTGCCATCTGTTTGCCATGCAAATGACTGTGCACGTTCGACCAGATGTCTATTCATTATCTAGATCAAGAAAATTTATAGATTTTTTATTTTTTAAATACTCTTTTTATTTCTTAAATACTTTTAAATACTTTATGCGCATAAAGCAAAAGTCTTACTTAAACCAGAGAAGGCAAACGCCGTATGCATAAATATTTTAAAAAAAATGAAAAACGACTAACGTACGAGGCGACATACAAGCAAGATTTTTCCCGGGGATAAATATATTTATTAGTTTTAAATGAAGATTTAATCTAGGGATTCTTAACTGCGTTCTCTATAATGAACCAACTACAAATTGGTATGTTGAGCATACAACTAACACCTTATTCCGTAGACCAAAATGTTATTCGTGCTAATATAAATGAATATAGAACAATCAGCAGTAATATGGATCAGGACATTCCTTTAATATACGCCAACTACTTGTAGAACATATGCACATACTATATAAGCTATACAGTAATAAGACCGTGAAACTATTTGTATTATTATTTTGTTTAATTTTATCATGAAATAACGAAAACGTAATTGTTTTCCTTATTTCTCAAGCATTCTCGAATTTCTAAGTTAAGCAAGCGATAGGTAAATTCCATTCTAGAGAGACAGGTGTAAAGGTCATGTGAAAAAATAGCCCAAAGGACGTGATTCAACCTGAAAAAGTTCATTTGTGAAACGAGACCATTTGTGTGTGCAGGTCGGTCAATTACTTCTTTGGATCACAAGTGAATTGGATAACGCTACGCGTCTTGATAGTGGAAGAAATAGTGGCGTCAGAAGAGGAAGTAGGACAATGCAGGGAGGTATGAACAGGCAAGCGCCTCATTAGTTGGTTCTTTTCGGACAGAAAGGATTTATTTAAAGAAAAAAGGATACAATGGCAGGTGGAAAGTGGAGAAGAAAGGAAGGAACAAAGAATGGGGGAAAAAGGAAGTAGAATCAGCAGAGAAAATCAAATGAATGAAGAATTGTTACAAAACATAGAAAAGATTGATGAAGAAAAAAGAAAGAATAAGAAAACAGGAAAAAAGAACTGACGAAAGAAGTTTTCGACGGATGTTATTTAGAGTGGGTTGAAATGAAAGGAAGAAGACTGATCACTTAGAAAAAGGGGCACTTACTTTTGTTTGAATTCATCTTTTTCATTCTCCTTGGTGTTTCGTAGAAATAATCCCTAAGAGACGAAGCACCGTGAATGGAAATTGAACTTGGGTGGCTTCGAGGCTCCATCACTGTAGTGTACCCAAGATGCACTGGTAAATTAGTTTCTTCTTCAAGAAGGAAAAGAGAAATTTTCCGTTGCTGGTAAGAATCTGAAAATTGGATTAATCATGATTGCGGCGGTATACAACGTATAACGTATCAAAATTGTTTAACGCGAGTACACACACTTCGATTGCATATGTATATATGGACACAAACATGAAAATGCATAGATAGATAGATAGATAGATAGATAGATAGATAGATAGATAGATAGATAGATAGATAGATATTTGGATAACTCGCTAGTTTGTTAGATAGAGAGATTTTATATGCATTTGGCTCAGTGCATCTTGGTTGTTATACTCATTGTCTTTCGGCCATTGTCGCATCTGACTTTCTTCAGACACGCATGTAATAATAATAATAATAATAATAATAATAATAATTGCTCATCTAAACATTTCTAGATAGTTGTTATAAAGCTGATTTTGAGTACCAACCTTAATGCAGCGAGTTCGATCTACCCAAAATACGCTAACAAATGGGTCTTGGCTAAATTAATCCTCGTAGTTACGTATTTTCCATTGAGGCCAGAAGTCAGTTTACGAAATGCTGCTGAATAGTGTTTTATAATCAGGCTATTCTTAAATTTTTGTGTGAAAAATTTTGTGTGTAAATTGGGTGAAATGTAAAGACATTTCACCCAATTTACTGTGCTCGAGTGAGAATCGAACCTACATCACAAGCCAGAGATTGCAAATGTCTTTTTTTTCAACCAACGCGCTAATACTGGTGAAGAAACACACACACACACGCCAGCACAAATCCCACACACAAAGACACACAAATGAACCAACACAGACACAAATGCACCAAATCTCACACACACGCCCTTACGCAAACGCACACACACGCCCTTACGCAAACGCACACACAAATACCACCACCTACAAACATCCACACATATAAACACAATCACATTTCACACATGCTACAAAAACTGAATTTCTTGTTCACATCACGCGAATCGTTATGGAAAAGGCATGAAACCAATTTGCCTTGTTCCAATTTTCATCGCTAGATGTCTTCCAAACATCTCGTCGATGACTTGTCGCAGGCGTTGAATATACGAAAAAATGGATGGCCCAGCAGTTGGACAAACATGTCTTCCATAAGTGCATCTCTGGTAGAGATAAGCGTCAAAGACGCTCTCAATCTTGACGCCATTTTATCTTGTAAGGTGGTGGGGGCGGGTAGCGTATTTTATAAAAAATGTATGATAAAATTTCACTTAAAATTTAGAAGAAAATTGTGGACGAAATATACTAAATATAAAACTATTTTAATTATAAATCACTGTGGTTCCCTTACGGTCAACGAAATTAAGCATTATCGAACCTGGTCAGTATCTAGATGGGTGACCGCTTGGGAATACCAAGTGCTGTAACCTCGGATGTGAAGTGGTGCAATGGTTAATGGTTCGAAATTGTTAATCGGAGAGCCGTGTTCGAATTCCAGTTGGATTCATTATATTCACTTACACTTAGGAAAGGTATAAATCCACCTCTTCTCCCTCAAGCTATCAGTTAATTAGTAAAACTCGTAACAATAAATTATTATTATCGAAAAAAAATAACATTCTTGCAATCTAAAAACTATTTTCTGGCTTTAAATAACCTGATAAGCCGTAGAAAATGAACCAATCACTCAATAACAATGTCTAAATGTAAGTTCATTTTAATTAACAATTTATAAAGCATGTAGCGGCTGGCAAGACTAAAATATAAAAGTATATTAATTATAATTTTCTGAAATATACGGCGGCTTTTCAGGTCAATATTTGATTATAAATCAATGAAATCAATAACCGCCATCAAAACCAAAGGAGAAAAGTATTTCAATTATAAATTTAAAAACATACATAGAGGCCAAAATATTAAAAAAAAATTATTATAAAATATATATCGTCTACCAGGGTGAAACTATAAAATATATAAATTATAATTTTTTTAAATACATATCTCTTATCAAAGCTATATTATAGTAATATTTTAATTCATTCTGTGAGATATACAACGGCTATTAAAGTCAGAATAGAAAGTTATTTTTAATTGTATTTGTTTCAATGCCGTTTGGAATAAGATTTTTCTTTTGATGTTTACTAGCATTTCATTTGGATACACAGGTAGTATAACCGCTAGCGGAAATCGAGAAACGAGAACGAGAAATGGGCGGGCCGAATTCAAATTATGGTTGAATTTGTTGCACGCACGTTCGCACAATTACTTCTCCTCCAGCTAAGGGGAAAATAGTAGGGCAAATTGGACTCTCTATCAATGACTGCCTAACAGTCTAGTAGAAAGAGAAAGAGAACTGTGAAGTCTTAATTAAGCCACGTGACACGGCACAATAAATACTAAGACAAGTACTGCAGATACTATGTCAGTGAAACAAAAGAAAATAAACGATTTCATCAACTATGGATAATCTCAATACGGAGGGATTATCCAGAGGGTTGTTGACACCAAGGAAGGATGGAATATTTTATGATATCTAATGTAATAAATGTAAATTGTTATTATATTATTAATGATTATATAACGACTCGTTACTTAATATGTTATTTTTAAGATCACTGACTGAATTTTGTGTATTTTTATCTATGAACAATTAACTCTTCATTTTCTTCTCATTTTTTCCGCAGGTAAGTTATTCAGACAATTGCCATCTTAAGCCTTAAGATTCCCACCTCGACAATAATTTCATAAAATATAATATCAGGTAATGTACACTTATTTTTCTTCTTCTTTTTTTTTTGCTTAATATGAAATGACTTATAAATGTCTTTTTTTAGTTTTTTCATTATCTTCATCTGCTTTGACTAACTATTTTAATCGAGGTTTCTTCGAATTTTATATATATATATATATATCGTTATTTCACACACACACACACACATATATATATATATGTATATATATATATATATAAATAAAATATCATACGTTGTAAACTTTTGTATATCTATGTAAATGTGGATATATATAATAGATACGTTGATATGTCTTGATATCTGTGTGCATATTTATATTATATTTTAAACTACATATTAGATATATATTTGTATTTAAATTTTAGCTTATATTTGTAGGTATATATATATATATATATATATATATATATATATATATATATATATATATATGAAATATATATCTACATATATATATATATATATTTTTGAACTGGACAAGGTCCGACAATTTATTTAAAGACATTTTTATGATATGTTTAACGTTCTTTGTATAGATACAAGTATTTAAGCAAATGCTCTGTTTTATAATAAACAGTATTAAATAACATTTACCGGCCTGAATGTCCGAGAAATTTTCATAGAAAATTTTCGTTCTCCGACAGGAATCGAACCTGTATCCTATACGGAACCGTCATTTCGCGTGACGTGCCTTAACCGTTCGGCCACAGAGAAGCGGCAAGGTCGATTTTATTATCTTTAAACTTAAATCTTCCATGAATCTCTTCTATTCATATCTGCTCTAGCGTATCAAATGTAAACAAATGACGTCATATATTTTTGAATTGAACAAGGTCCGACAATTTATCTAAAGACATTTTTATGATATGTTTAACGTTCTTTATATAGATACAAGTTTTTAAGCAAATGCTCTGTTTTATAATAAACAGTATTAAATAACATTTACCGGCCTGAATGTCCGAGAAATTTCTCGGACATTCAGGCCGGTAAATGTTATTTAATGTGGCCGAATGGTTAAGGCACGTCACGCGAAATGACGGTTCCGTATAGGATACAGTTTCGATTCCTGTCGGAGAACGAAGATTTTCTACGAAAATTTCTCGGACATTCAGGCCGGTAAATGTTATTTAATACTGTTTATTATAAAACAGAGCATTTGCTTAAATACTTGTATCTATAAAAAGAACGTTAAACATATCATAAAAATGTCTTTATATATATATATATATATATATATATATATATATATATATATATATATATAAGAGCGATTAATGAATAGACTGAGATAGATATTTTCACGCCCCCCCCCCCTAAATAAATGCATTGCTCTACAATCATGAGAATACGGTGTAAATACCAATATTTAAATCATGAAACAGTCAACTTCCAATCACCAGCTGTCGGTGGCACCGGTAATGAAAACATATATATATATGTATACAAAACATATATATATAAATATAAAACATATATATATATATATATATATATATGACTTGTTGCGTTTTTTGTTTTTCACTTAGTTTTCTTTTCTGTGATATCTATTGAAGGATTAACAAATTCAGTTCCAAGAACTTTTAGCAGAGAAAGGTTTTGTTCTTTTTTCAAGTGTAGTATCTGCGCTCTCTGCCTACGATCAAATAGTGGCTACCTGCTATATCTTCCTAGTCGACATTTTGAAATATTTTACCCTCTGAATCATTACAATCTGAAAGATATCAGAGTATATGAGAAGTCATAATTAATCACATAATAGAACACACACACATACATGTATTTATATATATATCGGATTCCTGTTCATATCTGATCTACATTTGATCTTCAACCCATATATATATATATATATATATATATATATATATATGTACTTTTACAAACCCTCCACAATCCTAATCTTGACAAACTACTACGCCAAAATCAAATTTCTTACATTAATGCAACATGAAGAAAAAATAAAAAGCCTAATAAAAAAAACATCAACAACAACATTCCTCGGGAGAGTGAGTTTCACTTCTTTGTTTATTCCTCTTCTCGTTGAAAACGAACACAGGCGTTTCCAAAAATGTCCGACTTTAAAATCTTCCTCTTCGTGTTTCGGTTTGGTTAAAAGTCTTACTAATATATAATAAATATAATGAATCTTACTGAAAATAGTGTTATCCTGTTGTCTTTTTATTCCACGAATATCATTAATCGTCCTATTAAAAATTCACGTATAAGAAGCACACGTAAACCATGTTCCGTTTTAATTACATATATATATATATATATATATATATATATATATATATATATATAAAAGTGAACACAGAAGTCAACACTTAGAGGCGACAGACTGTCGCCTCTAAGTGTTGACTTCTATGTTCACTTTTATATTTACACACGCTCTATCTCTGATATTGAGCACTTTATCCAATAGATATAGCACACTTTAAGACTATATTTCTTTATATATATATATATATATATATATATATATATATATATATATATATATATATATATATATAAACAATAAGTTGATACTACTAAATTGTCAACAAACCTTTAATCAAAACTAATGAAAACATCTTAATACTATTAAAAAAGCATCTAATGAACCTTTCGGCCAACCCTTCTTCAGAGATATATCTTTGGTGAACTTTTTTTTAATTAATAATGGCATGTAAATCGGAAACATTTAAGGAACTAATACAGTAGTACAACACACAGGTGCACGATTAAAAGATAAAAAAATTTCCATTAAGAGACAAATTTAATTTTTATAAATAAAAAGGAATACAATTGATTGTTAATCTAAACAGAAATGGTAAAACAGAGATAAAAAAAATGAAGTATGATAAGCAGGAAAAAGAAACGGTTATATATATATATATATATATATATATATATATATATATATATATATATATATATATATATATATGCTAATTTCCCAATCATGGGTTAGTACAGACAACTTCCCTTGAATATTTGGGGATTGCCATGATCCCTTGGGAAAATGGTGGAATTATGTTCCGCAGTTGTTCCGCTGTTTCTCCGAGGTTTTGAATACATAGTTGTTCTTCTCGTCTAGCTGCTGCCCAAATTCAGAGAACCCAGTCTACTCATAGCTATGGGAGAGCAAGAAGCGATGCCTTCATGTCTTTCGGAAAAACATTTGTTTGAAAGTGAACGCAACAGACTAAAAAGAAATTTGAAAGATGATATTACTAAATACTGCGAGTAAACATCAAAGATCAAAGATGGCAGCACCGAACGTTTGGAAGGAAATGGGGGAAGTTGCATATTTAGATTTGAACTTTTGATAATGCTGGGGTTTTTAAGCCAAGCAGCAGGACAAATGTCGCGCAAAAACAGGCACACCGACGATGAAAAAAAATATACCAATTTGACGAAAGATTATTCTTTATTACCAAACGACCCTTGAAATACATTTTGAATAGCTGCGTTAAATCAGCAAATGAAATTAAGAATTCGTTTTAAATTTTAATCTTTTCCGCTTGGTTTCGAAACATGAATAATGAAATTCAAATATTTTTTAATTGTGAGTAATGGCGTACCTAGCGTTTGTAACGCACAGAAAAAATGTAAAGAGAAAAAAAAATACAATTTATTTGATTTTGACTGCAGACAAAAATAAAAACGTATTTTAAAACAGATTTTTTTTCTAGCCTTCTTCTCCGCAAATTCTTGAATCCCTAAACTCTCAAAGTAAAGGTCAAGTATATTATTTTTATTTTTTAATCATTTCACCCCAAGAAAGCTAATAAAGCCACTAAGACGCAAGAGTGTTACTGCGTGTAAAATAATATAAAAAAAATACTATTAAAGAAAGAAAACAATAAAAGAACAATAATTAAGAAAACAAAAGATAACAATTGACATTGCATTTAAATTTTTGAAGATCAAAGTTGACTGGGAAGCAAGAAGTCGGAAAAGAGTTCCACAAGTGAGAAGTGCGAGAGAAGAAATTATTAGAATAGAACTTTAACTGTAAAATGATCTTGCTGCTAATCTAGTACTGCGCTTAAAATGTAGGTGCCATAGAGGCAAGTAATATTTATTTAAAAGACTATGAAAATGTAGCACACGGCCAAAAGGGGATATAGGGGAAGGCTGGACTTCAATCTGTCTTATTTTAAAATTTAGCTAAGCGCGATTACTTACCCAAGAATACCACAGAACTCTTTACACCAAAACCACACATTCTTAATTACCATTCTTACTACAGCCACCTCAGAGTCTATGTGAAGTCTTTTCTTATTACAGCGGAATTGTTCATCAGGACAATTACCTTGTAAGAATTTATAGACAAGCACAGTGAGGTTACATTACGGAGGTGGAAAAGTGACTGAAGCTGAACAGCCAGGTCAGGACCAATAACAATCCAATAATGAATTTTATCAAGAATTTCTTAATATATAGCAGGAGGACCAGACCAAATGTGGCAGCAATATTCAAAACAAGGACGACTGTCAGACTCATAAATTATGTTTAAAGTGAATGAAGATAAAAATGGCACAAGTGGAATGAGAAGAAAAATGCCTCGGCTAATTTTGATTGCTTCTTCATTATATTCATTCATCTAAAACCGGATCGCAAACAACAAAAAAACTTACCTCAAAAGAAAGATAATGTGTTGTGATCCTACTTTGGCAAAGGATTCATGCTTGTAGTAAATACAGTTTAATGTAAATACAGTTTAATGCTGCTCGCTAGAACCTATTTGCCAAACCTGTTATATTCTGACTATGATCTGTCGGCTGGGGCTTCAGAATACGCCGAGTGCACCTCTAGTGGTTAAAACTCCTCCTACGAATGAGGCGTCCTGGGTATGACGATAAACTACATCCGGTAGCAAGGCCTGTGATCAGAAGGTTTTGGGGAGCATGGAACCACCTATTAATTGCTGGAGTTCCTAGGTCCACCCTGACCCAGGGCGGTGGCACCTGTTAGGGTCCCAGCTATGGGGGAAAATGGTTAACTGTTGGTCAAAACACTATGAATGTGTAAAAATAGGTTTTAATACCAGCAATACATTTTTGGAAAAAAATTATTACCAGCAACACATTTTTGAAAAAAATATTACCAATGTTATATTGTTGGCATTAAATGACCCATTGAGATTGATTTACCGTAAACCAAACCAAAGAAAAGCAAACATTCTGACTGTCTTTTATTTCGTTCTATGCCAAACCTCTTATCTGGCTAGTGCGTCCATTTATGTAGAATGATATTATAAATGTCTATGCTGAAATGTTTAGCATTAACCTCATAATCATCAGATCAATTTTGTCATAGACTGAAGAAATAAGAGAGAAAATTGGAAAAATGCCATGTCACTCAATGGTTTCTAATTTCCTTAATCCGAAACCTCTCTCCAATTGAGAATCTCGCATTTTTGAAATACAATTTCTTTTCGGAGATTTTAGATGAAAAATTAATAATATAATCAAATAATGAATAAATGAAAGACCTCTCCGTATCTCAGTTTATTTATCTTCTTTTTTTTATTTTGGTTACATTTTCATTTTATTCTCTTGCGAGGTGTGATTAGTTCTCAATAATCCGGGAACAAAGGGCTTTGCGAATCATGAAATCACAGTTTTGTCAAATCTAAGAATTTAAAATTTGAGTTAAATGGATTAACGGCATAAAGTTCTGGCTTTTTGTGCAACATCAAAATCCCACCACCCAGTTCTCAAATCTAGTCGAAAATAAAATTAAAATGGAGACAAAGATTTTTCATGACAGGTCACGAAAAAGTAATGTGTCAACATTCTGAATTTTAAGACATTATATTATTCTACTTCTTCCATAGAGGCACTGAAAAATGAAAGATTTTTCTTTAGAAAATTTCATTTTACATATATATATATATATATATATATATATATATATATATATATATATATTTATCAATTTAATATTAAAAACATATAGATAGATATCAAAGACGAGATAGATAGATAGATAGATAGATAGATAGATAGATAGATAGATAGATAGATATAAATAGACTGGGATAGATAGATAGATAGACAGACAGACAGACAGATAGATATGAATAGACTGAGATCTATAATTAGATAGATATGAACAGACTGGGATAGATATTTATAAACTATCCGTACTCCATGCGAAAATGGCGGCACGTAAGCCTTTCATGTGCAGTTTCATTTCTGGTGAACTGGCAATGTCGTCAGATTGAATGATGAAAGGATGACTAAGTTATTTATGCATAACAAGCACCACCCTGGAAAAAGATAGACCAGATCATAAAAAATGTCAGTTAATAAATCGTAGAGGTTATGAACTAATTAGTATTAATTAATTTTAGTAAGAAATGCATTGACAGAGAAGTAAGTTATGTCAGAAAATATTTATGTACATTTTTTCATAATTCTGTTACCGATACAAAGACAAAGACGCACACGAAATTAATTCTAATACTATGTCGTTTCGAGATTATCATCTGATCGCGACTATTTTCTCATTCTATTCAGAAAAAGAAAAATTAGTCAATTTTGATATAAATGTTCTATACACTATAGACACGTCGATATTTGTTAAAAGCGATAGTGTGAAAAAATTTTTTAAAGCTATAAGTAAAAAATTGGTCAGAAAAAAGATTGTCTTCAAAAAAGTACCAAAAATTATCGAAATATTAGATTCCGTTAATATTCTCGGTATTTAATTAATGAATGGTGAATTATTTTAAAAGAAACTTTTATGCCAAATTTAGAGGTAAAAAGGGATTCAGAAAAGAGAAAAAACGAATGTATATGTTGAACAATGCTGAGTGAATGAGTGCTGAAGAAGGAAATAACATGAGACTATCACAGAGCACGTGGCGTAAATATCACTTCATTGAAATAAATCCAAAATCGGGTTAGAACGCAGCAAATTCAAATTGGGAACTTTTTGAAAATATCCGGATATTTTCGATTCGCAAACTGTTGAATCCACGGATACTGAAACCCCTGCATACGGAAGGTGTATGTTAAGTCTATATAAAGATTTCAATTTTTCGCCTAATATTTACAATTCAAGAAAGCTGTCTGAGAACACCCGAAATACCCAAATATTGTTTGAGTTAACTTCCATTTTGCTAATTGCATTGAATTCCTGATTAATTCTGAGGCTTTTCTGACAAGATTCCCAGAAAATGTTATTAAAAGGGGAAATAAATTTGATTTGTAAATAGCGAGCGTTATTTGTGTGCAGAAATTAAATATATTTCTCTACAAAGGAGAGCAAATTAATTTGAGGACTTTTTCTACAACATTCATACCTGCTAGTGAAAACTTATTAATCTGAATATGCCGACGAGTGAAAAACATCTGAAAATATCTATGGCGACGGATAAAAGAGACAAAAATAGAAGTTCTGTTATTGTCATCATGAATACACACCAAAAGAAAATAACGCATGAACAGACAGATTGGTATAAATTCCAGTGAAACAAGAAGTTTGGCAAATCACTCCCCCATAACTACTTATCTTCCAACTTATAAAAAGGTTTTTGCTCCCAATTTTAAATCTTAATAGAAGTTATATACATACATACATATATATATGTGTGTACATATATATATATTTGCGTGTGTGTATATATGTATATATATATATGTATATATATATATATGTGTGTATATATGTGCGTGTATATATATATATATATGTATATATGTGTGTATATATGTGTGTATATATGTGTGTGTGTGTATATATATATATTTATATATATATATATGTGTGTGCGTGTGTGCGCGCGTGTGTCTGTGAATATCCGAGGCAAGAAATACACTGTATCATCAGAAAGTACTTGGAAAATGAAAGTGATTTTCACTATAACTATATTTCAATAAAATTCAGGCCAGTAGACGAAAATAAATATTTTTTAAACAATAAACAGAGCGTCTACTTACATATGGCTATCCATTAAAAATAACGCTTAAAGTGATAAAAATTTATATATATATATATATATATATATATATATATATATATAGAGAGAGAGAGAGAGAGAGAGAGAGAGAAAGGGGTGAGAGAGACAAAGAGAGAGATAGGAATATGCTGTGGTAAATAAATATATAGGTATTAACAGACTGGAATAGATAGATATGAATAGACTGGGATAGATAGATAGATAGATAGATAGATAGATAGATAGATAGATAGATAGATAGATAGATAGATCAGGTTAAGAGCACTAACTCTATAAATTGGAACGTTGTAGTTAGCGCTTTCAACTATAATCAGATGTTAAAATCGAACTGACGTTTCACTTAAAGTGGACATCATGGCTTAAAGACGACTTTGTAGCCGAAGATATCATCGTAAAAATGGTCAAAATAAATCACCAAAACCCATTGGTTACAGAGTATGGGCTTTTACGATCGACAGTAAGTACGAGAGACAATTCCTGCCCATTTTTGGGTCAGTCATTCCTTGTATTTTTTTTCCGAAAAATAAATTAGATAAAAATCCAAATAAGTATCACTTTTTTACGCTAATGTTCACCCAGAACAAGGCCCAAGAACAACTCAAAATTCGAGAATTACTGCCTGAGCGTAAGACAAAAGTAAGAATCAAGTTCATGGTGGTGGTGGTGTGGGCTATGCAGGAAAGAAAACGCTTAACCTTATACTTGAAGACGTCAAGTTTGTAGTGATTGGGAAAACAACCTACCGGGAGTCTGTTCAACAAAGCAGCAGTTCTTGGAAAGAAGCCGGACAATTGGACTTACTTCTTACTAACGGAATACAAAGAAAGTGAGGATGATTTACACCTGTGAACGTAACATGGCAGTCCAGTTATAAAAGTTTGGGGTGGTCAGACCTCGGAATCGAGATCGTCTGAACACATGTTGTAGAAATAGCGACAGAGAAGCGAGAGTCTCGCGACCTTTCATCTGTGGGAAAGTGGTTGTAGAGTGGAAAGTAATTAATCACCTGCAACTCTGCGTAGAAGCTTTTAACTCTGTCAAGACAGAGAAGTGAGGACTGGGCAGATCCACCCCAGATTGAGCAGCAATACTCCATTTTTGGTCTGATCTCGCTCTTGTAAAGATAGAATATAGCAACGGAAGTCAGATGCTTACTGGAATGGTAATATGAACCGACCATTTTTACAGCTTCTTTAGCAATGGATCGGATACATGAATTCCACTTGCGGTCTGGGATGAGCTTGTGTCTTAATAAATGTTAGTCTCCTTAAGAACCGCCCCCCCCCCTCTATCGTGATAGGTAAAAGTTCAAGGTCTGCTCCGTGATGGTGGAAATTTACTAGTTTGGTTTTGGTTGTATTGAATTTTACATTTTTCGCTCATTCGGCTAGTTTGGACGAGGGATCAGCTGCTAGTTTTTGACCTTCCAGATTTTTGGAGGTGATCCTATAAACTGTTGTAATGCCCGCAAGCCGTATATAATAATACTTATTTACGTAAGATAGACATGTCAACTGACTCTTTCTGATTTTAAGTATAAGTGCCCTTCTATTTTTCTTCTAAACTTCCTCATTGCTCACGTGATCTGTTTATGGCATTCTCAGCATCTGTCTGTAGAACCATATCTCTGTCATTTCAAGTCACCTCTTCATCTGTGAATAGATTGCCATATATATATATATATATATATATATATATATATATATATATATATATATATATTAGCTATTCCAAAGCACCTTCGGATCAGTGTGTTATATTATCTATCGTCTGTTACGACAGTATCCACAAAAAATTAAATTTCTGTACTTTTATTATGAAAACTCCATTTCGTAGCACACACCTTCTTATTGACGACCAGACAGATTAAAGACTACAGGAAGGACATAAAACGTATAAAAACCACAGGATGGAAATCCTTCAGCAAAAAACGAGACATTATGGAAGCGTAAATTTCTAATTTCAACTATAGATGACATGAGGGAAACATACAAACGAACAAAATACCTTGAAAAAAAAATCTACAAAGGACAACGGAATGGGTTCGTCACGTTTGTGACTAGCATATATGTTAAATGAATTCAAGGTATATATGTATTTTTCTATGCATGAATGTATATATATATATATATATATATATATATATATATATATATATATATGTCTATATTTCTGAGATGAGGTATTATGTACAGTATTTACATTAGTCGGACTATTGTCCTCATCTTTGTCGCCATATTTGTCACCAGAGTCTGTCTATATTTCTGAGATGAGGTATTATGTACAGTATTTACATTAGTCGGACTATTGTCCTCATCTTTGTCGCCATATTTGTCACAAATATGACAAATATAGCGACAAAGATGAGGACAATAGTCGACTAATGTAAATACTATATATATATATATATATATACATACATATGTATGTATTTAGGCAATATATCTTCATTCAAGCATGTTTGGTTGAATAATCTGAAAATATGTCTATTTTTTTTATTTTAATCCTCTCAAATTCACTGATCGACTTCTTAATGTTGATATTAAATTCATTAAGGAAGACGCCGTAGTTTTTTCTTCATTTCATTTTTTTCCCCAAGTACTTTCAATCTCATCGAAGATGATCTTCAGTGGTGAAGACAAAAAATGAATGTAATTGACAGTTGTGATATTTTTGTAAATGCGCATGAAATGCGCTCAGTTATAATTATAAACACGTATGAACGCTCTCCGTTAGAATTAATCTGAAAATTAACTGATAAATTTATACTTTTTTAATGTTTTATCTAAGGGAGGTAACTTTAATTTATAAAATAGTATTTTTTGAAATTGCAATTTAAGTATTTAAAAAACATTGATATTATAGACATTGTAATTTAAAAAAGGTTACAATTTAAGTATTTTAAAAACATTGCTGATATACTCATAACTAACCCTATTTAGTGTTGGTTGATTTTTTCTTATATAGAGGGCCTCAAGAATATATATATATATATATATATATATATATATATATATATATATATATATATATATATATATAATTAGGAATTAAATTTCTGGCGTACAGTGACTTACAATTACTGTCAGTTTCATGCTTTTATGCAATTGTCAGGTGGTCGACAGCTGTAGTGCGAAAATGTGAACCTTTAATAGACGTAACTCCGGAAATCACAAGTCAGCATGACTGATGGTTTGAGCGTACAGGTCATGTTCATACTTTTGATCTTGCCAGATTACGTGATCTCGCTTAGAAAATGTAACTAACCTCCTCTCAACATAATTGCAGTATAAATCACAGGTTGGCTCTGTGGGTGTTGAAGAAACGCAAATGTGCCTGAGCAGGCGTCTGCCACAGGGATTGGCTAAGCACCTTAGCAGACGGGTGTACTCACAAATGAGCACCAATTATTTACTTTAATTCAGAAAGACAGATAAAAACAGAATGAGATAAAAACAGAATTAGATAGATAGATAGATAGATAGATCATTTGAAGATTACGAATGTTGTAGAGAAGTGTGGAAATGCCATTTAATGAAGACGAATCTTCAGGGTAACTGATTCCTGCACTTCATACTTGTGTGACCTTTATCGTTAATAGGACAGACGTAAAGCCTAGATTTCCTGGGATCAAATATCGAAAAGAAACAGGGATATTTTATTAATCAAGAGACCTCTCACGGCTGTTTGGTCTTCTTTTATGACTAATAAAGCGAAGTAAAACTTGAAAAAAGTAAACATCTAAATAATAAAAATGCATACCATTATTCTTGGGCTAGCCGGTGTAGCCAGAATTTTAATGGATGAAAATAAATGCGCATCTGAAACGAATTAATAAATAGATAGATAGATAGATAGATAGATAGATAGATAGATAGATAGATAGATAGATTGATTCGAAATATATATGTTTTCTTCTATGTGCCGTGTTATTTCGGAACATTTGCGATCATGGCTCTCCACACCTTCCTATCCTTTATATCTCTCAATAAATTTCGTCTTTTTCATATCTTCCCTAAACTCCGTTCAGCTATCCATTCCATCAGATAGGTTAGGCGGTGCTTTTCTCTCTCCCTACTCTACACAATCCCTCTTGTGTGTAACAAATTTTCTACACCCTCTTTCCTCATTATGTGCCCTAGAATTTTCAACTGTCTCTTCCTGATGTTAACTATAAGTATCAATTTTGTTTCTAATTGTCAACATCATCATTGCTCGCATATTCACCCCATAGTTTTCTCAACATCCTTCTGTAGAACTACATATCTGTTGCTTCAAGTTTTCTCATCTGAGAAAATTATCTACAATTTACTACTATGTAAAATTTTAATAATCTTTTCTTTGTTTCTAACGATTTGTTTCCTGTTTCTTAATACTTTGCTTAGCTTTTGGAAGGCATCTTCGTCTTTCAGTGTCGCACTATATGTCCTTTCCCTTACACGAGATATGTTCAATCAGTTCTCAACTTCTCAAAATCTTACTAACCTTCAGTTTTATTTAAAGGGCTTCTTTGTCGAGCCGAGAACCTTTCAACACAGAACTCCATAGATATACTCACTCATGTGCATGTGTCTGGCGGATTGCTTACAGGCTGCTATCTAAGGAAAATAGGAACACAAATGAAAGCACTCTTCGCGTCCATATTTTGGGCAGATATATTTAGACATAGGATAACACGCCTAAATGATAGATAGATAGATAGATAGATAGATAGATAGATAGATGGGGGGATAATATGAGTAAATTATTTTTCACTTAGCTGATTGACTCCAGAGTTTCGTAAACTGAACTTTCCGTTCACTAATAAATATACATATTATCCCTCGCCGGCAGTACGACTCGGAGTTTCATGCACAACGCAATCTCCAGGTGTTGAATGTAGACTAACCGTTACGTAATTTAAATTTTTAAATTAACACCAGCACTCCATGTGCGATATATATATATATATATATATACATATATATATATATATATATATATATATATATATATATATATATATTTCCTTATTGAGCAATAATAATCTTCATTACACCAAATCACCTTACCATTTTGCTATAATACCTCAATATACATAGCCAAAGTAAATCAATAATTTTCCATCGCTTCAATACGTCTACATACAAAAATGGCATATCGATACAGGGAAAAAGATCAATATTTTGTTATTATGCTTATCAAAATAAAATGTCGATATTTTATGAAGACTTTTAATGATCACTTCGATAAGTATCCGCCTCCGACTTTTATCCACGCGATCGAAGTTGCAGGCAATTGTTGGAATTAAATACAAATCCATAAAATTGACTGATTTATTCGCTTACCAATATTTGAGTTCGATTTCTAACAGTTAATCTTGTGACGTGACAATTTCCCGAACGAAAATCTTCCCCAATTTTCCAGGGGCATATTTTTTTCTCGTTTTGTCTTGGTAGGCTGATGCAAAAGTTCCTAGCATCCGTTTGTGTCCCTAAAAATCTTAGCTGTATATTTGATATCTACTCAACTGAAAAACGCTGACGTAGATGTCATAGGATTAGATGAAAACTACTTCAATCATTAAATAATGAAGCAATGGCTTCATCTGAATAAAAGATCGCGTAAACATCCCTGGAATTTTTTCATCAGTCTGACAGATGAAGCACTTTATCTAGAACAATCAAAACCATTATCAACTACTTGCAAGATTTACATTAGCATTAAGTTGATACTTAAGAACATTTGCATCCATTTGTCAGTATCAGCAATTTAGCTCATTAATATTGAGTGAAAGATATTTTTTATATCACTTCTTAATGTTGACATTTTTTCATTAAAAAAAAAAAATACTTTTGCTTGACATGAAATTCAGCATCTAACACACTTCGATCTGTCATTATATATATATAGAGAGAGAGAGAAAGAGAGAGCGAGTGAAAGAAAGCAAGAAAGAAAGAAAGAAAGAAAGAAAGAAAGAAAGAAAGAAAGAAAGAAAGAAAGAAAAAAAGAAAGAAAGAAAAGATAGAGAATGAATACTACTATAAAGCTTGTTACCTTCAGAATCCCGACCCTCCAGTGATCACTCTCTCCACTCATCAGGGGATATCATCAAGGGGATTTCATTTAATTATTTTCGTAGTGTGTGTGTGTGCGTTTGCACGTTGTGCGAAATATATATATATATATATATGTGTGTGTGTGTGTGTGTGTGTGTTGTGTCGTGGCACAATAGTAAAAGGAAGAAAATCAAGTCGAGGTTGGTTTAAGGAACAAGTGTATTTAACATCACAGATACAAAGGTAGGAAACGGGTACTACTCAGGTAGGCAGTTGTAGTACTGTCGCTGCTTACACCCCGGGTAGGTATTACCGGCACTATATATAGTGAGAACCGGTGTAATTCCCTTGTGTTAGAAAGGCCGGTGTAACAATGTGTAAGCAACATTTGAATGTCAATCCGGTTAAATGGTAAATATATATATATACAATTCGAAAATATCTCCTTTTGCCATGTTTCGCTGGTCAAAATGAAACCGATCGATCGATGAAACATGACAAAATAAAAAATGTACAAATTGTCTTATATATTTACCCTATATAGGCGTGTGTGTGTGTGTGTGTGTGTGTGTGTGTGTGTGTGTGTGTGTGTGTGTGTGTGTGCGTGCTAGAGAGAGATGTGGGGGTTGGCTGTTTTTTGGGGTTTTTTTTTTTGCTCGTGAAGAAATTTTCATCTGGAATACGCTAGCATTGACTAGATCTTGTCAAGGTTGACAATAAGTATGACCACTTTTCACTTTTCTTACCACTGGGTGGAGAGGCGATAATAATCGCTTTTCCATTAATCGCTGAGGAATACCAATGACGAGACCTTTTGTCAAGATATCTGGAAGTGAGATGAAGCTCGGATGAATGTAGTTTATGCCCTTCCCAAAGATATTAACGTGAAGTAAACATATAAGCCCGGAACGAAATTCAAACTCCTTTTCTTGATTCCATCGTCCGAGGTATAAAACCAAAACCTCGCCGCAAATAGAAAAGTGTTTACTGAAAATAACCGTCTTACAGCCTGCACTTTCGTGACTGCCAAATTCTGCATCTTGAGAAATATTCATATTTGGAATCTAAATTTGTTCTGCATCGAAGTTTTCTCATCTCAGTGTGGTTAGATTTCATTTGAGAGTATAAAAAGTATTGACGTTATTTTACAGATCTTGTCAAAGTTTGGATGTGTGCAGCATTTAGCAATCCAGAACGTGAAATCAGCAAACCGTGTTCGAATTCTGGTCGAGTTCGTTGCGTTAACTTTCACACAAATACCATTGGTAAAGAGATGAATCTATCTCTTCTCCACTCCCCCCCAACAGAATTTACTAGCAGAGATGTCTGGTCTCTCTTGCCTTGAGATGGCAACCAATCTAGAAAAAGGAAAACTGAATGACCCAATTTATTTTATGTACATATCTAATAACTAACTCCACTATATTATTTATAAATAGTGAAGTTATCCGGCGTTACCCAGGTGTATATGGCTGAAACCCCGCATCCCCTGTATACCGGCACCCCTCTGTCTAGGAATGTTTGCCTGCGTCCCGGCTTGCATGCAGCAACCGTTGGTATATATTCTACTCCCCACCTCATTTTTTACGGTATGTCCTTCGCACGTGTTTGATAGTTCTTAATAAACGAATTCCATCGGTAAAATCTTTTGTGTGGCCGTTGCTCGGGGTTAAATTGTTTCAATGTTTTAGATATTCAGTAAAATTCCTATGGCCGTATTCATTTTCAGATAGCATGGCATTGTTCACAAATCAAATAATCAAACAAAAACAGGGATGAAGCGTCCGAGTTTCTTCGCGCGTTTACTGTAAAGTTGGTGTTAATAAGAGGTTCTTCAGGAATTTTCCCCTTTTAACGCTTCAATAATCCTTCTCAAACAATCTTTGCATCAAAGGTTGTTCGAATGCCAATTTAGGATGGCATCGTATGAAGAAACTATTGGCTAAATGCTAAAAGCTGATTTTGGACCTAGTTTGTTGCAGATTTCGTCCACTTAACTGAAATAATCTAAACCAAACATTCATGCAAGACAATTTGTGTGTCATATGTAATTTACATGGCAAATTTGGAAAGCATCGCATGAAAAACCAGGTAGTTATGGCCGAAAAAGGGGCTTTTTGAATAGCTTTTTGTGTTTTTTTGTAATACGCGGTGAAGCGAGCAGGACTACAACCACACTATCTTATTTCTTGCATGCTGGCAATTTTTTTGCGACATGTTTGAAGAAAACCGAATAAAAAATGAGGAAGTTATTCTAGTTTTGATTTTAAGTAGGAGGAAAAACCTGATTTTTTTACTGTTTTTGTTTTTTGCAACTTTTTGTGTGAAGCCAATGTCACAGGAAAACTACCAAGCACTCTACATAAGCCTTGTAACATGAGCTACGTTTTGCATTAAGGGCAAAGTATATCAGCTCATCCAGTAAAAATTTTATTCGCGTGTAACTTTGCCTTGTTTTTTGCAAAACGTCGTACCGACCTTCAGTTTGATCGATTTTTATGCCAAACCCGGAAGGCAGGTTGGCTAGTGATTGGAAAGTTGGTCTTGACCTATTTTGGTAAATTTACAGCATGCATGTGATATTTCATCGAAATCGGTCGAGAAATGGGAACGTGCATAAATAGCATAGACAGACACACACAGAGACACACAGACAGACATGTTTTATAGATATAGATGATATCAGCTGTCCCTTTAATGTCAGATGTTATAAATGTAGATAACAGATTTTGCAGCTATTTTAAACTCGACCTCGTAGCTAGTGACGTTGCATGCATAATACGGGAAGTAGAAGGAACTGAAACAGTCGTGCTGCTCAAAACTGGTTGTTACTAAAGCCCAGAAGCGGATAACAATCGACTGTCAATTATAATGCTTTAAAATACTCAAAATATTTCCAGAAGATTTAGAAACATCGAAAGTTATCAGGTGTAGAGCACTGCATAAAACCATGTAGGTGATCTCGAGAGGTTAAACAGTGAAAATACTTTTGATACACTCCAATTCTCTACCGGCCCAAATCAGATATAATGTGTATTCATAGAAGTCTTCACATACGCAGCAATTATTCTCAGAGTTCCACGTCCCATTCCTTTTCTAGGTTTCTTTAATTCCTACTTCACTTTGATTTTTCTTCTTCTCTATCATACTTTATAACATAGACGTGACAGTGATGCCTACCCAATAGTTCTCTGGCTAAAATTCTTCCTTTTCAATTTGAAATAACTCACATGGGTGTCAAAAGCCTCGCGTTTGGAAATCACTGATAGACGAAATCTGCCCGGAAAGTAGAGAGCTATCTAGATTATCTCGAGAAGCAGTTTCACAACCTTGATGTAATTCGGTAACTAATCAGAAGCGACCTGACGCCGCATACGAGAGTAGTTGATTGGCACTGAGAGGCTATTGAGTGAGCCTGTCGATCGGCCGACCGGGTAGTCGAGTTCGCACCACGAGGAACTGTCTCTGTGTCCACTATCTCGCTGTCGGAGCCACAATGAACTTGTAAATAAGTCAACGGAAATTATTCGAATGACTAAGAGGGGCTCTCTGTAATGGATCCGACGCTTCAACCATAATTCAACAATTGACAATGCAAAAATTAAAAGAAAATCTGGGGATTCAATGGTCAGTCCGTAAAATATCCCTTTTTTTAATATCTCAACTGTCCATTCTTAATATTTCATGCATTTTTGTTATAACATAGCATCGACCAGCATTCGTACTAAACAGATTTGGTTCCATGCAACCTCTGAATTTACCCAAAACTAAAATTGATATTAAAAGCAAAAGGTGATTTCAGGTCAGACTAAAAGATTAAAGAGAATGAAACAAGAGGACTTTGCCTATTGTTAAGAAACGGAAAGGGTACTGGGGTAAGGTACCAAGAGGAGTACTTTGAAAAGGACTAAAACGCTATTGGTATAGATAGACTACATTTTCATTCAACACAGATACGGTGGAAAAAATATCAGAAAGAAATATCATGACTCCTAAATGACCTGTTTGTCGAAAATCAACTTGGTTGGACATTGCTAGCTTTAGAATTCCTCAGAAATGCACTAAGTCTTATAACCAAAAAGTTACGTCGTGTATTTATTCCATTCCATTACGAATCTGGTTACATTGGACGCACCTCGCAAAGGTTGGAATGATGGATCAAGCAACATGTCCTACTGTGGATCAGAAATGGACATTAATCTACAACTTTGACACATCCGAAGAGTATTTCGGGCTCAGCGATTGATCAACAACTTATTGATAAACGTGTTTGTGTTAACGTTTCGACAGATTTTAACGTTCGTTTTTGTTTTGTTTTTTAAGAATGTAGGAATCTTTGTTTTTTTTTATTTTTAAGCTTCAACCACCTCTTTAGAAACAGAAGTATTTTCTTAGCTCTTTGAAGTTACTAGACATAAATTCATTTGGTCTACTGCCCCTCTTTAATGTGCGTGTGCGTTTGTGAAATGACAGATAAAATCTACTTTCAAACCGTCTTACATTGCTAATTCTGTTTTATTGTTTAATCTTTTAAATATATCTTTCATTATGGTTGATTGAAAATCTGGCCGCTTAAGAGGAATTTCGCCATGCTTTTTTTTGCTTTTTTTGACAGTTAATTTCAACCTGTCTCCGTATTTTATTTATATTATTACTTATTATTATTAAGTAGATGAATACGTACCACTTGTTCCGCTATCTTCTGCCATCTTTGGTATAACTTTATAATTCCAGATTCCTCCGAATGGTTTATCTTTCTCACCAAACAGGTGTAGCAGCATTTGCAGTTTTCATGAAAGTAATTACGTAAAATTAGAATAAATCTCTAAATGCCACATTTGCTAAAAAAAAAAAAATGAAAAAAAAACAATGAAAACTCCGGAGGAAAACCATAACAATCTTTGATTATTAGATCATCAAAGAAAATTATAGCGTTTCGTTATCCTGCTGGAAAAATATCGAATGAGGAGAAAAATATCAAATGAGAAAAATTTTAATTAAACGCTGCTGGTAGTTATATCACGGGGACACAATGGATAGCGGCTGGGATTGAAGAATCTGAGAGTCATGTTCAAATTCCAATCGGATTTGTTACATTCAGTGACGTGCAAATACCCTTGGGAAAGGCATGACGTCATCTCTTCTTCCTCGGCTATTGGTAAAAAGACTTGGGTGGCAACTGGTCTAGGAGAAGAACAACTCTGAATTCAAAACCTCTTTGTGTTAAATAGCTTCACCAACCCGCAATTGGATAAACGTGTTGAGTACGGCTACACTCCTGAAGACACAGTCAATCAGGGTGGGGTTCATCCAAGTAGTGAGGGGGCTCTGGAACTGGATCTAGATCCGTTCTACTGACCTTTCATTTTAGTTTATTTACCTTTCCTAGTTTATTAGCTATATCGTAAATAATCAATGTTAATTAATTAATATCATCTAAATTATATTAATTTACCACGGGTATGTTTTCGGTATTTCTGTCAAACTAAAATAATATGAGGAGCGGCGCTGAAAGTTCAGTTACAGGCAATAATAATAGCTGGCCACTCGTATTCGAAGATACCCGTCTACTAAGACGACTAGCCAATCCCTATTGCAGACGATCGCTCAGTCACATTTGTGTTTGCTCAACACCCACAGAGCCCATCTGTGGTTTATACTGCAACTATGCTGAGCATACCTTAGTTACAGTTTCTGAGAGAGAGCGTCTTATCTAGCGTGATCAACAATTTGAACAAGGCTAGCACGCTCACGCCCTCGATGACTTACGGCTTCGTGCTAGCACAGCTATCGACGGCCCTCGAGAGTTCCGTCTACCCAATTTTACTCACGTGGTATGGTTTTCAGGAACTTTCCAAAGATGCCGCACGCTGTCATCGACCTCAATCTATTCCGATAACATCAGGAAGTCTCCTTCCTGACAAATCGACCATGGTGGGATTCGAACCTGTGTCTCATGGTCAGGAAGCGAACGTTCTAACCACTTGGTTACGCGCCCATATTAAGTTACAGGTAGACTAATATTTAAACGTGATCTTGCAAAATAACAGAAAAATATTAAATGTAATACTTGATGCAAACAAAATATTGTTTTGATTAGTAGTGACATCATTGTTTCCAATAGCAATTCAAGTTGTAAAATAAGGAAACTGACTATATAATTCAGTGTTTCCCAACATGGGCGCTAGCGAACCCTTGTGGGCTCTGTTATGCTGAAAGGTAGCACTGGGAGTTTTTATTTCATTTGGTAGGCGGTGAACATATTCAAGGGACCATTTAACCATTTGTTTTTCAAATTTTCAAAGGTTATTCAATATTGGTATTTAAGGCTGTGGGAAGTTGTCAAACTTTTCTTCGTTGTTTTTCTAACTTCCTATATGGCCGAATGTGGTTTCAACGCAGTTACACAGCTTCTTACTAAACAGAAACGCCTGCAAATTTCAAGACGAGATCTATAATTACTTCCCAGCAGCATAAAATCTAGAGTAAGAGCCTTGGCCAGTAAGCATCAAAGTCAACCATCGCATTGAAAACATTGAGAGAAGCTATCAAATAAAAAATATTTTTTAGCATTTTAATCATTGAAATGAAAACAATATTAAAATTATTTTTGCACGAATACCTAAGTGTTGTCTTGCTATGTAAGATGAATTCAGTATAATATTCTTATAAATATGTTATTAGCATAATATCCGTAGAAATGAATGGATTATTTCCGTGTAGATTGACATTACTGCTTAAGATCAAAATCTATTTGTGCTCCACCTAGGTGATTCATTAGTTTTATGGCCTATCAACCTTTACAGGTTATTTAAAGCCAGAAAATATTTTTAGATTGTAAAAATGTTTTGAAGATAATAATGATTTACTGATACAAACCCTACTAATTAACCCATAGACGGGGAGAAGACGAGATGGATTCATATCTTTCCCAAGGATATCTGTCCGTAAGTGAATATAACGAACGCGACTGGAACTGGAACTCAGCTCACCTATTTCTAATTTAAAGCCTTTATCCATTACACCACCCGAACATCCAAGCTTACAACATCCGATATTCCCAAGCGGTCATCCATCTAGGTACTGACCAGGCTCGATGTTGCTTAACTTCAGTGATCGTACAAGAACTGGCTTTTCAACCTGATATGGCCGTAAGCCTGCTCTACCTAGGATTAGTGTACATGTGGATCATTTCTTGAAAGTTATTCTCAAAACGTATCCAAGTCTTATTAATGGTAGGTTCATGTTATCGTTGTCTTTTTCGAAAGAATTAAAATACATTTTATTCATTCATTGAAATGTCATGCTATTTTCGAAAAGCTCGTTCCATACCAATAAGTAAATACAAATAACCAATCAGTACTAATCAGTACTCAACTGACCCACTTACATTATTTTCCAAGGAAGAATCTGTGCCAACTGCCCTCTTTTCAGCTGCCATATTTTCATCTGATCATCTATCCACTTGATTGTTTTCCGAATGAAAAATCCGAATCACCTGCCTCCTTTGTATTTTCTTTACCTCATCCAAACTGTCACCATTACAATACCATGACAACTTAGACTAGAATTCAGCCACCACTAAACTCTAAAAACCACCTCACCTCCACTAACCCTGTCTCTGTCCACCCTATCATGCTATTCTAACGATCTCAGCATTTTTATATTTTTCTAGTTCCACCATTATAAGAATCTTTATGCACCCCTAATTCCAATTAAGACCAATTCCATTCATTCAACCATTTCACTTCCGTCAACACAGAATAACTGAAAGATTCTCCTCTTCCACAGACGCACCTTCTACTACTACTACTACTCACCATCGCAAATCTTGCCTCCCACCCAACCAGCATCATTTCTTTCACAAACACAATTTTCCATTACCACAGCGACAATACTCTCTGTGTCACCTCCTGTTACAGATGACAAACATCCTATTGTATCTTTTGCTTCTGTTTTCTTTGTTGTCCAACATACTACTGCTTCTTCACATACAAAAACTGGCTGCTTCGTAAGCTACTTTTGGTTCAGCTGCATACCAGCAATACTAATATAATCACTGAAGTGGCTACTATAATTCCGCCGACGCAGCGATGGCATCCCATCAATAACTGATTACTGGATTTTCTTCGTAGTTTTCCGAGCCAAATATAATCTTAAAAAAAAACGTTGTTTTTTTTTAAAATTACACTTAATTTCACGCGTGATATAACTGATAAAATAATTTTATAATTTTAGAAATCTTGGCAGTGGTTGTTTGGAAAAAATCCATTGATAATAACAACCATAAAATTATGACCTACTATTTAATAATAATAATAATATTTGATTAAAGGAAGCAACAGATTCTTACCAATCATCAGTGATGCACTCTGAACGGTTCCCAAAACTCTTGCAAACCGATTGAAAGAGCAGGAATCACATTCTTTCAAAAATCAAATGATGCTATTCCGAACAAATCGCTTAATAGAAGAACGAAATGAAAAGAGTTCTTATAGATCTGAAATGGATGGCTTTCACTTGATCACTAGCGGCAGACCGTGTGAATAATAATAATAATAATATTAAGAAGAAGAAGAAGAAGAAGAAGAAGAAGAAGAAGAAGAAGAAGAAGAAGAAGAAGAAATTGGTATGAACACTATCCAGACCCGAATAGAGTGATAGGACTTGTAACAATTTTATAGGGCTTTACAATACACACAGACAGAACAATCAAAGGTAAACACCCAGACATTGTTATCAGAGAGTGCAAACAAAAAAGTGCCCCCTTATTGATATAGTTGTCCCTGCAGACTGCAATGTATCTTTGTATATCTTCAAAAAGCTATCAAAATAAAAGAACCTTGAAATCGAAATCTCAAAAATGTGGTACATGAGAACATCAACAATTCCAGTTGTACCTAGATCCCTCGGATTGATTGGAAAAGATTCCAATAAATTAATTGGTAGTCCATGTCCCAAAGAAATACAAAAAATTGTACTCACAAGTACAGCCCACAGAGTTTTAACTATGTAAAATATGTATGATTTCTTTTTAAATTGCTCGGTGGAAAATGTCATGATGCCATTCCTGATCTTAGGTTTCTGGTTGGGGCCCGGAAAGAAATGAGTACAAACCAGAAATCTAAGGAAATAAAATAATAATAATAATAATAATAATGATAATAATAATAATAATAATAATAATAAAGAATGCAAAAGCAAATACAATGTAAGAAATGCAGAAACGATAAGCCTCTTCATGTTCAATACTCTGCCAGTAACAAACGAATATAAAGAAACCCCGGACCCATCAGTGGTTGCGTAGTGAAGGATTAAAAGCTGAAACCACAGGTTTTATTCCCGCTGCACAGGTCCAATACTTGCAAACTAGAAATTACCAAGCACACATACTGAAAAATTGTGTTGACCCCAAATGCCGATTCTATGATAAATATCCGAAAAGAACTTGCTATCTTGTATAATGTTGCACAGTGTTAGCACCCACATTAATATAAAACTCGGTGTGATAGAGTGGGTCAATATGTGCATTGGAAAATATGCAATTTTTACGGAAAGGAAACTACAAGAAATTAGTATGAACATCACTAAGACCGAGTTAAAGAGCTAAGACCTTCATGGTACTTTACAATACACACAGAAGAATCAAAGCTAATCACCCAGAAATCGTGATCAAAGACCCACAGGAAATTTCTTATTGACATGGCAGTCCTTGTAGAGTTTAATGTATTTTCGAAGATCTTCAAAAAACTATCAAAATGCAAAAATCTATCAAAATGGAATAGAAACCTCAAAAATGTGGCACATGAGGACATCAATAACTCCAGTTGTAGTTGGAGCCCTCGGATCGATTGGAAAAGGCGCCGATAGACTCACTAAAGGGATTCCTAGTTAACCATGCCTTAAAGAAATACAAAATATTGTACTCACAAGTAAAGCTCACGCATTACGAAGAGCTTTATCTATGTAAAATGTGTATGATTTGTTTTTTTTTACAAAAATGATCAATGGAAAATGTTATGAACCCGGAAGGAAATGTATATGCATCAGATACTTAAGGCAATAATAATAATAATTATAATTATTATTATTATTATTATTTAGAATACACAACAACCTCTCTATACGTACTAATAAACCAGATATTTTCATAAGTCTTCACAAAACATAAAATATATCTTATTAACGCAACCATAACTTTCGATAAAGACATTTCAGTCAAAGGTTTTGATAAAGTCTCCGAATATAAGAATCTTAAAATAGAAATTACATGAACGTGGCATGGAAATACAAAGCAATAATCCAGGTGCTGCGAGAAAATTTAGAATAATTATGAAGAATTTTGATATACGCATTAAGAAACGTTCAGGAGTTCTACCTTTGTTGGAATTAGAATAGATTGCTTTAATGAGTGCTGATCACGTATTTAGAAAAAAAATCTTTCAATAACGTC
>OZ038503.1:62019700-62029700 GCA_964036315.1 Acanthosepion esculentum | reverse complement strand
ATAGGTGCACGTCCTTCTGCATTTGTATTGCTCTTTCTGATAACATTCTGAGCATGAATATCGCGTTCCTTGTTCCAGTGTCTTTAACGAACCCGCACTGTTCTTGTCCTATGTCTGGTCCGATTCTGCTGAGAGGTCTCAAACACGCAGCCTACGGGGGCCATTTTCGTGACCAATATTTCCCTCAGTTTGATAAATTTGTCCATCGCCCCTTCCTTGCCAACACATTAACTCACCCACGGTGGAAATAGCGCAAAGCGAGCGACCCACAACAGCCTGGTCTCGTAGCAGATGATATGAGCTAAATTTCGTCCCGTTTTCAAATGAAACTAATTAGAACTCTATTTAAAACTACAAATCCGAATTCAGTAAAATAATCATATTTCTGTTCACATTTTTACTCCTATATTCAATTTACTACCATAGACACAAATATTTTGATTAATATCTTCTAATCAGCCGTACAGATTACTACTAGAGCTATATTACATCCTCACTCAATTTAATTCTGGTCAGGCATATCCCCATGGAGATGACATCCGAACATTTTTCTCTCACTCGAAAGATTTTTTACAACCGACTCCATCTCATAATAACCCTTTTGTGTCCTTGAGCTTGAGACACATCAATTTAAAACAGTTTTTCTCAACCTTTTTCAGCAACAGCACACCTAGGGGGCAAATGAAAATATCAGGGCACACTTAGCAAAATGTTCCAATGTTATACATTTAAATGTTATGAAATAAAACCATAAATTTAAAATTCATATAAATAAGAAGTAGAAAACTGATAAAGTCTTTTTAGCTAATGTGGGATATTCCTTTTGTATTGAAATCCAAAATGTTTTAATAGGTACCCTGGAATATTTTATCTCGAGCCCTAGATCACAAGAAATGGTGACCAATTTTTCTTCATAATCGATTAACAGTGAAAAGATTAACTTGAAAAAAAGTTTAATACCTATTCAATTATTCAAATACTAACGGTCAACCATTATGACTTACACACACACACATACACATAAGTATATACATATATATATATATATATATATATATATATATATATATATATATATATATGCCGAAACAGTATTTTGCGTCACACTTAAGCGGTTGAGAATCACTGATTTAAAGAATAAACTTTACAGGCTGAATTTAAAGACAATATAATAATATAGTCCCCTGTTAAAACCGATTGAGTCCGTGTCGTCTGCTATAAAGGCATGTATTAAGAGAAATCGAAAAGAGATTAGAAATATATTGATAGAAAAGAATTTGAATGAGATTTTAAAAGTCGAATATCGTGTAAGAGAATTGAGTATATAAAAGATAATGTACGCTGTAATGGTTCAGAAATCTGCGTACATTTTATTAAACACTATCCAGGGTTTGTCTGCCGATATGTAGAATTGAAATATGGTAAATTTTAATCTGTTGTTTTTGTTAATTATAATTAGAAAATCGCTATTTGCTACTGACCCTCTTCGGGTGGTGTTCATCTTTTTACCCTTGGCCCACATTCCGCCGTCTGCTGCTGCTGCTGGACGTTTCTTTCTCTCTGCGCGATGCTGGTGTTGGCGGGCCTCCATTTCTCTCCCTTTCAGTGCAATCATCTTTCGGCTTGTATAAAAAAAAATATTCTGATTTTGACTATTCGTAATTTGAAGTTGAAAAAGTATAGCTTTTATTAGTTTAGAACGGTCCCGTGTGTCGATAGACGCCAGGTGCACATCCTTTTATCAGATTTCTGACAAATTATTTTTCAAATCCTTTCTAAAAATGTATTTCATTTCCACCCTCTTTATTCACTCACCTTCTAGTATTGCTCGGCAGTTCTACCCTTTCTGTGAGATTAATACCCTGATTGTCTTGTCATAACAACTTTTAATGGCTTCTGCTGTCACTTCTAATATTGCGCCATTATCGATGCCAAATTCCACTCCGATGTGGATTTTAATTTTGCTGATCAACATTTCGCGTTCCTCCATATTCAACACAAGTAATATTATCTTATCCATATATAGGAAATTTACTTTTTCTCCTCGTTTTGAATAATTGGTATCATTTACCGTTTTTCAAGATCAGATTTGGCTGCAAATAGTAGCAGAGATACAGTGGCTCACTGCAAAAACTCTCTTGATATTTCCTTCTTCTTAAAGTTGCTTCCCTTTCAAGTTTTTTTATGTGGAACGCTACGAATTCCACCAATGATAAGATACTCTGAAACATTATGAGGCATGAGGGGGTCGTGTATTCGTTTCTTTAGTTAATCCCTCATATTGTAATGTTTTTGCTTCTTGATTTGACGATGTTCCTGGTCAAAGTATCATTCGGTGCTTTGCTTGCTTTCTGTTCTTCAGGTAAGTATCCCCTGATCGACATGGATTGATATATTTTTAGGATCTTTGACCAGTTAATATTTTCCACATCAGTGACAAGCATGTGATCGGTTTCTCGATTATTATTATTATGATTATTATTTTATTTCCTTTGATTTCTGGTGTGTACTGATTTCTTTCCGGGTCCCGACCAGAGTTCAGAAATGGCATCATAACATTTTCCACTGTACAGTTTTTTAAAAATCACATATCTTACATAGATAAAACCATTCGTAGGTGTGGGCTATACTCGGGAGAACATTTTTTTTTGTATTTATCATTATTATTATTATTATTATTATTATTATTATTATTATTATTATTAATTGTATATGTTATGTTTCCTGATTTGCATTCTTTAGAGCCGGGTCCAAACTATGGCCCTTAGGCCCTATAGGAGAATTGTCATTTAATTGACTTTTCTTAGTATCTGATATGTTCCTAATAGGGCGATCTTCTGGGCAACTTGTACGTTGATGTTACCTGGGAAACTGTTAGTAAAATTGTCCATTCCTTTTCTCATGAGGCGCAGATCGATTACTATTGATATATCCTGTTAGTCTCGATCTTCATGTCCTTGTATTTAAACAATTTCTCAATAATTTTTATGGAGGTGTTTCTCTCAGATGGTACTGCGATGTCAATAAGCATACACTTCCTGAATTTCTTGTCTTTTATGATAATATCAGGTTTGTTGGCTTTTATTTCTCTGTCAGTTTGAATTGGCATATCCCAGAGGATAGTTACATCGTTATTTTGGGTAACTGTACCTGGTTGTTACTCATACCATCTCTCAGTGGTTTCGATTTTGTGCTTCTTGCATATCTTCCAGTGCACATATGTCGCTACTCTGTTACCTTTGTGGGTATATTTATTTTTGCTAGATCCGGACATCTTGAGATAATATGGTCGACAGTTCCATCATATTTTCCGCAGATCCTGCATTTTGGGCTAGTTCAATCCTTGATTATGTGACAGTGATAGGATCTGGTCCTGAGGTGTAATTATTATTATTATTATTATTATTATTATTATTATTATTATTATTATTAAATGAGACAACAGCACGACAAGTGATACAAAGCCCAGTATATCCATAATGTCACCCAGGTTAAGGGTAAACCAGGTACATGCATCACGTCGAAATGCACGCAATATGGTAACAGGCTTTCATAAAAGTAGCGAATTACCCTGCAGGTGGGGTCCTTTCAGTTTGGGAAACCCATTCTTTTCAGACGGTCTCCAATTAATGGTTTTTACGCGCTTCCCAAGGCGTCATAGCGGTTTCATCCTTCAAAATTAAAAAATAAAAAGTAATAACTCTCGATACATGGGCAAGATATTCCTTCACTACTCCCGCTCATGGACAGAGATACACAGTGCTTATTATTATTATTATTATTATTATTATTATTATTATTATTATTATTATTATTATTATTATTATTATCATTATATTTCGATTTCCTCTATGGTCACACTACCTACCAAGTCTGCGGGAAGACCTAAGTCAGGTAGTGGTGTGTTGTTTTGGCTACATTTCATGATTTGTTTTTCTAATTGCCATAACATCACTGGCGTTACATGAACAAAGTTCTTCTTAGTGTGTGGGCTGTACTTATCAAGACAATTTTTGTATTTCTCTTAAGCTGGGGTTTCAAGGGAATTTTTCAATGTGTTGTGTTCCTTTTTTTATCATTTCAAGCGCACCTACTATGACTGGTAATATTCTTGCTTTCAATTTCCGTATTTTTCTATTCTATTTATTATTATTATTATTATTATTATTATTATTATTATTATTATTATTATTATTATTATTATTATTATTATTTCGGTCCTTATCGCTTCGCTGACGGCAAGGTTACCTAAATTTAAATGTAAATTGCCTGTCCATTTAAAATACCACTCGTGCCATTTTCCCTTTTTGTGGTAATGCCTGTAAAAGTTTTACCCAATGATGGTCATAATTAATACAATGGACATTTACTTTGTTTCTGTCGCTATGCTGTCACCTTCTAGGTACTAATAAATCGATATTAATAAACTTATATAGATATATATGAATAGACTGTTATAGATAGATCCGAATAAATTGAAATAAACATGATTGATTTGGTTGTTTTTGTTTAACAGCATATCAACACCCCTATGATGTTTGCGTGCAATATTATGGCTACAAATTCATACATTTTGAACGCAATTTTATGCCTTCAACTATAGATACTTTGTACATAATTTTATACTTTCAGATGAAATAAACAGGAACAGACTGGTATCAATAGATAGATATTAATAGATCGATATCAATAGATAGAAACAGAAATAATTATTCATAAGATACTACACCTCTCTCGTTGTAGGTAAGAGAGAAAAGCTGATTACTTTTATTTATTTTTATTTTGTCTTACTATTTACCTGTAGCTCTTGGGAGAAGAGGTGGATTCATGCCTTTCCCAAAAGTATTAGCACTTTGTGAATGTAAGGAACTCAACATGAATTCGAACACGGCTCTTCGATTTCTCAAGCTGTGCTGCAATCAATTACTCCACCATGCCCCCACAATGAACAGAAAGACCTCTATAATTCTGTAACAATTCATATTTTAAAAAAAGCACACGAGAAAATTGATGCACTTAGACATCGAGGACCCATCCTATCTATATCTCACAGCTGTTCCTTACTCTTTTCCAGGCATTAGATGCATATACGCGCTAGCAAGTATGCATCAATGCAGTTTGTTTTCAATCGTGAAAAAATTCACTGCCGGTTCATTGGCAACATTAATTAAATCTAAAGAAGCTTACTTAGATTAATAAAGTTCTTTGAGGTAAGAAGTATTATATTTTGTAGTTCTAAACGAGTATTTCGGGAGTTACGGTGGAGTAATGGATAGCGGCTCGGATTGAGGAATCGGAGAGCCGAGTTCGAATTCCAGTCGAATCCATTGCATTTAGTTACGTGCTAATACCAGCTATGGGTAAAATAGCCTTGGGTGGCAACTGGTCTACCGCAGAAAGAAAATGGCAAACTACTGCGGGAAAAAATGTGCCTCGTCAATCATGTATCGAAAGATACATGATCACCTAAGCGTGTATCACGCATGACGCATAACTAACTGAAATAAGTATTTATTCTATTCAAACCACGTGTGTGTGATGAAGGTAAGGTCAATGACTATTTTCCAATCATAATCTTATTAAAAAGAAATCTCGGCTTCGTTTGATAATCGAATATTGATTACGCATACTTTTTTTTTTCTTTCACTAATTTTGTTTATACACAATGAGTGAAAGAAAAAAAAGTATTTTTTTTTTTATTTTGGCCTCCCGGCAGGAAAATACACGAACCTATATTTTATGTGTATGAAAAAGAGGGAAACGGGTTGATTTAGGTACTATGATTTCGCAAGTAATTCTTTTAAAAAGATATTATCAGAATTCCGTCAGATTCCTCAATTCCAGAATAATCTATACCATTATTCCGATTGTATGCGTACACTTTGTCCTATCTGCTCGGTGCTACTGACATGAAACCTGTTCTGCTTTCTCACCGAGAATCACTATGATTATACCACTTGATTGTAAGATTGTTATGCATTCGACATAAGATCAGAGTGTAGTATCTGATTATTCACAGGCCTTTAGAAACTGGACTGAATTATACTTTCTGAAATAGAAACCTATCTAATAACATTAAACTGGATTATGACGAAAGATTAAAAGACAAGTAGAGATAGACATAAGTCAAAATTGCGATACATTAAAATTCTTTATGGAGCGGAAAAAGACAAAAAAAATGCAGTAGAAAATATTTATGTTCATTGTTGGACCACATTTAGATGAAAACGTAGACGGAAAACTAAGTTTAGAAAGCAAGAATAAAGGAGGAAACGGGAAGATGCAAGTAAGGTGTGAGGGAAGAATATAATCTTGACAACATTCATGGATTTTCCACGGATCAAGATAATATTAATAAAAACTCGTCCAGTTTCAATTTCGTTCAATAGAGTATCTACCCTCATTACTATTTATCGGCAAAATCAAGCATAACCTCCTAGCTTCAGCTTTGCAATATATTTTAAATGCTAGTAGTACCAAAATTCAGACAGATGCCTCATATAATAATAATAATAATAAACTCGAAAGAGCAGGCAATTTTATTGGTCCTAACCTGGCATCTCAGCTTCAGTCCCATACCTACCACCGTAACGTAATTTCCCTCATCGTTATCTTCTATCTTCTTAATTCTCGTTCTTTTATTCTCCTCTCCCCTTAATAGTAGTTTTTCTCATATTCTCTAACACTCAGTAACTCCTTCAGCCCTAGTGATTTTATTCTCTTGCTTGGGATTAAATGATTAAAAAAAATAATTATAATGATCCTACCCTTATCACGGCTTCCAACCGTGCCAGCCAGTAAGTTTTCCACTTGTAGCGCACTAGTATGGTACTGCCACAGTCTATCCGCGACGTATAACTGCAGGTAGGCCGACTGAAGGTCCACGATCGTAGTCCCTCCCGCCATTTGCCTCCACTTTCTCATCTTTTTATCACACACATCGATTATTTCACTCCCAGTATGGCAGCATACATAACGGTTGAACTCCCAAAAGCCTAAGCTTTTGGGAGTTCAACTGAGGGAAATATCTCGCAATATGGCTCATTACAATCTCGAATGAGGTGCAATCCCCGACATCTATAGCACCTAACACTTGATGATTCCATCTGACCTTTGTTTTATTTTGGTCGCGTACTTTGTGCAATCGCTGCTGCAGTTATGGGCTCCCGAAGTATTTTACTGACCAAAAACCTTGCGAATGGTATCAAAAGCGCAGAAGTCCAGATTTTCTAGACCAGGTACTTGTTACAGAACCACAGGTACGTCGCCCGGAAAGCCCGTCACGAAAGCTAGTTTCGTCGTCTGATCCAATCCTCTCCCTAGATATCCTGCCAGCTCCGCCAACCTTTTGGTATTATTGGTGCAAAGGTTCACTAATTCTCCAGTCCATTTCACTCTCTTGAGCTTCTCATAAGCTTCAAAGCGTCCTTCGGTGAACACTTTCCTCGGTTTGCTTTCTATTATTCTCCGTCCAAGTGATCGTTGTCTCTCATTTTCAAGGTAAAGGACAAGCACATTTCCTTGCAGAAAAAAAGTGGAAGAAGGAAACTAGCATGGTCTGACACTTTCTGAAGCTTGGCGACTAATTTCACTTTCTTTATCCACGGCATTATATCCCCTTCTCCGCTAAAAGGTTCTATGATGTATTTACCCAAAATCTCACCCTTCCAGACTCCATAACGCCGAAATAGCATGTGGCTCAAAACATAAACAATAAAAAAAATTCTGCTTCGATCTATCTCGCCATTCTCTTAAATATCCGTTTTTCTTCTCGTACGAAACGATGAAGAAAAGAATCCCCCATTGCTCCTTTTGCTAGAGCTTTATAGTTTGTCCTCCTTCCCATAATTCAATCTTCCCGTAATATCTTTCTATAAAAGAAATCGTCGCCTGTCACCGCTTCTTCTTCTCCCCAACCATGAGGTAAGAAACATTCCATTTTCTCTTATTTTATTCAAACCACAATAAGACAAATTAACATGAATTATTTGGGCATGTCTCCTAGGGACTGAGGCATTATGTATCTCTGTTCATGTGTAATGTAGTGGGAGTGTGGCATGTCTGAGTGGTGTGAGGCTTCTTGTTCTTTAAGCTTTGAAGGATAAGGCAACCTAGGTTACTTGGGAGATACATCTAGATACTTGGAAACGTCCTCAATCGTAGTTCGTCTAAGCGGACTGGGTTATTTAACCTGAAGGTATTTTTAACTATGCTTCACCTGCAAGGTTTTGTGCTTTTTTTTTCTTCAAAACCTGTCATCATATCACGTATATTTGTATGTGCTTGGTATACACTTATTAAACTGAGTGTCATGATCGGTATATTGGACATCGTATATTCGTATTGTAGCGTCACTCTGTTGATGTGCTGATCTCTCAAATAATAATAATAATAATAATAATAATAATAATAATAATAATAATAAGGTCATTCATAATCTTTAGACGTGAACATTAAACAAGCGTAATAACAAATGGAAATACTTTTCGCACAACGTCATACTTAAAGATTTCCAGGCGCTGACAAAGAAAAGAAAGCAATCTACCGCACAGAAAGTTGGTTCTCTGTCGCGCCAGAAGGTTTTACTCGTCTGAGTCCATCCGCCACATCTACAAATCTACTATTCGTCCATGCTTGGAATACTGTTACCATATATGGTCTAGTGCCCCCGCTGTTCCTCTCGAGGTTCTCGACAAAATCCAAAGACGAATATGCAATGTGATCGGTCCTGATTTGAGGTCTCGACTCCAGTTACTTTCTCAGACCTAATTTGGCTTCCGTCCGTCTTTTCTATAAATATTTTCATGGAATCTGCCCTGACGAGCTATTTTCACAGGTGCCGCGACTTCATGAATTTAAGCGTGCCACTAGGTTGACATCTCGGTCCCACTCTTTCACTGTCGAAACAGTTAAATGTAACCGCCTCTTCTACTCCAACAGCTTCTTCTCTCGCACTTCCCAACAGTGGAACTCCCTTCCTCTTACTTGCTTCCCTGACAACTATAATCTTAAAAAATTTAAATTTAATATCAATCGACATCTTCTACTGTCTTGATCCCCGTTCTTTATTTATCATCTCCTCTTTTTATATTTTTTCTCAATCCCCCCCCCATAACTAGTTTTTTTTCTCTTGTTTTCACTTTGTTTAGCCGTTAGCTTGGAGTGAAATGCTTAAAAAAGAAAGATAGTGATTTCAAAATTCAAAGACGTTTCAGTTTTATTAACAAACCCTCTACTTCATTTGATTAATATCTTGCTAAAATCTTGTTTCCCCTTCAAAGAGAATATAAGAAAGTGAATAAAATGAGAACATTCAACCGAATAGTATAAATAACTCGGCTTAATTTAACAATACTAGCTTTCTTAAAGTTAATTCATTGAGAATTAAAGAAGTAAATGGAAAATCCAGTTTCTGCTAATATCTTTGTTATTATTTAATTTTATTTTAATACTTTTATTTGAGTAAGTTGTAAACTTGAACACCTGTACAGAGAAACAAATATGCATACGTTCATATATATATATATATATATATATATATATATATATATATATATATATATATATATATAAAACCAAGTATAGGATTGATATATACGGAAGAAATTCCAATAATCAAAAAATACTATTCTTAAAAAAGTGCTCAATACAGAGTAGAGCAAATATAATTCTTTTTACCTCATCTGGGGATTAGGCTATTTCGGCAGACGATAAAATTGGCCGTCTGTCTTTTCACCCTCAATTTAGAATGGAATTCACCTCTACATAGGGGTTGAAAAGACAGACAACCACTTTTATCGTCTGCCGAAATAACCTATTCCTCACATGAAGAAAAAATATTTTTTTTCATTATTCATTCATATATATGTGTATGTGTGTGCGCTCGCGCGCGCGCGAGTGTTTCTTAAAAAATAGAGTATATAATTCCGACAAATTATTGACAATTGGAAAACATTCATTTGCATTGTGTATATTTTAAAAAGATAAGATTTCATTTTAA
>OZ038503.1:61939700-62014700 GCA_964036315.1 Acanthosepion esculentum | reverse complement strand
TATATATATATATATATATATGTATGTATGTATGTATATGGGATGATGATATACAAATTTTGTATAATTCATTATATATCAAGAGCACTTTTGAAAGAAAAGATGGATGACATGGAAAGATGGATGACAAATTGTCTTTGTTGATGTTGTTGTGACGACACATGAGCACGCACGAGAAAACCTTTTTTCACTTTGCCATATATATATATATATTATGTGTGTGTGTGTGTGTGTGTGTGTGTGTGTGTGTGTGTGTGTGTGTGTGAATCAATAAGATTACAATTTACAGGTATAGTTTCTGACTTGCAAAATTGCAACCAGACAGTTGAAACCCTTGCAGAAGACATTGGGAAACCACTCGCCCAAATTTCTCAAGTACAGTTTCGGCCCTAATCAACACCGTCCACCTTAAGAAAATGCCACTTAAAAGAGGGCGGTGGGCGCTAACTCCTAACCCTATCCTTAAGTTTCGCCGTCACGTAAAGACAAGCTCTCAAAAATAATTCTAATTTCACTGCAGATTTATTCATTATTTCCGATACACTCTGTTTAATTATCAAATTGGAAGATAAAAAGTAAATATGAAATGAATTAGTTTAAAAAATAATGCTTAAATCAACATTTTAAAGTTTTCACCGAAAATTCAACAATCAAGTCGCGTCTACATTTTCACCTTTTATTATTAATCATCAAACGTCTTGATTTTTGAGAACCAATTCGCTCGAATAAAACAAAAAGAATCTGATCAAGATGACTTTCCGAAAATATCTTTGAAATGAAGTTACAATTCAGGCAAAACTCCTAAGCAAATCAAATATCGGTTCCGTAGAGAGAAACCTTTGCTTCAATTTGACAGTATCGCTCGAAGCTTCTCCGGGAAGATTCACAATGAAGGTTGTTTTATGCCCCCACCCCAAAAAAGTGACAGACGAAATGTCTATTTCATTTCATTTCTTTTTTCCTATCGTTTCCTTTCTTTCCATTACATTTATACATAAGTGCATACATATGTACACACATAAACACAGACATATATATATATATATATATATATATATATATATATATATATATATATATATATATATGTTTATGTGTGTGTATATATGACTATATATGTGTGTGTGTATGTATGTGTTCATGTGTATATATATATATATATAGATAGATAGATAGATAGATAGATAGATAGATAGATAGATAGATAGATAGATAGATAGATAGATATAATGCCATTATTTGTTCTTCTCTCAGTGATATACAAAAATCAGCATTATAAAGTTGTGGTACATATGAGATGACACTTTTACATATCCACATACAGACGCACACATACACACACACACACACATCCATACACACATATAATTATATTGTTTATAATGTGTCCATTAGCTAGCTAGCTCGATAGATAGTAAAATAGCTTAAGTAGATGAACATATATGGTTAAATGATTTCTCTGTTTTCATACATAAATAATTGACACTTTCATACTTCATATTTATCCTTATACATGCAGTCTTAATTAAAAGAAAAAAGTGTTTTATTAAGGCGAAAATTGTGTACTTATTTCGAAGTATTCCGCGGTAAAATTATTGTTCCGTCTCATACAATACACCTCCTTTCCTAACAAACCTGCTGCTATTACAATATGTGATTTTATCAAACAATAGCAGTGAAAAAAAAACTAAAGCGATAGAAAGTTGAATGGGGTTGGCCAAGTTATACATCGGACGCCAAAAATGTTTAAAGTTACACTTGAAATTTACAGTTATGTGTCCCTGTATTTTCTCGATGTAGAATTTTAACGGACTTTTGCTTTATTTCGTCCCGCCACTACATATATAAGATTCTATCAATATAAAATTTATCAGTCTGAAGAAGTTCTTTCGAAGAACGAAACGCGTAACATAAAATGATTTCATCTCGTTCATCGTTTCACAGAAACGGCTTACTTTGGCACAAAATCCTCCACCTTATACCACAATATATCCAAATTTCTGTATACACACATACATCCATACACATTTATATGTTTATATATATTCATGAGGACTGATACATATCTTTAGACACACACACACAGACACACAGACACACACACACACACACAGACACACACACACACACACACAGACACACAGACACACACAGAGACACACACACACACAGACACACACACACACACACAGACACACACACACACACAGACACACACACACACACAGACACACACACACACACACACAGACACACACACACACACACACACAGACACACACACAGACACACACACACACACACACAGACACACACACAGAACTATTCGTGGTATTGCTTTCAGGCACTTTACAAAGGTGCCGTACGCTGGATCCAGACCGATAACATCAGGAAGTTTCCTTCTTGACAAATCGACCATGATGAGATTCGAACACGGATCTCATGGTCAGAATGCGAACGTTCTAACCACTTGGCCACTTGGCCATATATATGTCGGAGTTAGCTCCTCCTTAATTTCCCTATTTATTCACTAGAGGTCTGTCTTCCTTCTTCCTACACTATAATTACTGGAATCTCTTTTTCACTTTGCATTTTCAGCGAATACATCCACACTGTAAGCTCTCGTAGGAGATAACGTCTCCCCACTTGCGGCAAGACGCCATGAACATTATACACACATACACGTACGTACGAACATTCACCAAAGAACGAGCACAAACGGTCACACTCACGCAAATGTTAATGTCTATGTCCATTGTAAAATTGTATTGTTTAATACATATATTTGTTGATATATATATATATCGGTCTTGTTTGTTTTCTTTCATCTTCAGTTGGATTAAATTTTCTTGTAGCTGGACCTACTTCTAGCAGGAAATAAACAGCACGCGATTCTAATACAACACTCAAAACCACCCTGTCCACAACATATATATATATATATATATATATATATATATATATATATATATAGATATATATATATATATATAGATAGATAGATAGATAGATAGATAGATAGTTAGTTAATTTATCAAATAACGAATATGTAACTTGAATTGTTTCTCTATCATCTATCGATGATAGAGAACCAAATTTGCGGATCAACATACAAAATACCTGTTAAAGAAGGATTCTAGATTGCTAAAAAATAAGCCATCTTAGATAAGCGAATCAAATCATCGTGAAGAGCCTTCAGGATGTAAAAATATTTTTGTAGAATTAACAGCTCTTTGCTGCTTTTTTCTTCCTCTTCTTCACTGCTTAAGAATTTTTCGTTATTGCTTGTTACAAGTTTGCATTGTCCTTTTGCAATTGAATTTAGAAATTAAATAAAACTAAGCTATTGACTGATGAAGAGATTAGTAATCCCGAAACGTACTAACATTCAGTAACAAGTATATATTGTTCTATTTTTTTGTTTTATAATGTCGATTTTATGGTGCAGTTATTTTTTTTATTTGAAATATAAATTTAAAGACATAATATTTCCATTTTTCGAAAACTTGAAAACTTAACATGCAAACGAAGGAAAAAGAGTTTGCATATTGAATTGTTTAAAAATTCTCGACAGTTTCGACTTAAAGTAAAATTCCTAGCGTACATGATGCTCACCATCTCGTTAAATTAGCATGACGATCGTTAACAAATTTGATCAATATTTCTGGTGAGAACGACTTTAGGTCTTGAAAGCAAAAGTGAATTACAATGATTATTGCAGACGTTGAAAACAAAGTTATTCTGTACAGAGCCTGGCCTGTTTTGTAAATTCTGTTTAGCTTTCCCGTGAGTTTTCATGTGAGACCAGAGTAGTTTCTGTAAGTTTTCTGACACACTTCGCATGTTAAGTTATTCCAGGCGTAGTATTGATGGTAATTTGTAAAACGTCTACCAATAAGTGGCTAACGAATCTTCCATTGGAGAGACAAACTCTACCACATTCATCACGTGTGAATTGATGGTTTACTGGATCAATGATTTCCCGTTTCCTAGTTGAACACTTAACATTTACACGACTCATTGAAGGATCTAGAAAGATCTTAGTGCTTGCATCAATTTTATCCCTCCTCTTTTTTCGATTACAAACAACAAGTTCCCACTCAAGAACTTCTATATGGCAGGTTGCAAGAGAATGTTTTAAACAGTCATTGAAGCGAGTATTTCGTTTATACTTGGGTTAAGTGGCGTTCGGATTCGGGTATTCCGCTGTCCTCAAAACGAATGACTTGTCCTGCTCAGCGAAGCCTCCTCATATAAATAGAGAGAGAGAGAGAGAGAGAAATAGATACATACATACATACATCCAAACAGAGATAGATAGATAGATAGATAGATAGATAGATAGATAGATAGATAGATAGATAGATAGATAGATAGATGCAAGCAACTGGGAAATTCGACGTGATGTAATGGTTAGCAAACTTGTCTCGCTAAATCCCTAACAAGTGAAAAGTGAGGTCGATACTCACTGGGTGCCTTGAGCCACATCTAAGCTACGCTTAAAAAATCGTCATATATGTAAGCAACACAAGCTTGCAACTACGATGGGCCAATCAGAAAGAAATCACGAACAGGTCCACCATCGTCACTTTAAAACACTGCAGTAATTTAGTTCGTGTTAATTTCAGTCACTATCTTAAGTATTTTTTCTCCATCATTTCCTTCCTTCTTTTTCTCTCTTGCCGCTTTTTTTTCTTCTTTGCGCCAACCGTTCAACTTTCTTTCTTACGTTGTCATGACAGCAAAGAAGATCAGGTCAGAGAGAGACTCAAGTGAAGCTCGGCTTTGAACTTAATTTAACAATTCGAAATGAGGTCAGAAAGCGTCATGTCTTTCTCGCAAATGCAAAGGGGAATAATCAAAAGAATGAAAAGAATCTGGTTACGTCTCTAAGCCTTGGAAACGCTGACTGTACTTTCATCGTAGAAACGATAGTCATTCATCGGATTCATCAGCACCTTGTTCATATCGGAACTTGTACAATGTCAACTCGGAGTATATCAATATAGAAATACCACCACCGATTATACGATGACGCATGGAAACATAAATGGTCTTATGCTGAAACAGATGCATCAAGACTAATGTTTGCCATTTGAAGGGTCCTTGTGTACATTTTTAGCGTTTTTCACTTTATTCTATGTAACTTTGGCATTGTAGAAAATTAAAATTATCTGCCAAATAGCTTTATATAAAAAAAAAAAATTAGTGTGACGGAGAATATAACTGTGTTTGCAAGTAATTTATAGTGAGTTTGATCTCTACTGGGTGCTCAATTATTTCAATGCTACAACGTATATTTGAACCCTTACGTAATTTGCATTAGAAAAAAGAAAATTTTATTTTAATTGATAAATCAGATGCGTTTGCTTTCTTAATTCAGAACTGTCACGAAGTAGAAATGATCCATCTGGTTTAGTGTCAAGTAATGCCTTAGCTCCTTCATAGGTCAGTGGCCCCCAGTACCAGCCACACTGAAAGAAAAATATGTCAGTTTTGAGCAAGAAATAAAATTTAAAAAGATATTAAGTGTGTAATTACAAGAGTAAAGCCACATCAATGGCTGAAAATGACAGAGCATAATTTGTTAATGGCTGTGTAACCTAAGAAAAAAATGCATTTTCTACAGGAAACTAAATTTAGATATAAAAAGTTATCTTTTGTAAAAATAAACTTTCATTTTAATTGATAAATAAGATATGTTTGCTTTTTTTATTCATTCACTGCTACCTTATACCCACACTCATAATGTCAGCTATACTTTTGAACCATTAGAAATTGCCATATAAAACTATGTTTTGTTTTAATTTTTTATTGACTTTATTCAAACCTCTTCGAGCAAAAAGTTAAACTGCGAGAATTCAAAGCCAGTACCGCAGACGAAACTCGAAATGGTCGTTTGAAGGTCTTTTTTTATTCCATGTTCCATGACATATTATAAGAAATTGAAGATTGTCATGAAGATAACGTATAAAAGGATAGAAATACTTCATCAAAGAATTTCATCCAACTTCATCCTTTACTGTGTCTTTTACTATCTACGTTTTGTTCATATACTTGTTTCTATAGAAAAAAAGGTGATTATCATTTCAAAAAAAGGTCATTATCATTTCAAAAAAAGGTCATTATCATTTCAAAAAATACTTCCCTTGCGTTCAAATGTTCGCCTTCAATCCCAATTAGCGTCATAATGAATTCTTTTCGGTACATTGTTTTCTAAATAATGAGACTGACAATTATGTTTCGCCTCTGAATGCAAACACCCATGAACTGGAATTTTCTCAGTTGAAATGAGTTCATTAAGAGTTTAGTAACCAATTTTTGTCTCGTATTTCTTTCATCTCAGCCACATAAGACTGTCAGTCTACAGCTGTTAATAAAGAGCGCAGATCAAGAATGAAGAATGAAATTTTGGCGCGACTCAATTGCAGTCATTTTTTAATGTTTTGTTGAGACAGAGTAGGTGGCGTTGACAAAACTTGCATTCATCCACACTGTCATTTCCTGACTGCTCACCGCTAACCTCTTCGTGCAGGGTCTTCTTAACGTACACTCGTCACCTTCTCGTGGATCATGCGCTTCAGGGGGATGTCGCAGGTTTCGTCGTCCCACCCTTTGGTCGAAGCAGTGTGTCCCGTACATGAAGCCATTTAATACACGACACCGAAGGATGATACGTCGAGCCTACGAAACAAGTCAGCAGAGAGCATCCTATGTCCAGTCTGGCAGGTAAGGTATATAACCAGGAGTTAGAAGTATGGTTGGATAACGGCTGACTCATGACTGAGGAGGAACTCGGACCCCCCCACTGGTTTAATTCCACTGTTGGCCGTAATCCACGAGAGCGAGAAAAAGGAAGCGTGGACGGTGTCATGGAAGTGAGCGGAAAATCAGGCATCAACGATAATAATATTAACTGTAACATTATCCTTAATTTTCGTTTAATTTAGTGGTTCGCATTTTTTTAATCGTTTCACCAGACGATAATGCCACTGAGACGCAGTGGTTTAATATTAATATTATATTAATATATATATATATATATATATATATATATATATATATATATATATATATATATATATATATATATATATATTAATTTTAATATGTAGTGAAATCGAATGAGAAACTTTTAGCGAAGAAGTGTGAAGGAAAAAAAAAACAATAAAGGACGTTTCAGGACAACAGAAAATGGTGATTGGCGTTGTATTTAAATTTTTGAATAAAGACCCACAGATGAGAAGTGCGAGAAAATAAGCTCTTAGCATATAACAGATGGTTGCATCTAACTAGTCCAACAGTACAACGATGATATCTATTAACCAATCTAGTAGCACGCTTAAAATCATACCAGTTAAAAAAGACACCACTTAAAAAAGTTCATCAAAACAATTGACATGAAACTATTTGTAAAAAGATAGAGGGACTCTATGTCACGTCGGTGAGAAAGTGACTGAAGTCGAGATGCCAGGTCAGGATCGTTTACATCACGGACCCTTCTTTGAATTTTGTCAAGAATCTAGAGCTATACAGCAGGAGCACCAGACCAGATATGACAGCAGTATTCAATGTGCGAACGTATGGTAGATTTCTAAATGTGCAAGATGGATTCTGACGAGAATTTTTCTCTAGGCCGTCACAGTGGACCATCTTTCCTAGCAGCTGACCTTGCCATTGATTTAATGTAATCACCCCGCTTCATGTCAGTGGAAAACGTGAGCCAACGTGAGGCGTAGAGTGTTGCTCTCTTGCTGATAGCAGGCTTCAAAAGATTCTCTGTGGCGATTAAATGAAAGCAGTTTTGTTTGCAAAAAAGAGGAAATATGACGGTCCTCTCCTCTCCTGAAGATCTACTATAAGCATTAGTATATCTGTTATATGCTAATACCTTAAGATAACGGAAGGAAGCATTAGACTAACTCAAATAAAGGAATTACTCAAATCAGTTATAAAACAAATTATTTTATATCCAACACTGAAGTACGCAAAAATAAGTTATACTAAGATGCGATACATATATACACATATGTGTGTGTGTGTCACGAACAGTCACGCAAAGAGATTTTAAAATACATATATAAAAATAGAAAAAAGCGAAACTGTATATGGAAGAGATGAATAAAATGTTTTACTCGTAACAAACTCGTAACAAACTCATAGGGACACGCTACAACCCTGGTGATATGCCTTAGGTTCCCATTTAAAATGCATTAGAATTGCTACTGTCAATCGAAATGCAACCGGTTACCGCCTCTTCCTCTTCCTCCTCCTCCTCCTCCTCCTTCATGATCTAAGCCACAGCTGACTATTTTCACCAACGGGCTGTCACTTAACCCCGGTGGGATCTTAAAGACACTAGTACATTCGACATGTCACATTCTACATCCCTACAAATTCTTAACTTTTTTCTTCTTATCGACTTTTTGTTTTCTTATCGCAACTCATTGGAGAATCGTTTCGATAAAATGAACTAAAATTAAAATGAACGAAATAAAAATAAAAAATTATGATCGGCAATACTTCATCAAATAATAATAATAATAATAATAATAATAATAATAATAATAATAATAATAATAATAATAATGATTAGATACTAGCAATAGAAATGTCAAGGGTTGTAGGTGGGTAAGCTAAATCATTCTCTGATAATAAAATCTTCAAAGTGGACCGTTTTTTGAAACGCCAAAACGACCGGTACTTCGTGAACAGAAATTCAAAGGTGTCTTCCAAACTAAATATCTGACCTAAGTTTTGGGTTTCATGATCTCCAACACGAAAATGAAGTCCCTATTTATCTATGAGATGCGAGAAAATGTGTGTGCTGAAGATTCCTACAATGTCATCAGGTATCATCTTTTGTTATCAGCTAAAATCAACTCGACAGTTATGTATGAATCCAGGTCACTGTTCCCAGTCACACAGCCAACAAAATACAGAGTTTCTGCAAGCCTAGACTATGACGTGTGGGGTGTTTTGAATCAGGCCACCAACAAAACCTTCCACCGCAACATCAATACCGTAGTGCCAAAATATCCAAATACTTCATTGTTAACAGTTGTGCAGCTTTTTAAGTTCATGTTGTGTTTGCAATTGAAAATAATGCAATCCTCATCGAATCAGTTATTCGTTTTGAGTTTTTTGCTTTTTAATATCTTTTTGTTTTAATAGGACTGCTTATGCACAATAAGCTAGTTTCGAAGGTCGTAGCTATTTTGCGAGTTTTACTTTCTCGCCCTATTCAAAGAAAAGACCAAACATAGCTGAAAATAAACTACTCTAGCAATAGATAGATAGATAGATAGATAGATAGATAGATAGATAGATAGATAGATAGATAGATAGATAAAATTTGTACTCAGCAAAAAGGAAAAAGAAAAGCTCTCTTTTTGAAGAGTTTAAAAATCATGCATCTTCGCTTGCACAAATATACAAGAATTTTTTTCTGGTGAGGTTAAAAGACATGCAAAAAAATTCGGGGTCACACTACATGAAGCTGGCTTATACAAAACTATATACGGTAAGCATCTGAGCAAACCATTCACTCATAATTACCTTATATACCCGCGGGTGTTAAATCCTGTTACACGTAATGTGAACTCTGAAAAGGTATAATCTTAACTATACCAGATTTCTTCCTCGTGTTTGTCTATAAAATCTCCTATAAAGAATACAGGTAAAATTCGAAAACATCGCATTGGAACGAAACCTACAGATCTTCAATTAATGACCCCCTAGTCTGTTACAATGGCCTTTCTTATCCATAGTTTTGATCTCTATGCGAAACTCCATAAATAAATAATTCGGCTGATTTATGGTCCCAAAGAATAAGAATGATGCTGCTGGCAATTTCGATTTGCCTAAGGGGGAAAAAAAAAGATTTCTTTAAGTAAAATTCTGAAAGTCTCCGTGTTAATAAAGTAAGAAAAAATCTTATGCTGAGGTTGCTAAGTTCTACGATAAGAAAGCATCTCTTCATCATATACCTTTTACTGAAGCATGTTGCTAAATTTGTCCTATTATTTATTGCTGTTCTGCTTTTTATGTGTCTAATGTTTGAATTGGAATTACACCCGCGTTTTCAAGTATACACTGGGGATATTGGAGTAAATTCTCCGTGGATGAGCTAATGTTCACCGTGCTCCCTTCACTATATTTAAAATAGAAGCGATAGACTTCGCCTCAAAGATAATTAACAAATAAGTTAATATATATGAATCTGCTATAGGTTAATCGACACACCATACACTCGCACTCGCGCACATTCTCACACACATGCATATATATATATATATATATATATATATATATATATATATATATATATATATATATCGAGAGACAGACAGACAGACAGACAGACAGACAGAGACAGAGAGAGAAAGAGTGAGATGGAGAAAAAGAGAGAAAGAGAGAGATAAAAAGAGAGAGAGAGAGAGAGAGATTTTACTTGGCTCCTTTGGTGGTGTTGCTATGCAACGTGTTGGAATGCAGTTAGTGTCGTTCCGGATTTTAGGCAAAGTTATTGTTCGCGACGCACCAGACTGCAGACTGGTGCACATTTAAGTGCATTGTTTGATTGGCTCATTGCATTATATATGGGTAGGTGACGGAGGATGTATGGAGATGAAGAAAGGAAAAAGAAAGATAGAAAGAAAGAAAGAAACTAAACGAGAATACCTGAATAATGTGATTAACAGACCAAGAAAATACGAAACTAAAAAAAAAAAAACAGAAATCTTTCTAAAAAAAAAAATAGAAAGAGAAAAAAAAAACAAAAGACAACAGTAATAAAATGGAATAAATGTAAAAAAGAAATCCAGTTACCGAATTTCAGAATGTCTGATACAAGGCTACTCTACTGAGGTACCTGTGACCACTACTCCACGAAAAGAGCCCATAAAAATATTTTATTTATTTAAAACATCTCATTTGAACCTTAAATTCTATAGCCAGTTCTGTAATCACCACTTCATAGCATAGTACCTCTTATTAGGGTACAAGTACACAATAGTGGGGCAGCCACTTAGACTCGAATTCCCTACACATTCTTGATAATCACCATTTTATGTAGATATTTCTGAAACTTCGAACTCAATACTGGGAATAACACGTGACATTAAATTCCTAAAAAATACTTTCAAGTTTACTCTTGGGTGTATATATATATATATATATATATATATATATATATATATATATATATACATATATATATATATATTATTATTATTATTACATATAGTATTATTATTATTAATATTATTATTATTATTATTGTTGGTTGTGGTGGTGGTTTTTGTTTTTTGTGTGTTATGTTTCCTGCTTTGTATCCTGTAGAGTCGGGTCCAAATTATGATCCTTAGGCTCTATACGAGAATTGTCATTTAATTGATAGCACTTCTCTTGGTATACGGGATGTTTCTATAAGGGCGATTTTCTGGGAAACTTCTATGTTGATGTCACCTGGGACACTATTAGTAAAATTGTCCATTCCTTTTCACACGAGACCCGGAGCCCCGATTATGCTCCTTGTTATGTCTGTGGATATATTCACTTTTTGCCAATTCCGGACATCCTGAGATAATATGGTCGACAGTTTCATCATATTTTCTGCAGATCCTGCATTTCGGGTTAGTTTCATCCTTGATTATGTGACAGTGATAGGATCTGGTTGCGAGGCTTTGGTCATGAGCTGCAATAATTAGGCCTTCTGTCTCAGCTTTCAGCCCGGTGCTCCTCAACCACTGATGTGTTTTCTTTTGGTCCACATCTGCTTCCTTCGTTTTTTTATTATTATTACATATATATATATATATATATATATATATATATATATATTATTATTATTATTATTATTATTACATATATGTATTATATATTTATTATTATATACAGGTAAAATGCAATTTTGTCGGCACCCTTGATCTCAGAATTCTATCGGATTATCAAAAACAGAAGTCACAAAAACTCGTGACTGAAGACACAGTTGAAAGAGACTTTTGCACACACCCAGTAATTTAATAACAACATTTGATTCACTAATTATAAGAGGTTGAATGAAAAACATCAATAACGGATTAAACAGTAGATGCAGCGATAAATTCAAGTGTCCGGATTAAAAGTCGTTTCGGCCATCATTTGTGATCAGATCGGAAATGTACCTGTATAACATCACCTGACACAGCAAAATTAATGGGTAATCAAGTTCGCCAGTAAAATTCGTTAGCCGTCACCGTAAAGCAGGGGCCACAGCTAAAAAAATGAAATATAAAAGGAAACACGCATTCAATAAGCGGTATTTCTCATTCCGAGAAAAATAAAGCTATACTTTAAGTCTACTTTTTACTTGCGTCCTAGGTATGACGATAAACTACATCCAGCAGCAAGGCCTCTGATCGAGAAATTCTGATGAGCTTGGAACCACCTCTTAATTGTTGTTGTTCTCAAGTTCATTCTAACGCGGGGTTGTAGCATCTGTTAGTCCCAGCTATGGGCAAATAGATAACCCCGAGACTGGGATCAAAACACTATGAAAGTGTAAAAATAGATTTTTATAGTAAGAATATTACCACAAATATATATATATATATATATATATATATATATATATATATATATATATATTACCAGAAATACATTTGACTCTCGACAAGAAACCTCTTTACAAAATTACGTCAATGAAACCTGATCTACGAACTGATTTCTTACAATGAATACATATTCTATTTTTGGATAAGTTCTATCCTAAAAATCCTGTCGACATTAAATAACCCATGATATGTCATAAACTAAACCAAACCAAACTTTCTACTTACCTGTATGCACAAGCTGAAAATAAATTCAGTAAATGCACAAAAAAGAAAAGAGGCATAAGACAAGTATGTATCTTCTCATCAGACTTGAGGCAACAGAACTATAGTTCTACAAAAAGATGGCAACGAGGAAGTTTTAATGACAATGGAAACAAAATGCGCATTTGTACTTAGAATGAAAAAGAAGCAGTTGCAATTTTCTGGGGCACATAATGAGGAAAGAGGGCTTAGAGATTTTGACATTCGCAGGACATAGTGAAGGCAAGAGTGGCAGAGGAAAGCAGCGAATAACAAACCTAAGGAGATTGTACAAATGGATGACAGAACAGTGATTGAGAAGGTTTGTAAAAAAGACAAACCTTACTAAGAGCAACAAACGATAGGAAGTTGCGGAGAGCCATGATAACCTATGCCATGAAGGGACACATGACATAGAAGACCGCGGATCACAGTGTAGTATCTGCTCTATCCTAGCTCCTCTCAGCTGAAATAATTTACGCTGTTTAACCGAGAAACCAACAGGAAACATGAAGAAATTGGGCAAAGCAAAGGAGAGGGAAAGAAGGCGTAAAGAAAGAAAGGTCGAAGGTCAAGAAATTAGCGGGAAATGAAAAGAAAACCAAGAAGAAGAAGAGAAGAGCGTGTGTGCCTTCATAGCAAAGAAAAAAATGATTTCAATTATAATGTTAAAAATGTGGGACATCGCCTTTACACAATGGAAATTGTCGTAAGTGCAAACACAAACATCACACTAAAAAGGAACACTCCTAACTCATTGACAATTACGACAATTGTAAGGGACAACACAATTTGAAAGATTTCACACCGAACAAATGCCGTGAAATCTTTTTATGAAGACCCACACACAATAGACATTTTAGCAAGGGCGTTGACGACTGTGACCATACCATTACCTTATACCTTATTCTCTTCTCACCCTTTGCCTATATATTCTAATTTTCTTCTTTACCCCTTCAAGTATTGGGTGACCGTCTTCACTTTTATTTAAATAAGTTCAAAATAGAGTTCAAAAGCGTTTCCGAGTCCTCGTTGGCAAAGAATTATTTTCCACCCTCGAAAATCTCTCTCACGGGCAGGATGTGGCGAGTCTTTCACATCTACTACGATGGAAAGTGCTGGGACGAACTACATTCCTTGGCTCGGCGAGGTCTTACTATCATGGCTAGGACCCGCCATGCCATTTACATAGTAGCAAACCACACACATTCCCTGCGTATTCCATTGACAAGAAGTACGTTCCACTCGAACAGCTTCTTCCCACGAACCACTGCCCCGTGGAACAGACTCACATTTGAATGTTTCCCCGATCACTACAATGTTAACCTGTTCAAGTCTAGAGTTAACCGTTATTTTCCCCTCCTATCCATATAAACTGCCCCTTAACGTAACCCTCTTGAGCCCTGTACAGGTTGAAACTTACGTAAAAATATATTATACAACGTCAGATTAGTTCCATGTAACAAATTTTTTACTCATTGTTTCGTAATGCCCAGCGAACAAGATTGTATTTTCCTTACAGCTCTCCCTCTCTTTCTCTCTCTTTCTCACTCTCACTCTCTCTCCCTCTCTTTCTCTTTCTTTCTCACTCTATCTCTCTCTCTATCTATCCCCCCCTCTCTCTCTCTCTCTCTCTCTCTCTCTCTCTCTCTCTCTCTCTCTCTCTACACGCTGTGGTTTCAGTTCTTTTCCAGAGTGGAGTTGCCAGTCACTTTCCCTCCCTCCGTACAGCCGGTATTAAATTCAGAGTTGTCCTTCTAGACAAGTAAGGCTAGAGAGTTTGGTCTGCTGGGGGGAGAGGAAAGGATTCCTGTGCCAAAGTGAAATCTATCTCAGTCTGTCTATACACGCACATATGCACGCACAAATGTGTGGTGTAATGGTTAGCAGGCTTGTTTCGTTAGATCCGATACGACTGAGTAGTGAGTTCGATCTTGTTTAACATCTAATCTACGCTTCGTAAATTCCTATATAGCGAAAATTTATGATTGATTCCTCTCCCCATATATATATGTAGTAATAAATAAAATAATTAATTTATCTTATATGAATCTGTACTCAGAAGTGCATGGCTTTTTTACATCCAAACGGCTTCTTATTGAACTAAGTTTATTTATATACGGAGTCTATTATAAATATACCGTATATACTCGTGTAACGTGCGATCTCGCGTATCGTGCCACCCCCCCAAATTTTCACTTATAAAAAATAATTTTATCATGTATCCCTTGTATCATGCAAGTTCCTTTTTTTTGAGAGATCAAATTACAATAGACTAACCACTTTTACTCTATCTCTTTATCCCATCTTTTAGTTAAATGAGTTAAAAAGTAAAAGAGAATGAAAGAAGAATTGTAACACTATAGTCGTTGAGTAAACATGTACAACCATAAACAACCGAACGAGAAGAAGATTATAAACGTAAACAATGGAAAAGAAACATATTTGCTGTTTGCATGTTATAATGCGATACTAATATATGTGAATATTACATGCATTATTATTGAAAAGAATTAAGAAAAACATCAGTTTTATCAAAATGATATTTATTTTAAATACAACTGTACTTTTTACTACAATAAATGGATATATAGTTTGGTCAGCAGCAGTACATACGCTAATTTTATATCTTGTGTATGATGCGCCACCCTTAAAATTGGCTTCAAAATTAGGTCTTCAAAAGTCGCATTATACGCGAGTATATACGATAAATATATATATATATTCATAATATAATATTTACATATATATGTATATTACACACACACACACACACACACACACACACACACACACACACACACACATTTTATTTTTTTTAAGTTCTTATTTAAGATGAGAGCTGGATGGATTCATGCTGCTCTGAATTCCCTTGGTCATTTTGACAGGTTTATTGGTTCCTGGGAAGGGGACGTATCTCTGTTAAGTGTGTGTGTGTTATTTGGTTCTTAAGGAGTGAGTGAATATGATGTGTGTAAGCGTGTATATACAAATGATAACATACAGCCATAGGGCTGTATGTTATCATTTGTTTCATTCGGGAGTGAGTAAGTATAGTGTGTGTAAGTGTGTATATTCGTGTGGGCGTGTGTATAACTGTGAGGCCTCAACACCTCCGTAAGCATGTCTGTCTTGTGCGGGTGGGAAATGTGGGGAAGTCCTGATTTGCTGAGTTATATATTAATACTATCTATATTGTTAAATTTGTGATTATTGATATATATATATATATATATATATATATATATATATATATATATATATGCAGAAAAATAGGAAAGAACACGTTAGGTAAATAATCCGGTGTTCCTTAGTATTTTTGAAAGTATATATATATATATATATATATATATATATATATATATATATATATATATATATATATATATACCTTCATATAGGATACAGGTCCGATTCCTGTCGGAGGACGCACATTTTCTATGAAAATTTATCGGACATTCAGGCCGGTAAATGTTATTACTGTTTATTATAAACAAAGCATATACTTAAATATTTGTATCTATAAAAAGAAAGTATAAACAAAAAATGTCTTAAAAAATAAATTGTCGGACTTTGTCCATTTCATAATATATATATAATCACCTGTTTTTCTTCTCCATTCTAACGACGGTTCGTGGAAGCCAATATTTTCAGTCCTCTGACACCATAGCTAGCGCTTCGATTGCAAACCAGGGGAGATAATCAGCGTTGTTCAGTCGATTAGCAAGTCGAACGTGTGAGGAAGGTGAAGGAAACGACTTTTAAAGTTTGGAGGCTGGTCGAATCGTGCTGTCGCTCATCCGGTCTAGTGCTATCTTTAACAATAAAACCTCTTTTGGAAATTAGTATCATTCTCTGATGTCTTTACGAGACGAACTGTCTGCTCACAATCGCTCCTCTTCATTTAATGTTCTTCATTACTATTTTCTTTCTATGTGAAAAGAACTTTTGTCGAAGAATACTTGAGCGTAAATTTATTTTGAACAAGATTCTTTGATTCCGTTCAGCTTAAACCTTTAATTGATTTTTGCGACGACTAATTTCTTTTAGTTTAAAATTTATGATTGCTTACTTCCCGATATATATGAAGACCTATTTTATTTATTACTACTGATATATATAACACTTGGCCGACGGTGGTTGAGGGTAGGCATAAATACGCATTTTCAAACGGTTAACGGCACGGCACATTGGATCAGCAATAAGAGTTCGAATTCCGCCTAAGGCAGTTGATGTTTACTTCGTATTTGGAAAAAAGCGTGATTCCATTCATCCTCCATAACTAAGGACAAAAAGAAGAATCGTTAAATAAGTATTACTTATTTTTACTGGTATCATATAACCCAGTACAATCCGTCGCATATTACTTGAATTTGAGATAAGTGTCACCAAGTAACCATCATTGTTCTGAAAAATTACATGAAGAAGAAATAGTCAACGGGGCACTCCAACAATCTAATGGGTCATAAGCTATACCAATATTATTGCTTTTTATTGCTCTCTCTTATCACAGCACCCTAGCTGAACACAATCTTCGATCGCAAGTGTAAACAGAATTTTAAAAAAGTAACCTCTTACAAAAACTGCATTTGCATCCTAACACGTCAATCATGGACGTTACCTTAGCCAGTTCAGCAACGGAAATTTCTCATCAATCTGTTACTACTTCTTCAATTCTCTACACCACCCCTCTTTTGCAACCTAACAATAGTTATGTTAGGGACCAGGATAAAAATAATGTCCTACAGATGTTACTATGTACCCCATAATGTGTCTTGTGTTACTTGGGCGATATATTATTATTATTATTATTATTATTATTACATATATGTATTATATATTTATTATTATATACAGGTAAAATGCAATTTTGTCGGCACCCTTGATCTCAGAATTCTATCGGATTATCAAAAACAGAAGTCACAAAAACTCGTGACTGAAGACACAGTTGAAAGAGACTTTTGCACACACCCAGTAATTTAATAACAACATTTGATTCACTAATTATAAGAGGTTGAATGAAAAACATCAATAACGGATTAAACAGTAGATGCAGCGATAAATTCAAGTGTCCGGATTAAAAGTCGTTTCGGCCATCATTTGTGATCAGATCGGAAATGTACCTGTATAACATCACCTGACACAGCAAAATTAATGGGTAATCAAGTTCGCCAGTAAAATTCGTTAGCCGTCACCGTAAAGCAGGGGCCACAGCTAAAAAAATGAAATATAAAAGGAAACACGCATTCAATAAGCGGTATTTCTCATTCCGAGAAAAATAAAGCTATACTTTAAGTCTACTTTTTACTTGCGTCCTAGGTATGACGATAAACTACATCCAGCAGCAAGGCCTCTGATCGAGAAATTCTGATGAGCTTGGAACCACCTCTTAATTGTTGTTGTTCTGAAGGGCACCGGCAAGTAACCCATACCGGATTCAACATGATATCCATTCCATGGCGGAATTTCGTCTTTAATAGTGTCATGATTATTTTCACTATTATTTTTATAAGTACGAGTTTTACTCGATTGTATTATTGTATTTTTATCACCACAGTCGTTGGAAATTGTTTACATTGGTGAAGGAATCTGGACAAACGTGCTTTCAACCAGACTTCCACTTGAATCACCACGGGGTTTGTTGCGAAATCGAATGGTATTCTATAAGGTTTAGTGATTAGATCAGGTTTCACCTAAATGCAAATGATGATAATTTGTGTGTACGATGTAAATTTGGAGAATGAGATGTTAAAAAGTGCAATTGCCCACAACACACAATCCCAACATTATCCATCATGATGTGAGTGATGGATGTTCGAACTTTGGCTCTTCTTTGATGTTTTTGGAGACGATATTGAATAGCGCTATGTACGTCCATAACTCAAATTCGTCTTCTGTAATTCCTGCAAGTTATTTAACACCCTCCCTAGCAAGCACGACGCCAGACCTGTCACCCATTGAACATGAATTGTACGACGTCCGAATCATTCAGTGAGTTCACCTCCAGCCCTTGCCATATTGCCGGAACAAGTGTAAGAAGCGAGCCATAATATATCCTAAGATATGAGAGAACCATTTTTACCTTCCATCAGCATGGCTGATGCTAACCTCCGGGTGATTGACACTTCTCGGACTAACATTTTGCGCTGACATCAAGTGGAAAGATTATATTGAATCAATTGCGAGGTCTTCTCATTGGAAAGCTGGTTTACTGTTTTTTTAATTTTTCTCTCCAGAATCTATCTTACATATTTATAAGTCTACCATTCGTCCTTACTTTGACTATTGCTGCCACATATGGTTTGGTACTCCTGCGATATATTTAGGGATTTTTGATAAAATCCAAAGAAGAATCTGCAATTTTATTGTTCCTAACCTGGCATCTCAGCTTCAGTAATTTTCCCCAGCGCTGTAACGTAGCTTCCCTGTGCCTTTTCTATGAATATTTTCATGGCAATTGTTCTGATGAACTTTCGTCTATGGTACCTAGATGTTATGAATTTAAGCGCAATATTAGATTGGTGGCAAGTTCCTGTCATTTTACCGATAAAATGGCAAGATGTAACCGTAAGTTAAATGTTAAGAGTTTCTTCTATCGGATTACTCGCTTGTGGTACGGTTTTTTGCTTCTCAGTCAATTTTGATATTAAAAAAAAATGAAATGCAATATCAATCGTTAACTTCTGTTTCCTTAATTTTTGTTCTTTTATTGTTCCCCGTCCTTAATAGTGTTTTTATCTCATATTCTCTATCAATCAATAACGCCCTTGCATTTTAGTAGCTTTATTACCTTGCTTGGGGTGAAATTATTAAAAAAATATAAAGACAACTTTTTTTTCAATATATGTGTGTGTGTGTGTCTGTGCGTTTGTTCGCGCGGTGTGTGTGTGCGTGTGTGTGTGTGTGTGTGTGTGTGTGTGTGTGAGTCTCACGTTGAATGTGTCGGACAAGGACAATTTTTGTAAGTTTTTTTCCGTTTTCGCAAAATATATATATAAAAGAATGGTTTTCTTCCAAAAATATATTTGTGACACGTATATATATATATATATATATATATATATATATATATATATATATATATATCGGGTGTAACAGCAAAATTCTCCGTTTGTTATATTAAACTTTGAACCGTTGTATCTTAGAAATGATTAAAGATATCTTACTGGAATTCTTCGAGGTTTTTATAACACTATTGGAATCTACTTTGAGCAATAAGAATGTACAATTACACTCCATGCTTAACAGAAGAATCGTGATGAATCGTGATGAAATCGATCTTAAATGAAAATGACATAGCTAAGTATCGGAAGCTCATGAAAGATTGATATAAAGTTCAAATATATATATATATATATATATATATATATATATATATATTATTTTAAGATCATTTTCGAACTTATTCAAGATGATCTTTGTCCTCTCAAACATTCTAATTTTCTGGCCTGGAGTAACAAGGTGCCTCACACGTTTCACGTACGATTTCATTTTCAAATCGTTTTTCACTTCTCTTTGGACTGTCATAATTGAAACTACTCTCTCACATGCCAAACGTCTTATGGGTCGAGTTGGATCTATTCTAATTGATCTCTTTAGCGCTAAGTTGTAATGATGATCCCTCTTGCTGTTGTAACCTCCTGATCCTCATTTCCTCTCTACTGTTCCCTCTTTTTTAAACCTATTCACCTTTCTCTACATGGATCTTTAATGGACTTTGAAGATGGAAGCCAGAGTATGAATGTTGGTACCATTACTGAAGGCCTGAATGATTTTTCTCACTATTGCACAATTGGGAAAACATAGTGGGGCTAACACGAAAGTATTTTAACCTGTTTTCTTTCTAGCTGAATAACTGAAAGGGTTTTTCAGTCGTTCTTATGACAAATGGTGTCAAGATGACTAAAAGTTATATCTGAATACCTGGAAAAAGAAACTCAGTTTTGTGGGGTTTAGATATTAAACATTTTGTGAGATGGATAATTATGCTGTTACACAATTTGAACAAATTTGGTGTTACAGCCGGTATATACATACATACATATATACTAGTTGTAATCTTATAAATATAAGAAATTATACTCGTCCGGATAACCTTCGGTTTCTTGATTTCCAAATAAACAAACCAACACCAAAGGGAAAAAATGGTACAAAAAAGAAAGAACAGAGTACATCAGCCGAAAATAATCGTCTAGCATCCAAGTTCAGAGTCCAAAGAAAAAAACCCCGATACGAGTAAGTAACATAACTAAATAAAGTGCTTGATACGCTAAGTAAAGCAAATCTAAATTAAACCTAAAGAGCCAGACTAACCTACCACGGTTTCACCTAAGCGGATCGTCAGGGAATACTGGTAATACTTGGCGATCCGCTTAGGTGAAACCGTGGTAGGTTAGTCTGGCTCTTTAGGTTTAATTTATATATATATATATATATGTGTGTGTGTGTGTGTGTGTGTGTGTGTGTGTGTGTGTGTGTGTGTGTGTGTGTGTGTGTGTGTGTGTGTGTGTGTGTGTGTGTGTAAATGATTGGCAGGACTTAAATGTCACGCGAAGCATGAACAGACAAACTGAAGTATTTCTTGGACACCGATACTTCGAAATCGACCGGAAAGATCATTATATATATATATATATATATATATAGAAAGATTTCCTAATTAGGAATAATCTGTGTTGTAATCAAAGCCCGGACATGGAAATTATTTCAATATGTTATTTTGACTATGCTTCTTTGGGTGTAATTTTGTACTCTTTCCTTATTAATAACAAAAATAAAGCTTGAATCCAACTCTCCCTGTATCATATTTTGTCTTCGGTGAGCTTGAGGATAGGAGAATAATGAAGATGCTGCGTAAGTCTCCTGCTCTATCCATTAGAATGTCAGTTAGTATTAAAATATCTGACTTGCAGCGACCGTGATTAATATCTGATGACAAATGCTTATACACTAGGGTGAGTACTTTTGAGTTAGTGTCAATTGCCCATGGCTGACGTTACGCAAGGTAAAACACCTTGGGGGGTAAAGTTACTTCAATTTATCTGAAGATGATAATATTTCTTCGAGTTGAGCTCAATATTCGTATACGGGGAATTAAAAGAAAATCGTTCGTTGCTTGAATAGGTGGAGTTGTCAGAAAAAAAATGGACTCGCGGGAGACGAAGAAATTGTTCTATTTTTTGGAAGTATGTCTCGATGGAGATTCGTTTATAATCGTAAGTGTATGATAATAGCTGAAGAAATAAACATTAATTTTCACCATACACACACGCACACACAATCACATACGCACACACGCACACATCCACACATACATAAATATATATATATATATATATATATATATATATATATATATATATATATATATATATATATATATATATATGAATAAAAAGACACGAGGAAAACTTTTCTTAACCAACGCGTTTCGTCCGCCTTGATTTCAGAGGATGAAACGCGTCGGTTAAAAATAGTTTTTCTCTTGTCTTTTATATGATAGGATAAAGAACAAATAGGAAATGTTTTAAATCTAAAACGTTTGGCTTTTATTAAAGCTTCATCAGAAAATGGGATAGGGAAAAGAATTCTGTTATTTTTAGTTTTGTGTTGTTTGGTGGTCATTATTTTAATAAATTATACACACGAACACTTCTTGACTAGTCAAATACACCTGAACTAGTGAAAATCAAACAACACAAAAATACCAGAATATTTTCATCTCATTCTCTGATGAAGCCTTAATAAAAGTGAAACTTGTTAGATTTCTAAATGCTTCCTATTTGTTATTTATCCTATCATTTTGTGGGGATTCCGATCCATATTTGATCTATATATGATCCCAATTCATATATATATATATATATATATATATATATATATATATGTATGTGTGTGTGTGTGTGTGTGTGTGTGTGAGTGTGTGTGTGTGTGTGTGTGTGTGTGTGTGTGTGTGTGTGTGTGCTATGACTTTTTTGTAACTTATGTTCCTATGAATTAAGATACAGGAAATTTTACAAATTGTCATAAGCCATCATCACCGACCTGACCCCAAACTACCACCAATCTGGATGAATGGAGGTCCTCTTGGGGAAGCACTGTACGTTGAATGACTGTACGCCCGACCTCAAGTGGATCCATTACTAATGATGCAGGTAAAACGGTCGGCTGTCTGTACCGCTCCAGTAAGTAACTGACTCCTCCTGCCGTCCCCTAGCTTTAAAAGAGCCAGATCAAACCAAAAATGGAGTACTGTTGTCATATTTGGGTGGGAGCTGCCCAGACCTCACTCTCCAGCCTTCAGAGTTCAAAAGCGTCTCCAAGCCCTTGTGGGTGACGAATTATTCTCCACCCTTCAATCTCTCTGCCATAGGCGGGATGTGGCAAGCCACTCGCTGCGCTACCACTACTGACACGGAAAGTGCTTGGACGAACTACATTCCCTGGTCCCGCCGAAAGAAACCTTCACAGATTGAACAGGCTACATAATAGCAAACCACCCACATTCCCTCCGTAGTCCATCGGTAAGTTCTTCTGGAGCAGCTTCTTCCCGCAAAACACTGCCTTGTGGAACGGACTCCCAGTAAATGTTTCCCCAATCGCATCTCAATCTTAACCTGTTCAAGGCTTGGGTTAAAACCTATACACACAAATAGCCTGCAAACGTAACCCTTTGCCTCGAGTGGCCCCTGGCCTTGAAAAGGATGAACCTCGTTGTAATATATATATATATATATATATATATATATATATATATATATATATATATATATATATACATATATATATATATATATATATATATATATATATATATATATATATATATATATATATATACACACACAGAGGAAAACATTGAATGCAAATCCAGTCTGATCAGGGACGGGTTCTGTCGGGTTATCTTATCATATCATACTGATACTACGGTGACATTTATGACGTGACAGAATATCTTTAATTACTTATGGAACTTTTTAAAGAAATTTCTTGCTAGTAGTATCAGTGTGATAAAATAAGAACCCGTCCCTGATCGGATGGATTTGCTTTCAAAGTTTTCCTTCTCCTTGGCTGTTTTCCTTACCAAGTTTAAAAATCCAAGTTTACACTATTATTTATTATTTTCTCCTAGACTGACTACCTCTCAAGTCAAGAGAGCCCAGTCTGCTCTGTTATTTAACCCGCAGGTGGAGGAAGATGGATTTACGCCCATGATTCCATTCGAAAATTTCCTCCAAAGAAACTCTTGTTGAATTAAGCAGCAGATTATGTGGCCCAGACGCTGGGCGCCTCAGTAAATCGGGTTAATGTTTAGCGAGCTTGTCTGGTTGACCATTAGTAGTGAGTTCAGTCCTGACTGGGACCTCTATAGCCTTGTGTTGAAACTAAGGTAAACTTTGTAAATGACAACACAGTCAGGGCGCTGAATGGTTATCCTGAGCGCCACTTCAAATGTATCACACGGAATGCATTCAGGATTTCTTTTTATAAAGCGACGTATTTTTATTAGCATTATTATCACATCTTTGACCTTATGCATCAGGTGTATATTTTATTTCTATTTTATAGAACATTCACATTCATATATAATTTGAACTGCATTAACTTTTAAATAGACGACGATTTCAGATGTGGTACTATTAGGACGAAGTAGATGTGCATCACTGTATCATTAACAAAATGTTCATATAATCTTTTATTTCAACTTCTTGAGGTTTCTTCTATATATTCTTTCCGGCAATCCTTACAGGTGATAGATAAATTCTTTCTTCAATTTTTAGCTTGCTGTTTTGTTTGTCTTGATTAGGTCTTTTATTGTTTTAGATGTAATTGTGACAAATTTTATCTTGAGTTTAGATACATTCTTTTCGATTGTAGTTGTGAGAGAGTTAGTGGGTAAAACAAGATTGCTAGAAAGAATTCCAGAAACCTCAAGAAGAATAAATAAAAGATTATATGAACACAAAAGCGACATTTTAAAAAACAACATACAACATGCATTCGTTGCTCACCGTAACGAGACTGATCACAATTTTGACATAAAAAATGCTACTTTAATTAGAAAAGAAAATAATTCGCTAAGATGAAAATGTTCAGAATGTACTTTAATCGCTAATTCATTCATGGTAAATTTTCATCCAGGTTCTTACAACGTTTCACCTTTCTTGGCAGATCTTCGGTTATCACAAAATGGGATATTTAATAACAAAGATGATGGAAACACTCACAAACACAAAGAATTAAAATGAAATTGGCAAGATTATATACCCTAAACACATTTATTTTTTCTAAATTTAACATTCCAAGCATATCGCGTTAACGTAAACAAACTTAGTCCGATGAAGATTGATTTTTCGGTAATTTTCATGCCTTCTGCAATGTCTTGTAGTTTTAAAATGTGCTTTAGATTAGAATATTGAAGGATTTCATGCCATTCTTTTAAGCTATGTGCAACTGTTTGGGGTGATTCTACCCTATTTAGATCGTACAAATGACCATCTTTTTTATATCCAATTTTATACCGCTAGATTATACAAGTTCCGAATAATTCAACAAAGATCGAATAGGTATTTTTAGAAGTTCGAATCACTAGAAATTTTTACCCTTAAAATATAACTGCCAAAAATCTGGTAGATTTTTGTTTTTGAAAGTCAAACATTTTTACACTTCAAGTGCTTTTCATTATTAATAAAATCTTTTATAATTTAGTACATTTTTTTAATCGGTATCACTCCATGCAAGAGAGTAAAGCGACTAAGACACAAGGGGCTACAGGATGGGGAAGAATTAGGAACAGAAACATTAACTATGAGCGTGAATAGGAAAGATAAATCAGTAGGAGAATATATAGCGATTGACATTGCATTTAATTTTTGCAGATTACAGTTGGCTGGAATTCATGTAGAGAGAAGTAGGAGAAAAGAAACTGTTAGCATAGAACTTACGACTATATCAAACCAGCTCAACTGTAAATTGATGAGATCTCGACGCCAGTCTAGTACTATTCTATAAATGGGGAATGGGGAAAAGGATTGTCTTCTTTTGTCTTAAATTTAAACTTAGCTAGCCACAAACACTGACACAAACATACCACAATATTCCTAACACCAAAACAACGCATTCTTACATACCATTCTTACTACACCCGCCATAATACCTCATTGTCTCTATGAAAATCCAAACTAAACTCCATATGCACAATTGTTTGTACCATAGCGATGACTTCATCTGATAAAAATAAAAGTATTTAAAGAAAACCATAGAAAGTGATTTTAGTTGAATTTATTTCTTCTAAAATAATGGAAATATAGATGGAAATTCAATCGCCATTCAGAAAATCAGGGTTTAAGAAAAATGATCAAAGGGAAAGGAATTTCAAATAGTTCCGGTTTATATAAACCATTTTATTGATGACTATTTCTCTTTTATTTGGCCACACACGCCAGGTCTTCTTCATTTTCCTTCTGTTTCTTTTATTCTCTCTTTTATTCTTCGAATTTCTCCCTTTCTTTTAGTCTTTCTCTGTACGTATTTGATTCCCTTTTATCTTCTTCACTCTTAATACTGCAGTAAATTCCATCTTCACTGCAAGTTTTACATATCTTGTACAAAATTAGGCTAAGATTATTAAATAACATTGTGAATCACCGAAAGGAAGCTAGCCTCATAGATGGTGATTACTGTAGCGTGTTCGATCCTCGGTAGTTGCCAAATTCTTAAAGCTAGTGTCAGACTAAGCCGTTAACAATACGCTTCATTTCCATTTTATAACAATAAATCGATTCTGCAGTCACAAATCCCGTATTTCGACCTGCTCTGTAATCTTTACCAAAAATGATTATTTTCAGAATCGGATTCAACCTTTTACAAACTGATATATAATCTTTACATCTATGCTAGATATTTCTAAAATCAAAGCGCTGTCATTCGTTATTTTCCATCCTTAAGCTTTTAGTAAACAATGTTTTGTCACTTCGAGGCTTAAAAAAAAATTTCCCCGTATGAACTAGTCTTTTAAATATATCGGAAATTGTCGCCGTGGGCGTCATTTTGAGCGTTTATTTCTCGAACCCTTAATGCGTCATCCTGCAGATGTTAGCCCCAGAGGCAAGAGACGAATTTGATCATTGATTTAATTAGAATGGGATTAGCTCGGGGATTGAAACGTAGGATGCTCTGTGGAATTCTTATGGTCTTCTGGTTCCGGTTTTATGACACAACACATCAAGTTTCCAACCAAACACAAATTCATATAAACACATATACGAGGTTTGAGTAATTTTATCAGATCGATCAATATGTTTATATCAAGTTACTGAGCGTTTTTCGTGTCGCGCGGGCGGCGGATTTCAAATATCTTTCTAAATCGCACTAAAATCAAGTAGAATATCATTTTCCGTCAATGATTTCTTTGGGTAAGCTATTTAGCTATTTCACACTCTAAGATTCCAAAACATTATTGTAATATATATATATATATATATATATAAAGAAGTGTACGAAAAGGTCATGTTTTGGGTCCTGTGTATGACAATAAACGACATCCGGCATCAAGGTCTCTGATCTTGAGGTTTTCATGAGTGTAGAACCACCTCTTACTTGCTATTGTTCCCAAGTCCGCTCTAACCCAGGGTGGTAGAACCTGTTAGAGTCCCAAATATAGCCAAACGTTTAAGCCTCAAACTGGAGTCAAAACGGTATGAAATTAGAAAAATAAATTTTCATAGTAAAAATACCTGCAATACATTTTTGAAAAAAAATTACCAGAAGTACATTTTTGTGAATGAAATTACTAGTGCTCCCAAGAACATTAAATTTCAGCATTAACGAGTTGATATGTCGCTAGACAAACAAACCCACTCACTTCTGATGTGGTAAGTTTTGCTTGAATCATAGGCGAAGTCATTCTACCAAAGTACCGGCCTACTACGAAATGACATTAAATACTAACAAGTCATATCACATTCGGGGTAAAGTGTACAAGTGGATTCAAGAAACACATATCAATCTCAACAACAAACCTGTTTCACGTCTGTCAACTTTGTGTCAGACATTTTAAAAGTTTGTCCGGTTTAGAGAGCAATATCCGTTCAAGGCTCAAGTGAGTTTTACAATAATGTCTTGCGATGGTCATAATCGACATGGAGATGATGACCATCACACACACACGCCCCTCCCATATATATATATATATATATATATATATATATATATATATATATATATATATATATATATATACATCGAATTTAATTTCGAAGAAAAATTAAATTTAAAAAACTTATAACAGGAAGAAAAATCTACAGTTGAACTGTGAAGTCGTAAACAAAAGCAAAAAATCATGAACGTGCGCGTGTAAAAGAACGTTAAATTCATGAATGCGCATTTGTACAAAATGGAGTCAAAAATGGATTGAAAAATACGCGGAAAAAAATTGAAAAAATGGAATTATCATTTAAAACCGAGTCTCCTGAAGAACGAAAATCTTACCAAGAAACTTCGAAGTCGGGTTAAAATTGATATTTAAAAGTAAAGTAATTTTTACTTAATAATTACTTCAAACGTTATTATAGTGGACACTTCATTATTTGAAATAGACGGCCCATTTTTTTCTTTATTAAACAGTGTGTATTACGTGTATTCACCAACGCATGAAATGCATTTTCCAGCCTCGGTTAAAGCACTTGCCGGATATTTAAACCGCTACTTGTTTGAGGCTCATATCTCTTATACGTTGTCAACATCTTGGGTTTTTTACATACTGACGACCATACTTTCTGTCTTGTGCTCTGTTAGTCCTGTGGTTTCGCTTTGTCTAGAAGGTCCTGTAGATTTCTTTGTGTGTCAGCCATCAACAAAATATCATCTGTGAATCTGATATTGTTAAGATTCCGCCCACTAATAACAAATCCTGATAGGGTCTCCAGGTACCTTAGGATAGCCTAAGACAAGAGACATCCTTCTCTAACTTCTCTTTTTGTGTACCTATTCAATTCATTATTTATATATATATATATATATATATATATATATATATATATATATATATATATATATATATATATGAATATATAACATCGCACATTAAGTGCTTGCGTTAATGAAATAGTGCTCGATGTAAAATAGCAGAGCTGTAAATTATATATTAATAATAAATATAAATGTGTGAATAGACAAAAAGAAAACTTATTTTAGCCAACGTTTTTCGTCCCCTTAGGGAATTTGCTGACACTTTACGCCATTGTCTTTCCTCTCTTAGCCGCTAATACGAGTGATTTCGAAATTTCTAATACCTCTCTGGTACAAATATCTCCAGTTATTTCTATCCAGAGCACCTCGATCGAAGTTAGTAGGAGGTACATTGACAGTTGAGAAATTACCCTTTAGCTTGTGCATTCTTTAGCGTCCATTCAACATTCCTTTGTCCACTCTCAAGCTGGCTATACATGAGGACCTTAGGTATTCTGTCGTCACTCATCCTTGCATCATGAGCAGCCCAGCCAAGTTGTAACTGCATCAGGAAGGTCTCAATTTCACCAATGTTGCATTTTGCGAGATCAGCAGTTGACACACTATCGTCAATATATATATATATATATATATATATATATATATATATATATATATATATATATATATATATGTTTGTAAATATCAGTATACTTCGCATATAGCTTAGGTGTGTGAAAAAAGTTCCACTGTTTTTACTTTAAAAAAAGTCTCTTTCAAGAATTTCGCTTGTGACTTTTTCAGACACACACACTCGCGCATTCACACAACCACACTCACACACGGACACATGGGTGTGTGTGTGTCTGTGTTTTATGCGAATAGTTATATGGAAAGGTGTTTCCTTCAGTCAGTTCGAATATCAATTGTTTTAAGCGATTTGTTTTTAATTTACCTTTGCAATCGGAAGCCTTCGAACTCGTCAGACAAGCGAAATCATTCGATTAAAAGCGCCGTTTCGATTTCCCAACTCGTGTTCGTTTTTCCAGCTTTCAACGCTGCCATATTTGTTCCGATCTCCAACGAGATGGCGCGAGATAAACGATTTGTTTAAGCAGCAAATTGTTAATCCTCAGTTGATTATTAAATTCAATAAATCGGCTGCTTTATTTGCCTTAACACCTTCAAAGTTGGAAACAATTGTTCTGAAATCTATCGAATCAGGAAACGCGCTTCAAGCAGGAAAGAAAGTGAAACTGAAAAATGTTATTTCAGCGTGATTTCTCGCCCGTAAAAGGAATTCTTTTTTATGTTTTTGTAATCTTTTCTCGAAAAAAGTTTTTAATGCTGAAAATTATTCCAACCTCAGCATTTTCATTTCTATTCATTAACATCGTCAAAGAGTACTCAGTCGCTTTTTAAAAGGAAATATTTTCTTGGCCTTTATACAGTCTTTCTCTTCAGATCGTTTTAGTAGGATTGGGAAAATATCTACAATTCCTGTGCTATGACCTTCTTATGGTTCGACCAAAATTTAATCAAATCTTTTATCCCTGTTTATTAGTCAAATGATGATGCTGAAATTGCGAATCTAGTCAAGCCTTCTTTGATAAGATGAAGAACAAATGGGAAACGTATATCTATCATGTTTTTAAAAAATTAATTTAAAAAAAAGAATCAAATTTAAATGCAATGTCAATCGCTATTTGCGGTCCAACTGATTACTCTTTCTGCTCATCATTAATGTTTCTGTTCCTAACTCTTCCACACTTTGTAACCCCTTACTTGGGACGATTCCGATTAAAAAATTGTTTCACTTTTATTAAAGCTTCGTCCGAGATTGATAGAATATAGACAAAAGATGAACTGTGTTTTTGTCTATATTCTCTCATTCACTGACGAAGCTTTAATAAAAGTGAAAATGTTAGATTGTTGATATAACTTTCCTATTTGTTCTTTATTTTATCCTACTGTCGTATTCCGATCCATATTTGATCTGCAGTTGATCTCTCTCACTCTCACTATCTCTCTATCTCTGTCTACCTGTCTGTCTCTCTCTCTCTCTTTCCACACACACACACACACACACACACACACATATATATATATATATATATATATATATATATATATATATATATATATATATATATATATATATATACATATATATATATATATATATATATATATATATATATATATATATATATATATATATATACTTATTTAGCCGGTAAATTTGGATAATTCAAATTTTCAAATTGTAGAAAAAATATACAATTTTTACATCATTTGAACGACAAATAAATTCTGCATAAAGCGTACACAATAAAACTAATTTATATTGTTTTATTAGAAACATATTCTGAAATGAATTAAACTTTAACCATCAATCTTAAATTTATTTTCGCCAGTGTATATTAAAACATGTGTTGAAGGTTGAGTTTTCATATGAATTATGCATCTGAAATTTCTCAACATTTACAACAGCACATTCCAATTCGCAATTAAGAAAAATTCTTGCCGAAAACCATCTATACTTTTTTTATGAAAATAATAACAATAAACTAAAAATTCTTGAAGCTATCTACAGTAAAAAAGTGAAACTAATAAAATTAATTATGAATACTGTACAAAGGTTTTAAAATATTTACAGTAGATGGTTTAAAATATCCAGGTTATAATTAATATATTTATTAAATATTAAAAAAAAATTACCTCAATAACTTAGTTACTAGAGACAAATCAATAACTTAGTTATCTCCCTTGACGTTAATGCATATGTATGTTTACATCATAAAAATTTTAAAATTATACAATGTATATGTTTAGCGTTTCCACTTCTCAATTTAAAAATTAAATTTTCAAATGAACACAGCAATTTTGTGTTAGCAAAAACAAGACCCTGAACATGACATTGTGCTAATATCGAAAGTACTCGGAAATAAAATGGATATATATCAACATGGCAATTTTCTTTCTTCCTTCAATAAGGATAGTAAGAAACTTGTCCGTAAATATGAGGGGATTCTATTAAGAATAAGTAGTCTGAATTGTTTCATGAGTCGTATCTTAATGAAAACATGCTGCCAAATTATACCCAACACACACACACGCACACACACACACACACATATATATATATATATATATATATATTTATATATTTATATATAAATTTTCCTAACCAAATTCTTAAATAATTATATGGTATATGCTACAACATGCCAAACATTTCTCTGAACGTAGCTCAATTAGGTTTCATTTAAATACACATGAAGGCCGACCAAATTCTGTCCGCAACAAATACAATGGCCTCATCCACATGTACAAAAAGGTTAAAAATAATGGAAGCATTATTAGTAAAAAAAAAAGAAAAATGAAAAAGTCAAAACTCAATAATATCAACTATGAACACGTCCAAAATTGCTTACCCTACGTGGAAAGTAAAACATTCCTATAACTCTAGATACTGACATAAAACAATCCATACATCCGTTTAAAAGTAAAAATAAAATCATCCTAGATAGATAGATAGATAGATAGATAGATAGATAGATGCATGCATGCTGACCCAGCGAACATTGTATATGATATTCAGCATGTTGTACTTATAGGTCTTTAATAGTGACTTCGACCCTGACTGGGTGTCACGTGATTGTGGTTTTGGACTGCGCTTAGCAAATAAATTCTTCAGCTGTAAAAGAGTGGTAACAATGTTAGAAAATGAGGTCCTTTACTACCTGGTGCATTAGCTTCTAGAGATGAATAAAATATCCGGTGAGACACGAGAAACTACAGAGATTAATAGATTTTTTCGGCAACGGAAGATTCAATACCTCTTTTAATCCGGACAATCATTTAAATTTCAAGGGTTGCTAGACTAATTCGCCGAGCGGCCACAGGCGGCGTTATGTGTGCGCCAGTTTAATATAAAATTTTCCAGCAGTTCATGATGCTGTCGTGATACGATAGCTGAATAATTAATCGGTCAGAGGTATATTATTATTAATTTGTTATTAAGCGACTTCCGTTGGTTCACTACAACAGGCAATGCTGAACTGTTCTAGAACCAAGAAAATAGCAAAATCTATGGTGTAGCTGTACCGATTCTTTTACAGTGTTCGAATCCCAACAGAAGCCAAAATTTCATATGTTGAATACCAAGATTGAACACAAAAATAGTCTCGCCTTTCTGTTCTACGCGACTCAGCTCGGGTTAGTTACACTCATTATAATTATTATATCTGTTAATATCCGCCCGTATGCTCACTGCCACTTAATAGAAACATATACGGCTAGTCCTTTGTTTAGTTGTAATCATATATGATATCCTGCGTAAATGGGCTTCTCTGTAGGTATGTAATCATTGGGCGCACAGCTAACGCGATGTGTTTTCTAAATAGTCGAAGACTTCTTATATTTCGAGTAACCTTTAACTGAACCATCTAAAATAATAAATATAAGCCTTCACACAAACACACATTTGGCACAAACATTCTTACTTCAATATGTCAGGGAAAATCAAGGAGACCTTTTATCAAATAAAAAACAAAAACAAAACAAAAACGAAATCAAAATAATAATTTAAATACGAAAATGCGGCTCTTCCCGACGGGCCCGTCATATGACATCCTATAGCTTTGAATTTTTAGTTTAGGTTTCGAGTTTTGTTTTCTTTTTCTTTACTTATTTTTTAGGCTCTGTTTCGTATCAACGTCTTTTTGGTCTTTTCGGGAGATTTTGTCATCTGAAATAGAAAATGTCTGCCAATTAGTCTGATTTTGAGTGGAAGATTAGAGAAAGTTGAGTGAAGAATTTTTGCTGTTTTCTGACAGACTAAGACTTTTTGGGTTCATTACTAACGATACAAAAGGCGGTTGAGGTTCTGGTAGGAAGACGAAGAAGGTAAAAATAAAATTAGGCGCGAGGGAGGAGGAAGAGTACGAGGAGATGAATATATGCCACAGAAGTTGGCATCGTAGATGAGTTTAATGAAGAAAAGTGTGCAGATGTTTGCATTCGTTAATTGGCCGTCAATAAAATTAGTGGCTCATGGACATACGTAGGTAGGTAAAAAAAAATCAAGAAATTACCTACATTTTGCATATACATAATTACATCCCTGTACATATATATATATATATATATATATATATATATGTGTGTGTGTGTGTGTGTGTGTGTGTGTGTGTGTGTGTGTGTGTGTGTGGATGGAAATATCTTGCTTACTTGATATATTTACTTACTTTAAATGCACGCTTATTTGTATAAATATACAGAGCGCAAATAAATAATTTACCTTTATTAACCAGTGCGTGTTTCGATAATGTCATATATGCAAATTTATGGACTAAATTTTTCTACATTTGCATATATAAATATTTATGTATATATATATATATATATATATATATATATATATATATATATATATGGGGGGTGCGTGTGTGTGTGTGTGTATGTGTGCGCGCGCGCTTATTTACATGCATGCAAAATTATATATACACATGAACAAGCACACGCATAATCATATATATGTATATCATTTACATATATACTTGACGTCGACATACATACATATATGCACATTTGTACTCATGCACTTGCATGCATACGCACACACGCGCACATAGACACATAAGTAATTTTTTTCTCGACATATCTGTTTATATTTACATATTGGAACTAATGTATTGCATAAACTGTTTGTATATGTAATTATATATCCGTTTATATATGTGGTTAAATAATTTACTTTTATTATTTATGCATTTGTTAATTTCGTCTGAATTATTTTTTGACTATTTAACTAAGCGTTTATTTATCTACCTAGACCTATTATCTCTCTCTCTCTCTTGCACTTTTTAGACGAACAGTGATATTAAAGGACACATTACACACACACACACACACACACACACACATACATACATATATATATATATATATATATATATATATAAGTGTGTGTGTGAATAATAAAAATATAGTTTTATGGTATGCTATATTTATGGCATAACTGCTTAAAATCTGAGATAGAGACTATGTAAATATGAAAATGGACATTGAAGTCAACACAGTCTGGCGACAGTCTGTTTCAATTTTAGACACATACTTCAGGCCATATTAGCATAATTTCATTCAAACAGGTTTGGCGAAATAACTTAGACGTATTATGTCTATTTATTTTAGTTTTAATCCTTTCGAGTCCACGAATTAATTTCTTGGTGGCTGAAGAAAATTGATTGTGTATAATATAAAAGTTTTCTTTCATACACACACTATACACGATACACACGATAGTGAGAACTTTAACCCATCAATAATAAACAAATTAACAAACCACGACCATCAAATTAACCGTTAGAATCATACAATAAACTACCCACAATGCATCACTGACCTGTATATATAAAATGTCGAAAAACACAACATACATGGCCTGACGATTGCGTTTAGCATGAAACAGTCTGTCGCCTCTGAGTATATATATATATATATATATATATATATATATATATATATATATATATATATATATATATATATACTCAGGGGCGACAGAGGTATATATATATATATATATATATATATATATATATATATAGTCAATGTGTCTATCAAAAATGTTTATACACTGTAAAGAAAAACAGACGAAAGTTTAAGCGTGTTATGACACTTTATTTAATGCAATTTAACTACTGCTAATTTACAGTTACATCAAGAGAGTTCAACAGTAAAACGGTGAGAGCTAAATGCCAATCTAGTAGTACGCTTAAATTCATGCAGTGGAAGAATCAGAACAATTACCATGAATTAAAAAAAAAAAAGAGACCTAGGGAGTATTCGGCACTATTTCATTTCTGCACAGCGCAGCCGAGGTTGGACCGTATGTATCCGGCTATGCGCACATTATACAGCCATAAAAAGGACTCTATTATCTCAGTTAAGGTTGACTTGTACTCTGCTGCCGTTTCTGGTTGATCTGTTAATCAGAATCACCCCATGCAAGGGAGTACAGCCACTAAGACACAAGGGGTTATAGTGTGCAGAAGAATTAAGAACAGAAGCATTAATAATGATCGGAAAAAAGAAAAGAGTAATCAGGAGGGCAGCAGATAGTGATTGACATTGCATTTTAATTAATTTGGCGGGTAAGTATGGAGCCGCAAGCGAGAAGCCCGGGAAACTGTTAGTATGGAATTTACGGCTACATCTAACCAGCTCACCTGTAAATTGATGAGATCTCGAGGCCAATCTAGTACTGCTCTTACATTTCAGAAGTCTAGGTACCATAGCGAAGAGCGATATTTATTTGTAAAAATGGCAAAATGTAGCAAAGGCTAAAATAGGGAATAGGGAAAAGGACAGTCTTCATCTGTCTTAACTTTAAACTTAGCTAGCCACAGACACTGACCCCAAAATGCCACAATACTCCTTACACGAAAACAACGCATTCTCACTTACCTTTCTTACTACAAATACCACAAGAACTCAATGTCTCCATGAAAGTCATAACTCGTTCCCATATGTACAATTTCCTATCTGTGGGTGAGGGAGAGGAACAAAACAACCATAGTGAAGAGTTCATCCGAAAGTATTTGTAGAAAAGACGCAGAGAGGCAACCTTACGGCGGTGGGAAAGTGACTGAAGCCGAGCCGCCAGATGAGGACCAATAATATTGCTGATTCTTCTTTGGATTTTATCAAGGAGCTCGAGGTGAATCACAGTGGCACCGGACCATATGTGGCAGAAATATTCCCTAGCATGGACGAATGGTAGACTTATAGATATGTAAGATAGATTCTGAACAGAAAAATTGCCTCCCACAACACAGCGAACCAACTTTCTTAGCAGCTTTACCAAGCAATGGATTCAATATAGTCTTTCCACTTAATGTCAGCTGGGAACGTTACCTCGAGAAGGCGAGTTACTCTCTTGGGGAAAAGTTTGCTTTCGGTCAGAAAATATTTTAGTCAAAACATTATAATAACAAATGTAAGAAGTAAGTTCGGTAGACTAAATATTTATCCGCTTTCGCCATTATTTTCGTTGGGGACATTCGTCTATAGTTTCGCCTTTCCCGTCACTGACAATGACATATATGAATGTGTCAGTTCCTATATGTAGATTAACAGTATAGGTGAAGTTGTCCGTATGTATGGAGTTCATGACTCGAGTGATTTTCTTAAATAGCTAACATCAAATCTAGACTCTTATATGGATTTGTTGTGTCGTGTTGTCGACCTCTCAATGATTTTCACTTTCGCCTGCAGTTTTGCTGGAATGGAGATGTATTTCTGGGAAAATCTTATCTATATAAATATCATTTCTTTTTTATTATTCTATAAATTATTCGGACTCGTTACTGGGCGGCGGATGCATAAAGATACTTCATTTTGGATCCTAGATTTTGAAATAGTTTGTCATTTTGATTTGATACATCAAATCTTTCATATTTACGTGAATTCGAGAGATGAATGACACATTTGGTAGGGGAAACGTCGAATAAATTGACATTTGAAAAACTGACCAATCTGCTGCTCAAATTCTCAGAACCAATGGGTAACATCTCATATATATATATATATATATATATATATATATATTATGAAAACTGATTTAAAATATGGGTTTTTTCGCTACACATTAATAACCAAGTTTCAAAAATGGAAGCTAAAAACTTCAAATTTAATCATATAATTAAATTAAAAGCATTAGTTCCGTTTCATCTTCAAGCGAATATTTCAATAACTTACTTTTAAATTTAAACGCACACATAAATTTATAATTTCCTGTTTCCAAGGATACAGAGAAATCCAATCATTTAGAAAGGGGTGGTCGCGTGTTATTTTTATTAACTATTGTTGTATTAATTATGAGTTACGTACGAAAAAGAGGTTAAGTTTAGGGAGGCTAGGGGTGTATTTTTCAACGAATTCTGACAACCGTTAAATGTATGTCATCTTTTTTTTTATTAACGACAAAAAGTCTTTCGGCATTTTTTCTTACTTGTATACTTAAAGATTCTTTTTTGGGGTTGTTTGGGTTAGAATACGTTTTATTTAACAACAATTTTAAAATATTTTTAGACTTAATAAACTATATTTCTTTTTAAAACAAGTAAATATAATAGAATTACTTAAATTATTTGTATACTAAACCCAAAACTAACTTATATAATAAATGAAAATGGAAAGCATAGAAAAAACAGAAGTAGAAAAATAATTTGGTATACCCCCCCCCCCATGCAATCAAATGGTAAAGAACAAATTAGGACGAAAATTCCTTGCATTAATAGTTAAGCACTTTCCTAGAGAAAGTAAACTAAGTACTATTTTCAATAAAAATACATTAAATTAAGTTACACCTGTACTGAAAACTTAGAAGGGACGAATACAGAGAGCTGGTGCACTACGTTTCACAAGGTCCCCAAACAACCTTCCGTAGGTTTTGAATTTAGAATTGTCCTTCTCCTAGACCAGTTGCCATCCAAGGTTATAAAACCCAGGCTGACCTGCTATTTACCCATACCTGGAGGGAGAAGCGGATTAATCATATATATATATATATATATATATATATATATATATATATATATATATATATGATGGACTCTGCTGTCGTTTTTGGCGTATGGGTTTCTTTCAGTTCAGTTTATATGTTTATGTTTCGTATGAGAAAAAATCCTGCACGGTATTTGCAAAGAAATCCCCACGAAGGGCATACTGAATGGTTGACCGTCATATGGGTTGATGTATTAGCCCGAGATTTAGTGTTAATTCTTAATTCTCTCAGATGGTTGACACGATTCTTTTCAAAGTTAGTTATACCTCGGTAGCAGGTATTTCTCCAGGTAGCTCGGTTTTCAACGGCAAGTTTGAACCCCTCTATAGGGAGGTTTGCAGCAATTAAATTGTATTTAATTTTATCCTTTAAGCGTAACCAAGGATCGCCTACATTACGCTTAGCATGAAAAAGCTGTCTACACATGAGGATTTTCGGCATCCGATCATCACTCGTTCTGATGACATGACCAGCCCACCTGAACTGTGATTGCATCAGAAAGGATTCAATACCACCGACACCACATTTGATCATGGTTTTATATATATATATATATATATATATATATATATGTATGTATGTATAGATCAAGAGCAGTATTGGTGAAATTGTATGACAAAGTGCAAAAAGTTTACATGTTTCGTCCTTCAGAATGTATACACTTATATAAAATATACATAAAGGCGATCAGGGTATTTCTGAAAAATAACATTTGGTTTAAGATAAGTAGGATTTGTTATTATAGTGCTCAATATCAAGAGGTATAGAATTGACACAGTAATAAATAAAATTAACTGCTCACTGATCTTTTCCCACCTCTGAGTCTTGCAGAGATTACATCCACTAATCTTTGGACAAAAATTTATGACATATTCCCCTGACTAGTATATTTAATCTCCAAGAAACTCAGAATAGGGATAAGATAATATTTAACCATATATATATATATATATATATATATATATATATATATATGAGACATATTTATTAGAGAGAAGAAATTAAAAATATGACGTTGAATAAAATTTTAAGAGAAGAACGGAAATTAAATAGCAAAGACTGAAAAAACAGAATGAAAATGTAGAAGTGAAAAACAAAAAGAAAATATCCCCAGACAGTTCGACAAGAGTTCGAAGAAAATTTACATTTTTCGATTTCGATGGTCATATACATTTTTCCTTGGCAGCCATTTTCCTGATCACATACAACAGAGCATAGCTTCGTACTTATATCTTTTCAAACACACACATAAACAGCCGCGCGTGTGCGCACACATTGCATACACACACACACACACACACACACACACACACACACACACACACACATGCACGCAAGTCATTGAAATCTCTTTTACCTGGGTGCCACCTTAAGTGTGCTTCTTCGGAAATCGCTTCGTTTTCATAGATAGATAGATAGATAGATAGATAGATAGATAGATAGATAGATAGATAGATAGATAGATCTCCAACACTAAAAACTGCTCTCTGTTAATCATCTGAGAGAGAGCTCTTTGCCTTACATCAGTATAGATGCTATCTTCCTAGAAACTGACTCGTTGCGCCTTATCGGCCTAACGTTCTCAAAGGTAGAAAGACTACATTAAATTAATCGCCAGAAAGTCGGTTCACTGTGTCGAGCGAGACAAATTTTCTCTTGCCATTTTCCTGGAGCTCCACGATAAGATCCAAAGAAGAATCAGCAATATTATTGGTCCTCATCTGGCGGCTCGTCTTCAGTCCCTTACCCACCCCAGGGAGGTTGCCTTTCTGCGTCTTTTCTATAAATACTTGTATGGTAGTTGTTCAGATGAACTCTTCGATATGGTACCTAGACGTTTTGAATTTAAGCGCAGTACGAGACTGGCGGCGAGATCTCATCAAGTTACAGTTGTGCTAGCTAGATGTGGCCGTGATTTCCATGTTAACAGTTTCTATTCTCGCACTTCTCGATTGTGGAACTTCCTTCCGGTTCCATACTTTCCAACCAACTTTAATCTGCAAAAGTTTAAATGCAATGCCAATCACTATCTACTCTTCTCCTGATTACTAATGTTTCTGCTCTAAATTCCACCACATCCTGTAACCAATTGCATGCTAGTGAATGTAATACCTTGCTTGCGGTGATACCGATTAGAAAAAAAATATGAAGACATTGAGATAGATAGATAGATAGATAGATAGATAGATAGATAGATAGATAGATAGATAGATAGATAGATAAACAGGCTGAGATAGATAGATAGATAGATAGATAGATAGATAGATAGATAGATAGATAGATAGATAGATAGATAGATAGATTTGTTTAAGATTATCCGAAAAAAAAAACTGTTTCTTTTTCCATGACATTTATATAAAAAGGAAGGCGAATTTGAATGACCTGTCGCTCTCCGACCGAAGACGTTTCCTTGGAGCCGAACACTCGATTCGAAAACTATGAAAGAAATTATGTCCACACCCTGTTCAAGATTATACTCTGAATAACTGCAGTTGCCCCCAAGGGCGAAGTGAAGGAAGAACCCAATTAGGGTGATGGGCATTTGATTATCCCTTGCAAGAAACGGTAGTGGGAGGAATTAAAAGGTGGAGAAGTGGGAAGAGTGTAATTATCGCTGATTATTTTGATGATTATGATGGTAATGCTGGCTGTGATGATGAGGGAGACGCCTTAATAATGATGATAGCGGCTGTGATGATAGTGGCGGGTATGGTAGACGAGAAACAAAATGGTTAATGGCGACTGTTGTTGATAAACGCAGCTGTTTGTGTTGAAAGCTTTAATTTCATCGAATTTTCGACGGTGAGAGAGTGAAAAAAAGAAAAGTTGATAGAGAGATAGAAGTAATTAATAAGATGACAGTGAATTAAAGAGACGACGAAGAATAAAGGCTAAACATTTATGAAAGGAGACAAAGTAAGGATAAAAACGAAATACGAGAAGGACGAATGTAATGAGTACAAGAAGGAAAGGAATAAAATAGACAAATGAAACAAATGCGAAGGAAATCTAACAGAAAGACATAATGAATGAAAAGATGAAGAAGGAGGCGTGAAGGATAGAGAAAAGAAGCAATGAATAAAGGAAGAGAGTGTAAAAGAAAGAATAAAATAAAGTAACAAAAAATGAAAAAGACGATGATTATAAAAGAGAGAAAAAAAGAATAAAAGAGACGAAGAAGAAAGTGTAAAAGTGAAAAAGGATAAGGGAAAGAAAAAAGGGTTATAAACGAAAAAGAACAGATAATGTATGAAAGACAAAAGGGGAAAGAGATAAAAATAGAAAACGTAAACAAAAAACACAACCAAAAGAAAAAGAGCAGGGAGAAAGAAAGAAAGAAAGAAAGAAAGAAAGGAAGGAAGAAAGAAAGAAAGAAAGAAAGAAAGAAAGAAAGAACGGGAATATAAGAGCTAATATATGACACAGGCAAAAAAATTGCATATTTTTTTAAAAAAAGGAATTTTTCAACAAAATTTTATTGAATTTGAATATTACCAAATATCTTCGATATGATCTCGAGTCATCGATCAGGGTCATCCTTTGTGAAGTGATGCAACATTTGTAACTTGTACAGATGAAACTTTTGCTCTTAAGATACGACTGAGGACTGTTTTGGAAACACACAGCTCCATGGATATCCTGTGATGTGTTTTGGGACTTGCATAAATTTTAACCATGACAATTTCTTTCGTTTTGTCTAATACATGTGAAGAGAACGGGGTTTGTCCATGACGCTGCCCGTTTTTTTTTTGTTTTTTTTTTAGTCATCTTTGCCACCGTGGAAAAGCCAAGTGAAATCCTCCTGGGATGACGTGCATTAAATTCACCTGACATCTTTCGTTCGATGAGACATACCAGTTCACTTCTTTCTTCTTTCGACAAAACCATGTTTAATCTATGGAAGTAAAAGAAATATTAGCTAATGAGATTTCCTGTGCCAAACGTTACGAACACCCTGCAGAATAAGTTTTGAAAAAAGAAACTTAATGATGAGGAAAAAATGATTTCTGTCTAAACAGCTTAGTGGATTAAAACATTGGTTCGTGAATTTGGTGCCATAGTAAATGTAAGTTCAATCCCTGCGTCGAGCAGTGTGTGTACTTGGACTCAGTGGAAACGCACGAGCAATAGCTGAGTAGTACTAAAATAAAATAAAAACTAGACGAGATATCCCTAGATACGGACAGTGGAGCGAGAACAGTCTAACCCTGTAGATTAAATAAAGTAATCAGTTCAAAATTCCCTGTAGGTTATGCATATCGATATACACGTGATGAAGGCCGGATGGCACAACGGCTGAAATGTTATGATAACAACAAGAAAGATGTGGACAACAGTATCAAATAGTTGAAATTAAATGATTTTTAAATACACACATTCTTACATAGATCCGAAAGTATATTGTTTCTATGCAAATCTTCGTAAGCTGAAATGGTATAAAGTGAACAAGCAGTGGGAAATAATATTTACCGTTCGCAGACCCCCCCCCCCACCAAGTCTGGCATGAAATTTTCGCTACAATCTTCAGTGCTGCGAAATAGTAGAAAGAGCAGATTTTAAAGGTTTCTTTTTTTTTTTCTTTTTTAGCGGGGTGCTTACTAGGAAAGATTGATTGACTTGTTTTTACGGTTTATCAACCCTTTGCAGATTATTTAAATCCAGAAAATATTTTTAGACTGTAATAATTTTTCGGGGACAATAATAATTTTTACTGATACAAGTTCTAATATTTAACCGATAGATTGGGAGCGAAAAGGAGGATTGATAACTTTCTCAAGGGTATTTGCTCGTAAATGAATATAACGAATCCAATTTCCAATTCCGAGCCATTATATATCAGACCACCCGCACATCCAAGCTTACAACCCCTGTTATTCGCAAGCAGTCACACATCAAGATACTGACAAAACTCAACGTTGCTTAACTTCGGCGATCGCACGAGAACCAGTGTTTCAACGTGATATGGCTGTAAGCCTACAAAGAAAGAAAGAAAGAAATTGTGATTAAAGCAACGAAGACGATTATTCTGGTGCAAATAACAAAGCATATAACAGTGATAAGTCCACGTCTGAAAAATTCCGACAAAGAGAAACCATTTTTCTTCTTCTTTTATGTACCGTGTCCCTTCAGGGTGTAGCCGATCCTGAACCTCCACATTTCCTGTCCCTTGTAGATAATAAGCTTTGTCTTCTTGTTATTTCTACAAAACCCTGTTCTACCATCCATTTGCTCAAGCTCATCAAGTATGTTAACACTGCTTTCCTGTGTCCCTAATTCCATCAATCTGTCCTGTGAGTACAATGTTTTCCAAGCCCTACTTCCTCATTAAACGCCTCAGAAATTTCAGCTAGCTCTTCTTGACGTTAAGTATCCTTTTTGTTTCTATATTCTCCAAAACCTCGTTGTTGCTCACATGTTCGGTCCATGGTGTCTTCAGCATTTTTCTGCAGCTTCAAGTCGCTTCTTCATGTTTACGGAGATTGTCCAGTATACTGCCATATACGAGGACAGATATCACGTAACAGTCCAGTACTCTTTTCTTTGCTTCTAACGAAAATTTTCTGTTTCTTGATACTCTGCTTAGCTTTTGGAATGCAACTTTAGTCATCTCAATACGTCTTCGCATCTTCATGTCACACTTTCCGTCCTCTGTTAGAACATTTCCCAGATATTTAAATTTCTGTACTTGTTGGAGCTTAGTATCCACGACTTGTAATTTGCATTTTGGTATCATCCTTTTGCTGATAACCATGCATTCTGTTTTCTTGCAATTTATACTTAGTCCTTCGTTATCGCTTTCTTTCGCTACCTTCCGTAGGAGCTTTTGTAGTTTCTGTGCTTAATATCAACTCTATGTCATCTGTACATCTAATGTCGTTACAATTGTGACCACCAATAATGAATCCTGGTAGGACTTGTAATTCTCTCAGAATTGCCTCGCTATATAGGTTGAATAAATCCGATGAGAAAACAGATGCTTCATGTTCAGATATAAAACCTCTAGGATATATCTGAAGCACTTTAAGATATCGATCTGTCATAAAAATACATGTTTTATAAGATGCAATGTGTCTATTGTATTAAGTTTCTCCACAATGAATATTCACTCACTTAAGCGCCATACGTGATACACGCTTGAGCGATTCAGTCTCTTTCGATCCAAGACTGGCTAGGCAGAAGGTTTTTCCGCGGTAGGTTTCCATTTCTTTCTGTGGAAGACTAGTTGCCAACCAATGCAACAGAACCCAGTCTATCCTGCTATTTAACCCATAGCTGGGGGAGAATAAATAGATTCATACCTTTCCCAAGGCTATTTGCGCGTAAGTGAATGTAACGAACTGGACTGGAATTCGAACTCGGTTCTCCAATTTCTCCTTTTTTCTCATTCCGAGCCGATATTCTCTACACCGCAGCGAAATAAAACTAAATGAACCTAAAAGAAAATATAAAAAGGCGTGAGGTTAAGCAGTCAAGCATAATGTCAAATTTCAAGCTTTCTACCATTAACCACAAAAAACAACCTTCGACCTTCGACTCTGAATCAAGCAAACATAGAAGAAAACTATTTTCAGTGATCTTGGAACGTTAAAAATTCTTTTTAATAAAAATCAGATTAATTGCTTTTTCGTTTTGCACCATTTCGGATAGCTGAAGATACATCTACTCGTTGTAGTTCTTTCGTAAATGCCAAATGGCGTAAAATGAAATCTCTAAAAGTCGAATATACTTGTAAAATTACCGTTTGTCTAAGACAAGACAAAAATGAAGCAGTTCTTCGGGCAAGGGTAGATTTTTGAATAAATATAGTTTTTTGTTCACATCGACAGACAGAAGAAACGAGAAAGAGAACTGGAAACAGACAGATACGAGAGAGACAAAAGCGAAGAAAGAAAGAAGGAAAGAACGAAAGCTAAATAAGCGATCTTAACAGGAGTGCAGAAAAAGAGGTAAATGAAAGAAAACATGACCAAAAGAAAGAATTGAACGAAATGAAGAAAAAATTGAAATTATCGAAATTACAAAGAGAAATAAATCAAAAAGATTTATCTCTGATATCAAAGATAGAATTAATTAAACATATATTAAAATTTACATTTACTCTTAATTCTTACATAGACTGTGATACAGCAAACTTTTGCGCACATGAGCAGAAAGTTCCAGACCGCTGAAAACAGATATAAAGCCAAAAAGAAAGAAAGAAAGAAGCGAGATAAAATTTCTGTCTTAATAGTAATTCTGATCCGTTGATTGGTTGATTTTATATCAACACCTCTATGGGTTATTTAATGCCGAAATCTAAATATTTGGAAGGTAATGATATGCCTTTAACTACAGATAAAATGGTCATTTTTCTTTAAAAATGTATTGTTGGTAATTTTACTATAAATAGGTATTGTTGGCGTCTTTTTATATAGAAATGTATTGCCCGTATTTTTAATATAAAAATGAAGTTTTATACTTTCATAGTGTTCTGTTTTTGTTTAGAGGTTCACTAGCTGCCCAGAGCTGGTACCCTAACAGGTGCTACCACCATAGGTGAAGGTGGAGCTGGGAACAACAGCAATTAAGAGGTGGTTCCACGCCTCTCAAACCTCTTAACCTTCCACTCAGAGGCCTTGCTGCCGGATGTAGTTTATCGTTATCCCCAGGACTTGATCCGTTCGATACGGTCAAATTAGCAGTTGATCTCAAAAATGATGTACATTCTGTTGTTAACAGGGGTCAAGGAATGGCTTGTTAATTTTAATGCCTGTATGACGAAATTGTCCTCTGTTAATCGCCTGAGAAAACCATTTTTACCTTCAATCAGCATGGCTGATGCTAACCTCCGAGAGAGTGATTCATTGCGCCTTCTCGGACTAACATTTTCCGCTGACATGAAATGGAAAGATTATATTGAATCATTTGCCAGTTCAGTTAAGAAAGTTGGCTCACTGTGTCGCTCGAGACAGTTTTTCTCTCTAAAATCTAGCTTACATATCTATGAGTTTACCATTCGTCCTTGCTTTGAATATTACTGCCATATCTGGTCTGCTTCTTCTGCTATATATTTAGAGATTCTTGATAAAATCCAAAGAAGAATCTGCAATGATATTGGTCCTGATCTGTCATCTCGGTTTTAGCCACTTTCCCACTGCTGTGATGTAGCTTCCTTGTGTCTTTTCTATAAATACTTTCATGGTAATTGTTCTGATGAACTTTCCTCTATGATACTTAGACTTTATGAATTAAAGCGCAGTACTAGATTGGCGGCAAGGTCTCATTATTTTACAGTCGTGCTGGCTAGATATAACCGTAAGTTCTATGCTAACAGTTCCTTCTCTCGCATTTCTCGCTTGTGGAATTCTCTCCCGGCTTCTTGCTTCCCAGTCAACTTTGATCTTAAAAATGTCAGTGCAGTAGCAGTCATTATCTTATATCTCTTATGACACAGCAAATTCTAACAATAAGCTTATTATCATTTAGTAATGGATTTGAATGGTTTGAATATTTTATCAAGGTTCCGGTGTAGCATATCTTAGATGTGGCCACAAGTATGTAGCACCCAGTGTGGATCGAATTTACTACTTATCAGGTAGAAGTGTCCAAAAGCCTAGAGTATACCCGGGGTTATAAATTAGGATAGACCAGTTCATACATCGTGTATAAAATGGGCGAGGTTAGAATATACTCCGTCCATCCTAGGCCAGAATAAACATGAGCCTTTTAGCATGCAAAAGAATATACACTATCTTTTTACGATTTATTCACATATTGTATCCAGAGATAATAGTCGGGCATTTCTTTGGTGCCTTTTTGTAGCAGTCTTTTATTTTACTCTGATACGTACGCATTAATAAACCTGACTTCTTGATGTTAATTAACTGTTTAGTTTCGCCCAACATTTGTCTTAATTGAACCAGACTAGTTCTTTTTCCGAAACATGGACCTATGATGATTATTGAATGTGTCCATACCAAACATTATTACTAGATTATTGACCGAACTTTTTACATCACATTCTAATTAAAAAGAAAACTGTTGATACTAAAAGCAAAGGGGACATAAATTGGCCTATCGTCTAGAATAGGTTATTTCTATCATACCTTATTTGGGATTGGCTAAACTATATTCTGGAAATGCTTCATCTTGGCTGCTACATAGTCTTCTTTTATCAGTACAACTTTATCACCCTCTTGTTTGACTCTTGTCGTTTTCTGTACGAACAAATACATAGTTCTTACTGGAGGATTATTAAACATTTTACATCAAAATATATTGTTGCAATGATCTTACAATGGAAATGCATTGAAAATAAAGGAAGGGATTGTCAGTGGTTAAGAATCCGGATAAATCTTACTGACAGATAAACAAATTCTTATATATAATAATAAGAGATGATGAACTAAAAACGCAAATACTATCTTAAAGAAACATGAACAATATATTTTTTCCATAATGAAATAACATTGTTAAAATTTCTAGAACTCCAATAACGAAAACTAATCAGTGTTGTGGCCACTTTGGTAAGAAGTCAATAAACCCCAAAAAATAGAGCATAAACTCGTGTTTTAGTCGATCCCTGTTTCGGTTTATTTTTTGCCATTGTGACATATGCATAGTATATATATATATATATATATATATATATATATATATATATATATATATATGCAAAGCTCTTCAGTAAAATGAATGGAGCACTTTGGCTGATGGGCATTTGTTTACATTTGTAAAAACAATACGCTAGATTTAGTTGTGTAACTCTACCGAGTGAAGATAGTTCTGGCTGACACCAAATTAGTTGTGTTTCAATCTTGGCTTGAGGCATTTGGAAGTCTAGTCGCACTGAGGAGCTGTGATACAACGAAACAGTACTGTCTGTGAATATATATATATATATATATATATATATATATATATATATGTCTACCCCAGTTTTTATACTCATCCCTCAACAAATTATGTTAACAAAACACTGTTTTCTTCTGCCATATATATAAACAATTCTCACTACGGAATTTGTCTTATGTACTGACAGTTGGTGAACATCAGACACCGAACTCTAAAGGCCAAATATTTACAGTTTATTATTCATAACGAAACATTTTTTAAGATAATAATAGTTTAGTAATACAAGTCTTATTAATTAATCCATAACAGGAGGAAGGAGAGGTGAATTCACATCTTTCTCCAAGGGTATTTGTTCACACTCCTCCCAAGTCTTTCGAACAGGAGTAGAGGTTTATCTCTTGTTTCCTGTTTACGGCTGGGTTTCCGGTTCCTTCTAAAATCTACTTCTAACGTCATCGCCGAAACTCTAAAATATTATTTACTATTTATTTATTTATCCTCAATAAGAATACAGAGGTTCACCTATCGTCCCGTTTACACCCCTTTTCGGTCTTTTGAACAGGAGTAGAGGTTTATCCTTTATTTCCTTTTTAGGATTGGGTTTTTGATTCCTTTTAAAATCTTTTCATTGTCAGTATCCCACCTTGAAATTTCTGTGAAACATAACGAGGAAAGAGAGCTAGGAGAATTTAACACACAAAAGACATATTGAAGGGAAGAGGGGAAACAGCGAGTAACCTACGAATCGAACATGCGTAAATGAATGTTACATCAGGGATTGGGGAAAAGTAAGGGGACAAATATTGTTGAAAGCTATAAAGGATATGAAGCTGTACAGAGCCATAATCTCCACGTCATGAAGGGACACGTCACATAAAAGAAGAAATATTTGAAACTCTGAGACTTGCTCGCCGTCCCCATCACGTACATATTTCCATCTAAGGAAATTATTAATCATGTGGAAGACAAGCACTAATTTTTAACAAAAAGTTTGCTTCTAAATTCTGGGTTAATACATAACTATTTTCGGTATAATGATGATAAAGTTAAGAACTTCTATGTAGGCTAATGGCAGAATGTTGCTACGATACGTTAGTTGACAGTAATTTATTGGTCGTTCTCGACTGAAAACACTTTATAGCTTTTCATTAGCAATTGATACATATATCATGTGCCGATCGTTTATTGGTACTGAGTTTCGAAATAGTTTTCAGGTTTGAAACTAGGATATTCTCCTAGAACTCCTTCTCATACATAAATTTATATTTAACTAAACTTATTATCCACGTCGACCTCCACTTTGGACCTAAGAAAGGTGGTCTTAAGAGCTCGACTTGTATAAGGGTAAATACGGCATGAAAAATGGCTCGGTTAGTAGAATAGATGAATAATGAATGTATTTCATCTTAATAACTTCAGAAAATATGTTCTGCTGATATGTGAGGATGCTAAAAACCTGAAAGCTTCCTGTTTCAGTCTTTTTACGCACAGATTTGTTTTTGTAAGTGTTTATGGGTAAAATGCTCAATATCAGCGATAGAGCGTGTGTAAATATAAAAGCAGACACTGCGAACAACACCGAGTGGCGACAGTCTGTTTCTTTGAATAAAATTTTCAAACCACATAATATATACATACATATATATATATATATATATATATATATATATATATATATATATATATATATATAGGATGTGCGAGCAATGTAATGGTTAACGGCTCGAAGACAGAAATCGATGGACAGTATTCGAATTCCAGACGGGTTCCTTACATTCACTTTCGCACAAATAATCTTGGGAAATGTATGTATATATCGATCTCGCCGTAATTATAGGTTAGACAGGGCTCTCTAACCTTGGCTGACAACCAGTCTAGGAAAAAACCACTCTGAATTCTATACCTGAGGAACATTGTCTGGAGACTTCACGCATTCTGCACCATTGTTATCAGTTCTTCCGAAATTGTGACTGTTTTTGCAAAAGTATTCACCACTATAACCAAATTATATGCGGTTCAGTTCTAAGAACAAAATCGTTACGCCCCCAAATATCGAAATCGACGAGAGAATCTACTATATATATATATATATATATATATATATATATATATATATATATATATATATATATATATATATATATATACAGGGGTTGGAGAAAATAATTGGAATAGGTTCAAATTCCACTCCAATAATTCAAAGACCTATTATATTAAGAACTTTAAGTAAAACTTCGTAATTGCAGGTTATATCTATTGTAAATGCGTTTATTTATCTAATTTACCGTCTTTGGCTTATTTATTTTTAGAATTTAGTAAAATTTAAGCTAAATGCGTGACCTCTCTGAGTTCGAAAATGGGCAAATTGTTGAAGCTCGCATGGCAGGAGCCTCGATCACTAAGGTTGCTGAACTGTTTGGTTTTTCAAGAGCTACATTATCAAGAATTATGACGCAATTCAAGAAACAGGGTAACACCTCTAGCAACCGTAGCAATTCGGGCCGGACTTGCAAACTTACTGACAGGAACCGACGTGGCGAATTTGCAATGTGGCGAAAAATCATCGGAATACTGCGGCCAAAGTGACGGCTGAGTTGAATAATCATCTGAATAGTCCAGTTTCTACTAAAACTGTTCGTCGTGAGCTCCATAAGGCTGGATATCATGGAAGAGCCGCCGTAAGGAAACCTCTTCTCTCCACTCGCAACATTCAGAAGAGGTTGAAGTGGTGCAGAGATCACAATACCTGGTCTGCAGACCAATGGAAGCAAGTCATATTCTCAGACGAGTCCAGTTTTTCTCTTTTCCCAACTTCATGGCAAGTTTATGTGTAGAGGCAGCCCAAAGAAGCTTGCAACCCTGACTGCCTTCTTCCAACAGTGAAGCATGGTGGTGGATCAGTGATAGTTTGGGCCGCTATATGATGGAAATGTCTCGGTCCAATAGTTGCACTGCGTGATAGAATCAACAGCTAAGATTACAGGAATATTTTGGGTGATCATGTTCATCCAATGGCCCAGACTTTATCCCTTGATAGTGACTGCATCTTCCAAGAAGATAATGCTCCAATACATACCGCTTGAGTGATTAAGAAGAGCATGAAAGTGAGCTAGAAGTGGCCTCCCCAATCTCCAGATATCAATATTATTAAACATTTGTGGTGCATTTTGGAGCGACAAATTAGGAGCCGCTATCTTCCACCGTCGTGTCTTAAAGAGCTGGAGCAGGTGTTAATGGAAGAATGGCTGAAAAATCATCTGGGTGAAGTCAGGAAGCTGTATGATTCCATTCCTAGACGTATTAAAGCTGTATGTGAGGCTAAATGTGCACCAACTCCATATTAAATAAATTTTCTTTGAATTTAACAAGTGTTTCAATTATTTTGTCCAACCTCTGTATATATATATATATATATATATATATATATATATATATATATATATATATATATATATATATATATATATATATATATATATATATATATACCCTAAAATAATAAAACGCTGAATCGAACGCTACTCATTGTTTCGCTGAGTTAACCACCTGATGTGAACTTGGGGTTCGAAATCGAGGTAGTGTGCCATTAAGTGTTTTATTATTTTAGGATATTAAATCGCTCTACAGGTTTCATTAAAATAAATTAATATCGAGCACTTTTTAACAAATACGATTTTAAACAACTATTTACTTTGTTACATATATATATATATATATATATATATATATATATATATATATATATATATATATATATATATATATATATATATATATATACTCAGGGTGGAAATAAATGACCAGTAGTTTTAAAACCATAATAATGTAAAGCAAGCAATTGTGAAGATAACAACATTTATTTTTAAACAAATTGGTATGAAATTACAATTGTTGTATTTCCAAGGTTGCACGTTTGGTCAAATTATTAACAGACTATCCATAACTTGAAGTGTGACCTCAGCTTCTAGAGATTATCTCCCAATTGAAGGAATATCATACAGTGACTTTGTGGTTTCAAACTTTTCTATCAGACGATTAATTGTTGATAGAGTTAAAGGATCCCGTTTTAAATTGTTCCTTTATAATATATATATATATATATATATATATATATATATATATATATATATATATATATATATATATATATATATATATAATGACTGGATTTTTAATCTGACATTATTTATATCTATAAATATTATTTTTACAGGTTACTTGACACGTCTGCTATTTTAACCAGAAAAAGTAACATCAACGGGTTTATATTGCAAAATGCGCTTTCTGACAGTACATCTATATTCTTCCCCCCCCTCTGTGCCACTACTTACTTAGCCGAAGTATACACTTACCAATTAGGTAACAATTATCGTAAAGAAATTCATATATTTCGTTTGGCCATTTCCAAGTTTATATCAGGTATATGTGTTCATATATTTTGTAATTAAATTTCAAATGAAATAGTTTTTTTTTTTCTCCAAATTTCTTCTTGGAGTAAGTCATTTTTTTTATCAATTTTTCATACCAAATGTCTAATCACAAATTTTGCAGGCTTAACGTTATCTTTCCATCTGCCTTTTTCCGTCTTTTCATTATCTATCTCAGTTTGTTCACACACTCGTACACACATAAACATATATAAGTGCGTGCGCGTGTGTTTATGTGCGCGTGTGTTTATGTGCGTGTGTGTGCGTACGTGTGTGTGTGTGTGTGTCCTGTTTTAATTTTGTGTGTTTATCTTTTATATGTCAAAGTTAATCGTTACAGCCCGTCAACTTCATTGCTTATTCTTTTTTGTTTTTAGGGTGCTTTTTTTTAAAATTATCTTTTGAGGTTCCTTTCGCACATCCGGTTCCCACAATACAGATAGCCTTGTATTTGTCGCGAGGAAATCAATAATAACTGATCCTGGACAAAATACAAACGATGCTGTAATGAAAGAAATTAACAATTAAGGTCCACGAGGAATGAAAATGTGGAAAATTGTCGGGAAGATCGGTTAAGGGTTGGGTCATTGCTGAATGCTTTGCAGTGTGAGAAAGCCGATTAAGCGACTTGCGTCTTTCTAAGAGCCACGCCCAAAATTGTGTTGTCTAGTTGGTGAGGTTGCTCAAAAGGTCGAAAATTTAATGAAAGCGACATCTAACGAACAAGGATCTGATTTTCTTGTGCGACTGGATTATTAGAGAAACCCTTTTCAGCCATAATTCTACGGAGGTTTTTATTTATAAATATATATTATGTTAGATTTTAGGCAAGTCAGTATTTCCACAATAGAATTGGTATTATCCAACTGGTATTGTTCACTTTTTCACGATATATTTTATCTGGGCAGCTTTAGTTTATAATACATGCCCCTATTAAAACTATTGGTAATAAATTCTTTTTGGGGTGTAGCATATACAGTCAACTACGAAATTATTTGTACACCCATCAATTTCGAATATTTTTATCCATTTCCCAGAATCTAATGCCCGTGTTACGCCATTTTTAAAAAAATATGTTAATAGGAACGATAAAAGTTGTTAATGTAAGAATAACCAATGGTGATGCTCTATGCACCACGTGATGTACTTTGCTAGAATTATAATAAATATTCTACTGAATAAATAGTCTAGAAGGCTTCACCGATAAAATAATTATGTAAATTACTTATACTTACATGAATCAATCAATTAAAAGCGATATTTTCTACCGTACGAATAATTTTCTCTTTTCCTATTTTGCATAATTCGCCTGTCAAATTTTTTGCCTTTAACCTATTATTCTGAAAGTTGAATTTTATATTCCTTTTTTTTTTGCGTGCTTATTAACATATAAAACACCTGCCATGATACGAGCATGAGATTCTGAGAAATGGATAAAAATATTCAAAATTCATGGGTGTACGAATAATTTCGTCGTTGACCGTATCCGTTTTTATCAATATTTTTTTAAGCTTTTCACCCCAGACAAGGGGTTACAGAGGATTTGGAGCGAGAGCAAATAGGAGTGTTAGAGGAAAGGATGTGGAGAAGGATAGGGGATAGATCAAGGCAACTGGAGATGTCGATTGACGTTACACTTGAATAGTTGGAGATCATAGTCATCAGGGAAACAGGAATAACACAATATCCGACAAACCTGAATAAACTATCATTCTACATTCCTATATGAGCTTCTTGACATTCTATAACATTCATCAATCTTTCATTCATTGATTTTTGTTAACTTTTCTAATGTTTCGAGTATTTGCAGCAGTTTTTATTGCTTCCCAGAAATCTAAAATATTGGATTCTATTCTCATATTTCCTTTTAACACAACATTTCTAATTGATTAATATTAGAATAGACCTGGTGTCCATTGCATAGGGTTTTGAGAACTGTGTGTGCGCGTGCGCGCACGTGTGTGTGTGTGTAGACATAAGAATCAACATTGCATAGGGACTGTCAGCGAACTTCAAAATAAGATCTTCAGACCAAATTCAGACGAATTCAGGCGCGAAACTTAAATGCCACACAGTGTTGTTGCCTATTTATACAGGATCTGTATCAACAGGAACTCTGATAATGAGCTCTCTCCTACAACGAGAACAATTTTTAAACAAGAAATATATGTTAGAATGTTCTCTTTCCGAGCATGAGACCCGGTTTCGAATCTCACCCAGGTCAATTTGTTAGGAAGGTGATGTAATCGACTTGGGGAGGCGATCTCAGCGTGCAGCACCTTTGAAAAGTGCCTGAAAACCATATCATGGATTGAAACCAAGCTTTGTGGTTGAAATTGGGTATACAGAACTATTAGAGAGCTAATAATTGTGTTACCACGAATTCAAAAGTCCTCGTCATGCTCAATCAGCTGCTAAGAAAGTTGGTTCACTCTCATCGTGCGAGACATTTTTTCTCTCTAGAATCTATCTTACATATCTATAAGTCTACCATTTGTCCATGCTTAGAATATTTCTGCCACATATGGTCGGGTGTCCCTTGAGCTCCTTGATAAAATCCTGAACTGGCGGCTCGGCTTCAGTCACTTTCCCACCGCCTTTTCTATAAATACTTTCATGGTAATTATTCAGATGAGCTCTTCGCTATGCTGCCGAGACTTTATGAATTTAAGCGCAGCACTAGAGTGGCGTCGAGATCTCATCAATTTACAGTTGAATTGAGTCGCAAATTCCATGTTAACAGTTTCTTCTCTCACACTTCACGCTTGTGGAACGCCCTCCCTGTTCCATGCTTTCCAGCTAACTTTAATCTGCAAAACTTTAAATGCAATGTCAATCACTATATACTCTCCTCCTGATTACTCTTTCCTTAATATATTAATATATATATATATATATATATATATATATATATATATAGAGAGAGAGAGAGAGAGAGAGGGGAGATAAGGAGAGAAAGAGAGTTGACCAATAAGCCTGAGTTAATAGTTACATTTTGATTTTAAATTTATTCACCATTGAATTAAGTGTATTGACAATGAAAAGTATTATTTAGACTATTTACTTTGTTCGGACAGTTGTCCTCATCTTTATTGTTATATTCACGCTCCGACCTTTTCCAGGTGATAGACGCTGGAAGTTCGAGCGGAACACTTTAGATTATTCTAGTTCCACGTGCCATGCCTTTTCTGGATATCTCAGCTTCAGTTATTTCCCTTTAGTAACTCAACTCTTCAAGTTTTTCTTCACCTCTGCTGTGGCCAGGTATTGAACTCACAACTCTTTAGGTCAAGTCACTGGATTTTCTTCCACCAATGCTTTTATCCGATGTGCCATCGGTCCTTGGGGATTCTAACGAATATCCCTTGAAGAAGGTCGATGTTTACAACGGACGAAACATCGTGAATATGACAATAAAGATGAGGACAACTGTCCGAACAATGTATATAGTGTAAATAGTTACAATATCTCATCTCAGAAATGTAGCCAGATGTTGAAGGATATTGTGTTGAAAAGTACATATATATATACCTCGGGTTACGTCGTTTCGAGTTAAGTCGTTCTCTATTACACGTTGTTTGTCAACAAAGAAATATATATGGAAAAATTTAAAAAAAACAAGTTTAAGTCATTTTATTCGACTTTACGTCTGTCCGCCAAAAATGTTGAAGTCGTAATATCACTAGAAAAGCGTTATTTTATGATATCTTAGAGCAAACCGCATTCACAAATAAAGTGTCCGCAATGTACTGTAAAGATTGCCAAATTGTAAACATCTACATTTACAAATATGTATTTACATGTATTCGTAAATTTAGATTACTTTTTCTGTACTATTTTAAAAATTAAAATGTATTTGTAAGCTTAAAATAGATTCTTATTGACCATATATATTAAAAATGCATTTATAAATAAAATACAGAACTGGGAATGGTTATTTGTGGTTTTTGCCTAGTAACAAGTAAATTCGGAGACGAGTAAATTCGACTTAAATCGTTATCCGACTTAAGACGCCTTTCTTGGAACAAATTACCTACGTAAGGTGAGTTATACTTGTATTTTCTAAAGTGAATGCTTCTTTCATCATTAGACTGCGAAGTTATTTATATGCCAAAGTATATTTTTAGTTTAAGAACAATTCATGAAATTAACTTTTATTCTTTGTCGATAACATTTTTTCGCCAAATAAATCTGATGTATATGCGATGAGCAAAAACCGTAGCCTGGTTTCAAAATTGCCAGCGAAGACAATGTAACTACCGAAGTTTACAAGGCAATAATTGCTGAAATTGGACATTCGAAAGGTCCTGCTGGCACAACTTTAATAGGGTGGTCCGTAAAAACTAAACATTTTTAGTGGGTGGGATATTTTTTGTAGGTTAGCATTCTTTGGATCTTAACACCTTGACCTTCGACCGTTATACTTGTTAGAATCCAAAAATATTGATCTGTTATCGATTCAGAAGCGGGTCATATTTATACTGTTAATACAGTGTCAAACTGATCCCTCACTTTTTTCCCAAGCTTGAACACGTGATGACTCATTAAAGATTTTAACCAGGCATCCATCACAGTGACCACGGCGAATATCGACAACGCTACTACAACCACTTATTGACAACTAGTCTGCCGACAGAAAAATGTTGAAAAACCGCTTGCGGGTATAGCTCTATCATACTTTAACGCTGAAAAATGGGAGGCGTCCTCTCCGAATAAAATCCGATGCAGTGACTGGTAGAGAACATTGTCTGGAAAATCGAATTTTAGTTTGAATGCGACAAGAGCTTTAAATCCAATTGAAAGTACTTATAGGTTTTTAGCAGTTCTTTGAAGGGGGATGGTGTCCAATAAAATCCAACTCAATTGAGAGTGTAGGCTCAATTGTCAGAGAACTCAACTACAGATCTAAAAGTGTGAGGTTCTCCGAAAATTAAATTTTACAGAAATAGATCAGTGGTTATAGCATAGAATTAAAACCTGAATGAATACGCACCTGATGCCAGTGCGCTTCATATATGAAAACAGACCTCAAGAACTTCATTTATATATGCATTATCTAGATTCTTTTGTTGCTTCATTTTCTTCTATTTATTTTGTCCCTATTTTTCAAATAAAAATATAGAAACAATTAAGATGAAGATACCGTGATTATAATTAATTGAATTCCGGGGAATACTTTATCTCAAACAGTAAAGCAACACTTGATATTTCTTATTTTTGCGAATAGAAGTAAATATAACGTAAATATTTTACCACTTCCTTTTTAACCAATCGCCAAGGGAATTATTCATGCAATATCACATTAGATAAGTAACTCCACGATTTGATTATCGAGACTTGTCTCGATCTTTATTCGGAAATGATAATACAACATTATCAGTGTCAACGAATAAACCAGTTTGGAAAATTCCTGGAAAAGAAATCCTTTTATTTCATAAAGTCATCTCATTTGAGAGAATAATGGAAACCTTATCTATTTAGAGAAGCCTAATATCTACATTCTGTAAGACTCAATTCCTGACCAATGGCAATCCCTTTCTACCTTAATTTTTATTATTGTATACTCACCAGTAACTGATTGAAATTATTCATGTTATGTCCTAACAAGTAATACTTGCCTCAATCCCTGGTCAATGACAATCCCTTTCTTCCTGATTTCCAATGCATTTCTATAGTAAAATCATTAGATATGAATTTACATTATTCATATTATGGGCTTATTCTGTCAATTCCTGATTTGAAATAAAAAATTTAGAGAGGAATTTCTTAAATTGGCTCAAACTAATTTTCATATCGAAATTTTATTGACAATTTTTAGCCAGATTTGTTTTATCAAGATGGAATTCAAAATATCCTGGAATATTGGTGAAAATCAACGAAAATATTTTTACGGTTAGTAAATATACGTATTAATTATTATTACTCAACTAATTTTATTAATAAAAAGAAAGATATAAACACTGGAAATTTTCGCACCTGCTTAATAATTGAGGTTGAACCGAATTTTCATTGATGTTGTGCGAAATGGCTAACCGAATCAAATAGACGTGTCTTTGATATGGCGAGTTTTTTGCTCTCAATGGCGATTCAAATCCCATTTACAGGAATTGCACTCGAGCCTTTTTTAACCGATCACAAAGATTATTTCCTCATCTGGAAGAAAGATTTGACTGAAATAAATTTCCCTTGAAGTGAGACAAGCATTTGCTTGATGTATATAAATTACCTTCCGTTTCTTAACATCTTGCTATAAATTCTAAAATGATTTACTTACTACACCTGTTGTTATGATAATAAACTTTAAGGTCCCTATCTCGACACTCTGGATGCTCAAAGAGAAACATATGGAATTAAGAATGACCTTCTATAACAATCTATGCACATATGTGCAAGTATATACATACATGTAATGTGTGCGTGGGTGAGTGGGTAGCTGCTGGTTTTTCATGCTATTTATGTAGATATACATCTTTATGTAGACTATGGATATTTTTGCGTATATCCTCCTCTTCTTAATTGCTATATCTCTTCAGGAAAGGGCTGATCATGACTCTCTACTGTTTTCTTTAATTTAATATCTATATCTAGAAAAATATCTTTATTTAATATCTATATATATAAAGCATAAATGAATAAACAAATAATAACAAGAAGATAAGCATTTCACCATCTATAAAAAAAAATAGATGTATATTCAGAATCGCCAGGCCACAAATCCATATTTCGACCAAACAATCAGAAAGCTTTCACTGCCAGGATATCAGGCCGCGAGCTAATCAGAAACAATAGATTTTGTCCATTCTCCTATGCTGCTGTCACCTTAACATAACCAAAGCCGAAATGCGATATTTGCGCGAGCAGTTGGCGACTTGAGATGGCTATATTTTCTCATACATTTAGAAAGATACATACCTTCCTTCACCCACATTGTTAAACAAGCGGCTACTAAATTTGGATATATACATACATGTACATATATATTTACTACATACCGGTCTCTCTCTCTCTCTCTCTCTCTCTCTCTCTCTCTCTCTCTCTCTGACTCTGTTTCTGTCTCTCTCTTATTCTCCAAGACTTTTAAATTTGGACTTTTAAAACTTTAACTTTGGCCTTTATCCTTCTGTATTATTATATTGTGTTATATAAAGATTTATGTTGTATTTTTCAACACACTGTGCGCGTTCTTTTAATCATTACCCAAAACCTCCATAAAACTTCGGAAAGGGACCCAAGCGGTTTTCCGTTACCTTCTCCCTGGTTCTGCATTCTCCTCAGTTGTTCACAATGAGTTTCGTCTCTCCTGCTTGTTCATCCATGATTTTCCCACGTGAGCATAAACCGATTCCATTTTGTAGCGGTGTTAACGCTAAGTAACCTATACCGCCTATCTAATAATTCTTGTTATCAAAAATACTGATACGCGTTATTCTTATTCTTCCAGGCAACATATTCTCACCCTACTTGGTTTTATTATTACAATTCAGTCGAGTCATTTTTCAATCTTCATCAAATACAGAAATCCTCTGGTAGGATTGGATGTTTTCCTATTATAAATTCTATTCGATACAAGTACCAACGACTTTCACAGACAGTATCGATATAGTCCTTAAATTCAAAGCTATCACTAAGAAAAATGATCTTCATAAAGGAAGAATTATATATCTGATAAAGACGGAATGATATGTCGATGTCAGTTTATAATCTATCTATCTATCTATCTATCTATATATATATATATATATATATATATATATATATATATATATATATATATATATATATAAAGAACAGTAAGATATATAATCCAGTGTTCTTATTGATATTTTTACAAATAGCTATTTTTTGCCGTCATTGTCAAAAATTTTTTTAAATAATATTTTAAAATAAAATTTTAAAGAAAGGAGCTGGTAATATACATACTTATATTTGATAATAATTTAAGTAATTCTATTACATTTACTTATTTTAAAAAGAAATATAGTCTATTAATAATTAAGAGTAAAAATATTTTAAAATTGTAGTTAAATAAAACGTATTCTAACCCAAACACCCCTAAAAAAAGTCTTTAAGTATACAAGTACGAAAAAATGCCGAAAAACCCTTTGTCATTAATAAAAAAAACCAGACGACATGCGTTTAACGGATGTCAGAATTCGTTGAAAAATACACCCCTAGCCTCCCTAAACTTAACCTCTTTTTCGAACGTAACTCATAATTGATACAAGAATAGTTAATAAAAATGAACACGCTGTTGTCTGAATGATTAGATTTCTCTGTATGCTTGGAAACAGGAAATTATGAATTTATATGTGCGTTTAAAACTCAGTAAATTTAAAAATAATTTATTTCAATATTCGCTTGAAGATGAAACGGAACTATGCTTTTAATTTAATTATATAATTAAATTTGAAGTTTTTAGTTTCCATTTTTGAAACATAGTTATTACAGTGTAGCGAAAAAAATCATATTTTAAATCAGTAAATTAATAATATATATATATATATATATATATATATATATATATATATATAATATTTATGTTGGTCAAACCACAAACTCGATTTCACGACGCTTGACACTACATTTGAATAACAACTGTAACATTTTTAGGCATTTAAAACAACATGCCTGGCCACATACACAATTCCGGAAAGTCCTTGTTGAAAACACAACTATACTTAAGCATGAAAATAATAAACAAAAATTAAAAATTCTTGAAGCTATATACATAAAACAGTTGAAACCTAACCTGAACAAAATAAAGTATGAAATCTCCACAAATATTCTTAAATGCCTATAATTTGTAACAGAAGCCATTGGTTTATACCAACGGCTTCCCATACTTAATATTTCTCGACTTCACTCTCGCGTGGTCATGTGTGACGTCATGAGCTGCGGTGCGATTTTCGCTTCCACCGTCTTATATGTCCGATTTTGTCGTTGCTTGGAAATCTTCCATATAAACAGAAACAGATTATCATCACTGTCTTGTCCGTGTATTGCTTAATATATTGTAATGTAATTGTCATCTTTGATAATGGCTTATGCAAGCCGAAAGCTTAGATAGGATTAAAAAATATGTATCAATATTGTGATTTTCTTTCTTCGTTTAATGATAATGTTATTAAGCTTATCAGACGATATGAAAAGAATTTACATAAAATAAATAGACAACACTTGTCTATATTATTTAATGAAACATGCATCAATATATATATATATATATATATATATATATGTATATATATATATTTATATATATATATATATAAATATAAAAGTGGACATGGAAGTCAGCACTTAGAGGCGACAGTCTGTTTCATGCTAGTGCAATCGTCAGGCGACTAGTGCCTGACGATTGCACTAGCATGAAACAGACTGTCGCCTCTAAGTGCTGACTTCCATGTCCACTTTTATATTTACACACTCTCTATCTCTGATATTGAACACTTTATCCCATAAATATAGCACACTTTAAGACTATATTTCTTCATATATATATATATATATATATATATATATATATATATATATATATATATATATATATATATATATATCAGTATTTGCTCCTTGGCTGAATATCGTGTATCATTCTCTAGGGTTATAGTTCGAGCACAAATTAAGTCTAATATAGAACTTGTTTTATCATTTTCAATGCAGGAAGATCATCATAATTTGTGGAAATGGCGCAACACAATCTTGTTACCTATGTTATTTTTTCCTTTCTCTTAGATATTAAAATATTTTCTTCACTTCCATTTATGACCATTGTTATTGTTAACTGTACTGTTTCCGTTTTTCTCATTGGCAGGTATGGACTTACTGCACCACCCAGGTTCAACAAATGGTTATGTGATTTCCCGATACCATCAGCACATGTGCGGGGGTCCCACTCATGTCAAATACCACCATCGAAATCGTGCTCATCATGTCGAGGCTGATTCGAGCAAAGTAAGACAATCTTTTCGTTCTTCATCCGGTCACGTGACTCTCACACCAACATTTATTGGGCGTTTTGCTTCGACAGTGGCAGCACCATTGCTAATATGACCTACAAAGGTGGATTCGTTTATTTTCCAAGAAAAATTAAGCGTAAAAGTAATTTAGGAAGTTTCAGTTAGAATTTGAAACCCGATATTCATTTTCGTTACCCGATTTGATAACTGTTAGGCCAGTTTTAAGTTGTTGTTTTTTTTGTTTTCAAGTTTGAATGATAAATTTAAATTTTAAATGATACTCTTGGGTTTTAAATAATAAATTTTAAGAGATGACATAAAATGTGAAATGATAGACTTTCATGTGAAAGAAAAAGGTTTAAATTTTAACTGATAATTCTATATTTTAATCGATAGATTTAAAATTTAAATGACAATTTTTAGACATATAATGAGGTGAGAAAAGCGCTGTGAATAATTGACGGAACCAGTTTGAGAAAATAAAAACTACATAAAGAAAATACGGGATGATAAAAAGGAAGAATTAGAACAACGACAACAGGATGTTGTGGAGGGCTATGAGCGTTCGCGCCCAGAAGTTTTATGACACATGTATCGATACGGAAATAAATTAGATAGATAGATGAACAGTTATTACACGGACTTGTTCTTTCAACCCTGTAAATGAATTATATTAACACAATATTGTACAAATAAAACGAGAGTGATTTTAAGACCCAGGCAGTCGTCTCTGCACAAGCAGAAACCCTGTATCTGAGAATCGTAAACAAAGAAAAAAAAACTTGGCAGATCATAGATTTAATTGTTTCAGTGAGAAAAAACGTCGTAAGATAAGAAATACCAGGAAGTTACCCTGGAACTGTGAAATTGTGTATCATAAAAGTATCGGTTGCACCTATAATATCCAGGGTACTGGAACCGTGCCAAAAGCAACAGAATAAAGTTTGGAAGAATTAAATAATGAGGAAGAATTGAGAATCTTTAAACTATAAAGTTGATTGCGTATGTGAGGATACCGAGGAAGATGCTGACATCTTCAATGCATCTAGTATAAACATGTAAAGGCATGAAATCTAACTGTAAAATAAACAAAATTCCATTAAGTCCCGAGACTTCACGTGTAATGAAGTCGGATTGCCGATTAAATGACAACACGAGGCTTGAACCTTCGTTGCGTAACACTTTATGCATGCCAATATTTCATCAGTACTTTTCGCCAGTCTGTGGTTCGAGCCCGGTTGCCCCAAGTTTTTATATTCTTCGTCTGCATTGTGCGATAAACTGACCAAAAGAATTTGCAGGGAGGTTGTTTATATATTCATCTCTTTATCACGCTTGCAATCCCGGATGCGAGGCAAGCACATCTACATTCGGTGGCCGGGATCAAATTCTGGTCAACTCTGTACCTGGATTCCTTTGACTGTCTGATGTGGAATTTGATTGTAATGTCTATTCCGGCAGAAGCAAAGCCTCTGATCGAGAGATTCGAAGTTCTGATGAGCATGGAACCAACACTTAATTCTTGTTGTTCCCAAGTCCACCATGATCCTGGGTGGTTGCATTAGTCTGAGCCCAAGCCATGAGCAAATAAGGAATCCACAAATCTCATGAAAATATGAAAATACATTTTTATAACAAAATTACCAGCGATACATTATTACATAAAAATATTACCAACGATACATATTCATAGTAGAATTACCAACAATATATTTTATAGTAAAATGACCAACGATACATTTTATCTGAGTTGAACCCATAAATCTATGTTCAAAATATTTCGGCATTAAATAACCCATAAACAAAATCAAACGAAAATATTCCAGCGGAAGTTCACACGAGTAATTTTGATTTAATTAATTATTAATAGGATAATAAGTTCTGTTCAAGGGAGACAATTTCAGGCCTCTTATTTGCCTATTAAAGAGTTGTTTCGATTATAAGAACATCATAGGGATAAGCGGTGAAGAAACCTTGAAGGTTAGTGATAATTAACATTTGCAAATAATTATAAAATTTATAAATAGGAAGTGAATTGTCATGGAATGCTGGTTGCCATGTAAGCGAGTATATTTAATGCACCCCCGTGCGCTCATCTCTAAACCTAGTTGTTCAGGAAAGATAATGAAAGTAAAGAACGTTTTAGACATTACTCCTTTTTCTTGCAAAATTTGATGCTGCACCGGATGTATCCAATATGCAGAACGCTGTAAATTTTGCTTAATTCTGTTATTTTAATTATGAATAAATTATATTTCACGGCACAATGAAAAAATAAATCAATATACATATATATATATATATATATATATATATATATATATATATATATATATATATATATATATATATATATGATAAAAATATAGGTTTAATGCCTGACTATTGCGTCTAATCATGAAACAGACTTTCGCCGTTTGGGGTTGACTTCATTTATATATATATATATTGTTATAATTCATTTATGGAGTTCTTTTTCACACACACACACAAACACACACACACACATACATACACACACACACATACATATATATATATATATATATATGAATAAAAAGACAAGAAGAAAAGCTACTCGTAGCCGACGCATTCTGTCCTCTGGAGGACTTTATCAAACCACATTTGCCTTGATAAAGTCCCTCAGGTGACGAAACCCGTTGGCCACGAATAGATTTTCTTCTCGTCTTTTTATTCAATTTGGTCCTTTACATTATATATATATATATATATATATATATATATATATATATATATATATATATATATATATATATGAGGAGACACGGTGGAGTAGTGAATGGATAGCGGAATCCAGTCGAATCCATTATATTCACTTGCGTGCTAATGCCCTTGGGAACTGTATGAATCCTCTTCTTCTCCCCCCAGCTATGGGTTTAATAACAGGACAGACTGGGTTCTATAGCCTTGCATGGCAACTGGTCTAGGTGAAGGACAACTCTGAATTCAAAATCTGTGAAGGATCGTTTGGGGACCTTGTGACACGTAGTGCACCAGGTCTCTGTATTCGGCTCTTCAAAAAATGTGGATGGCTCTGCACAAAACCTTCACCACTATAATCAAATCTTATGTGCTGGTGTCTGGCTGGAACTGATCTGCTTGACCTTTATACGTCGAGGGAGAATCGAATATATATAAATATACATGTTATTCTTCATTGTGTGACATAAAAGTAGAAGTTGTGCCTATAGTAACAGGAGTAATGGAACCTTGCCAAAAACAATAGAATAAAGTTTTGAAAAATTTTAAATATGAGTAAGAATTGAGACTGTTTAAACAAAGCCGGTGCTTGCGTTTGTGGAGATACCGAGGAAGGTGCGGGACGCTTAAAGAGATTGCTATTGTGTTATCTCCAGTGATAAGCAGACATGCTCCTGCTAAGGAATGATATGTATATTTATTAATATATACTGCGTTTCAAATTATTAACGAGGTGACATTTTTTCATTTTATACAGTCGGAATTTAACAGAATTTTCACAGTCTAATGGGAATGTGTAGGATGCTTTAAAAGTGTATTGTTCTGCGCAAAAGGAAACAAACGGTGGCCATTTGCAATATTAACACGTTATAGAAGTCATTATAACCGTGCAATTATGGGTCGCAAATGTGACTTGATCCTTCCGAGAAAGATATTATAACATCTGAACTTTCCAAAGGTAAATCTACTTTAGAAATATCCAAAATAATTGGAAGATATCACCAAACTGTGAAAAGATTTGTTTCAGCTCCTATAAAGAGGGCCGATAAAAATCACTTGAAGGTTGTTTCTCGTCGTTCTTTGTCACGAATGAAACTGTAAATAACCCAGGCCTGACCAGTGGAGCACTTTTCGGGAGCATTGGAGGAGCAACAATATCCAAAAGTACTCGCTCTCGTCTTCTGAAAAAGGTCAGGACATCAGTGAGACCAGTGACAAAGCCTAGATTGACAAAAGTACACCTGCAAATGCGTTTGAAATGGGCAAAGGAGAACATGAAAGTTGATTTCTCGAAAGTTCTGTTCACAGATGAAAGTCGTGCAACACTTGATGGTCCTGATGCTTGGAGCAAAGTTTGGGTCGTAAATGGACGAGATCGTCATCAACGCTTGACACGCCAACAAGGAGGAGGAGGAGGTATTATGATTTGGGCTGGTATTATTGGAGTTATCATGGTTGGTTCGTGTAGAGTACCTGACTGTAGTAAAATAACTGCATATGCTTATATAGTCTTCCTCAAAGAGCACCTGGAATCTTGGCTAAAAAAAGCAAAGAATCACCTTCAGGAGGACCATCGTATTTCTGCAAGATAATGCTCCTTCGCATTCAGCGCATAAAACTACGGGGTACCTGCAGAAATTAGGCTTCTGTGAACCTTGGAAGATGAACTGGGCGGTCAATTCTCCAGACTTAAGCCCAGTTGAAAACTTGTGGGGCGACGTGTTTATGAGAATGGGCGCCAATTTAGAAGCAAGAATGACTTATGGGAGTAAATAGTCTACGTATCACGTAAAATTATATCAGAGGAGATCCAGAAATTGACATGTTCGATGGACCAGCGACTTTTCCATGTCATTTTAAAAAAGATCACATATCTCATATTAACCAAATCCACTATCCTCTTTTTTATTTCGATTTAATTTCATCTTAGTTACTGTATGTATCCATGAAAATCTGTAAATGAAGCAATTAAAGTGTTATTTACTTTTTTACAGGGGTTTTTATTACACCTCGCTAATAGTTTGACACACTAATGATTTAAATAAATTATGTTAAATGACCGTAACTTCTGTTCCTTTTTCTAGAATCTTACAATTTTTACAGAGTAGGTGTATATACAGGTTGTCATCATATTCGTTAGATTCCAACAAGTAGTTTTTGGGATAGGATAGGAAAGTGTCACTTCGTTAATAATTTGAAACGTGGTGCATACTTAATAGCTCTGTTATATTACATCGAAGACTGTTTCATTAACAGCAGCACTTAATGTGTGATATCTAATATATATATATATATATATATATATATATATATATATATATATATATATATATATATATATATATATATATATATATATATAGTGTTCATAGATTATTTTTATAGTTTGAATTATTTAAGTGCTCTGTTTATAACAAACAGTATTAATTACATTTACCGGCCTGAATATCAGGAGAAATCTCGTAGAAAATATGTGTCTTCTGACAGGAATCGAACGTGTATCCTCCACGGAAACGTCATTTGACCTGGCGCGCTATACCATTTAGATACAGAGGAAGCGTCTGGTTAGCAAAGTTCAAATTACTGTTTTAAAAACAACACATTTCCCACAATCTTTCTCGAACAATCATATCTGCTCGAAGCGTATTTTAACGTAAACATATGACAACATATGTTATGAAATGGACTAAGTCCGACAATTATTAAAAAAAATATATATTAAAATAATTGTCGGACTTAGTTCATTCATAATATATATAATGAAGTAATTCATTGAGTCTGAAAGAAACCTCAACAGAATGCAGAAAGCACTAGACGGCCGTTTCGTCCTATATTTGGGACTCATCAGCAGTGCGCATCCACTACCGAGAATTGAAACCCTAAGAGTTAGGTTGTCAAGCAAACATCATACCAAATGTATATATATATATATATATATATTTCATAATATGTATATATATATATATTTCATAATATGTATATATATATATATTTCATAATATGTATATATATATTTCATAATATGTATATATATATATATGTGTATATATATATATATATATATTTCATAATATGTATATATATATATTTCATAATAAATATATATATATATATATATTTCATAATATATATATATATATATATATGAAGTGAATAAATATGTATATATATATATATTTCATAATATGTATATATATATATATTTCATAATATGTATATATATATATATATATTTCATAATATGTATATATATATTTCATAATATGTATATATATATATTTCATAATATGTATATATATATATGTATATATATATATATATATATTTCATAATATGTATATATATAAATATATTTCATAATATGTATATATATATATATTTCATAATATATATATACATATATATATACATATTTCATAATATATATATATTTCATAATATGTATATATATATATTTCATAATATATATATATATTTCATAATATATATATATATTTCATAATATATATATATATATATATATATATATATATATATGACGTGAATAAAAATGTTTTTTGCTGGTCTCTGTTGGTAAAAAGGTTTACAGTAAAAAGGGGGAGCGAGGGAGAGGAAAAGATATTCAAAAATGAAATAAAAGGTGCCAGATTCCTTGGACAGGTAGCCCGTGAGCAATACGTCCGTAGTTTAAGATATGCCAGAGTTACATAAAAAGAACACTTTTATTGACAAATCAATGTACAATGCTTGAAATTTGACAGTAATGGTGCTGGTGGTGCTGGTGGAATGGTTTGAGATTGAGAACACTTCATCGTGACGCGAGAAGTCAGCCCTTCATCCACTCTTAACATGACCTAAATGAGAGATAACAAGGTTGAATCAGAGGCACGTAGAACGTGTGCAGAGACTTTCTTTTTGTTTTATTTCTTTATTAGTTCTTTCATTTATACTTTTATTTTTTGATTACTCCTCCTCTCTCGCCCCTTTCTCCCATCCCTCCTCTCTCTCTCTCTCTTCTTATTTTTCTTTGCTTACCTCTTCGAATTTCATCTCGTATATATACACGCACACATTTATTAAATATTGTATATAACCAAAGAAAAAGGGATCCGAAGTAAAAGATGCCTTTTTGATTTTTACAAAAATAACTCTAATTTATTTTTAAAAAAAGTAACTTTTGATATTGTTTATCAGCAGGTGTGTATATTTCTAAAAATCAATGAGTTTTATTCACAATCCGACATTATTTCTATTTACTTGACACGTTATATTTATTGGATGCACGTGTTTGAATAGACGTCTCTGTTTTTTAAGCAGTATAAACTTGTGTCTACCAGCCTGTGCATTCGATAAAAAAGTCATATTTTCTTTATAAAAAAATATGCTTTATTTTGCTCATATCTATGAGTAGAAGATTCGCCTTACATATTTTGCATACATAACCCTAACATATCTCCAAATAAAATGTTATAAAAAGAAAAATTGTTTGCCTGCTTAAATCAGGTTTTAAATTTTTTAAACTTTATTTACATAAATTGGGGAATCGGTCTTCTGCTACCATGTTTTTTTTTTAATATATGAAGATATTTTTTCCTAATGTTTTTAAAACATATTGTAATTATTTAAATGTCGTCTATAAATATTTTAATTTTGGCTTTAATTTCAAGTAAACGGCATAAATTTAACCTAAAACATAAAAATGACTTCATGCACGTAAAACAAGTTTTAGCCTCTTTTTGACGCCAATTTTTGTATTCCAAAATTAACTTCATGGTTAATGTTCACCAGCAGAAATATTTTTAAAAATGCAATTAAAAATAATTCCAAAAATAAAATACCAGTTACAGAAATATAGAATTCAACAAAAATTAATTGAATGGTTTAAATATTTTTTATTAAAATACAGCGAAAAATGCATATGTTTACAGCACATGTCTGTTACTTGCCTTCGCAATAAAAATATTATTTGTGTATTCAATCATCTTAACCAATGGAGATGAATTAACTGAAATATGCTTGATAATCCACAATTTTGAAATAATACTCTCAAAATGAAAACAATCTAATATATAAGATCAATCCGTAAGGAGGTTCTTCCTTCACAGCATATTAGCACAGTTATTTACCTCTTTAAATCTCAATGTGACGCTGGCTATGTAGGTAGAACTAGTCAGAGTTTGGAAATAAGAATTTATAAGGAGTATTTTAATTATTTGCTTTAGTACATCCGGGTCTGTGATTACAGTATATCTATTACACAAATGTCAATGTTTTGTTTTGTCAAGAAGACATGTTCTCAGTCCTGGCTCAGATATATTAGCAGACCATCCACATTCACTCAGTATTCCATCGACGATAATTAAGTTCCATTCGAACAGCTTCAAACCACGAATCACTGCTCTGTGGAACAGACTCACAAGATGATGATTTCCCGATCACTACAATCTTAACATGTTCAAGTCTAGAGTTAACCGTTATGTACCACCTCCTATCCATATAAACTAGCTCTTAACATAACATCAAGTGCTCCCTTGGCTTTGTACAGGGAGAATCTTGCTACATACATACATACATACATACATACATACACACACACACACACACACACACACACACACACATATATATATATATATATATATATATATATGTAGTAATCCGTTGGTATATAATCAAAGTGAATCCTATTAACACAATATAAAATGTTAAATGTTAAAATTGATTCACACATAGAGCTCAGTGTTTGCATAATAAACAGAGCAATATATTTCATACAATCGGAATTAAGATACATAACATCTTAAGTATCTTAATTCCGATTGTATGATATATATATATATATATATATATATATATATATATATATATATATATATATATATATATATATATATACACACATACACACACAACAAAGTACAAGGAGTAAAAGCAAAAGTTCAGACTACGTTCGACTCGAGCGCTGTTTAAATTTCTTTGCCTCTGAGTGTGTATGTGTGTGTATACTTTAAAATACTGTATATCCCCGTATGAAAGTCGATCCTATATAGACGCCTAAACCCCTAAATTTGGCAAAGCTATCTTAAAATTCTACTAACATTGACTGGTTAATACCAGTTTTATTTTAAAATAAACATTAACTTGCATAATAAAATTTGAATAATGAACATCTGCCTATATTTCTACGATGATGGACTGTAACTATTTACCACTATTTACATCATTCGGGCTGTTGTCCTAAACTTTATTGTCATTTTCACAACCTTCCTACCGTTGTATGAAATTCCAGCGTATGTAACCTGAAGAAGGCCGGAGATAATAAAGGTAAGTACAACGAATAACGAAGTTGAAATTCATGACAACCATCCTTCTGGCAAGCGATATTACAACAATTATAGTAACTAACAGATACACATCTGCATATTTTTTTTCCTTTTAGTAAACTCTTGTGTCCAGTACAATGGTTAAAAAGTATCAACAGCAACGTATTAGTAATACTTATTGGAATGGCAATACATTTGGTTATAGCAACAAAAATTAAAATGGGTCACACATGCAAATCGCTGTGAGAATAATAACATAATCAACACGCTGTTGTTCCACTCTACCCCAAACAAAAGGTTAGGAAAGAAATTCCCATCAATACTGGAAAGAGGGATAACAGTTACTTATTTTCCTGAAAAATTATTATAAAATAAATTTTTCAAACGACATTAAGTATAAACGAATTTCGAGTGTTTTCTCATAAGGAAACGGCTAATAATTCTTAATACCATTACCAATATTATGATGATTTTGATCCACATATAAGTATCAAACTCTCAAAAGTCAGTTATGTGCCATGTGTGATATACGCTTAGGCGAACATGTATCTTTCGATATATGACTGACGAGGCAGATTTTTTTTTTTTTGATCCAAGTACCGGATCTGTTCTGCATTGCTGGGGGGAGGGGGAGAAGTGGATTCCCAAGGGTATTAGCACGTAAGTGAATGTAATGGATTCGACTGGAATTCGAACTCAGCTCTCCGACTCCTCAATCCGAGCCACTATCCATTACTCCAGCGTACCTCAGCAGTATTCATGTAATCTTTTTTTTCGTGAGTGTGTCAATCCAGTCTACAACCTTATTCCGATGGATACTCCCGAAGAAAAGTGAAATAAAATAAATATTTCGTGTCTATGAAAATGTCTTTTTAAAGACACGATACATTAATTTTACTAACACATTCCTTCTCAGTCTTTTGAACAGGAGTAGAGGTTCATCCCCTGTTCCCTGTTTAGGATTGGGTTTCTGGTTCTTTCTAAAGTCTTTTCATTCTCTTTCATTCCCAGTACCCTCCCCTTCCGTCTTATCGCCTTGCTTGGGGTGAATTGATTAAAAAGAAAAGAAAAAGAGCAACAAAAGTTCCTTGTTAAGGCTTTTCTGGCGAGCCTTATATATTAGGATTTTGTTTGCATAAGTACTTCCCAAATTCAGAGAGCTTTGGTATTTCACAATCTATTATCAAAGACTGTATTTTTTGTTAAAATGCATGATGTTATGTGTCAGTTACAAATATGACGTCATGTGTTAGTTTCTGCTGTTTTTATTAAATATCGTTCGTGTTTATTCTCAAATTGAATCTAATTCTATTAATCCAAGCTGTAGGTTTCTAAAATTTGTATTTTTTATTTTTATTTTGACAATTTTTATATGATGTAACATTTTTGTATTATTAAAAACTTTGTCAGATTTCTGGAACTGGTTGATGTGCAATTTAATAAATTTATTTTATCAGATAAATTGCCATTTAATTTTGGAAATAATGCAGTAATTGTTTAATTAATATATAAATTATTTCTGTTTTTATCATTATTAAAGAACGTTCTCCAAGAAAGCAACAAATTCCTTAAATATAAATTTTTTGAACTTTTGATTTTGTCGTTATGGTGCTATTAAAATAATTACATTAAGCATTTATTTTAGTTTTTATAGTAACAACTTTAACTTATATGTTTTTTTCAACATATGATAGTATTATACAGATTAACATTGTATATTCTAATTTCTATTTAATATGTAATTTGAATATATATATATGTATGACGTCATTTGTTTACATTTGATACGCTAGAGCAGATATGAATAGAAGAGATTCATGGAAGATTTAAGTTTAAAGATAGTAAAATCGACCTTGCTAACCAGACGCTGCTCTGTGGCAGAAAGGTTAAGGCACATCACGCGAAATGATGGTTCCGTATAGGATACAGGTTCGATTCCTGTCGGAGAACGAAAATTTTCTATGAAAATTTCTCGGACATTAAATGTTATTTAATACTGTTTATTATAAAACAGAGCATTTGCTTAAATACTTGTATCTATAAAAAGAACGTTAAACATATCATAAATGTCTTTAAATAAATTGTCGGGCTATGTCCAATTCAAATATATATATATATATATATATACACATACATACACACACACAGTGTAACCCGGATATAAGAGAGTTGTCGGGACCGGAGAAGAGGTCCTTATATCCGTGTTTCTCTTATTTCCGGGTTTGGTCTATTATATATACATTAACACAGGCTCTAATTTGGGACCAGAGAAAATCTCTCTTATATCCGTGTTTCTCTTATATCCGGGTTACACTGTATATATAAACAATATAAACAACATTTACGTATAAATAACGTATAACAATAAGATATATTAAAATAATTGTCGGACTTAGTCCATTACATAATATATATATGTGTATGTGTGTGCGTGTTTTGATTAAAAACGACTGACAAGGAGGTGCGGTTAAGTTTTTTATTTAATTTTATGCGGAAATTTTCCAAATGTTTTGTATGTCCGAGCGCTTTCGGCTATACTTTTAGCTATTGTGGATGATTTAATTTTTACTTTTAACTAAATGTATGGATTGTTTTATTGTTATCGGAACTTTTTATTTTACAAACACGGTCAGTACACTATGGCCGTAATCATTGTTGATATTATTGAGTGTTGCCATTTTTCTTTTTATTAATAATGCTTCCATTATTTTTTACATGTGAACACACACGCAAACACACACACGCACACACACACACACACATACACACACACACACATATATACGGTGGTCATGATTATGATACAATATATTTATGTTATATATACATATATATTTATATATAATGAATTGAGTGAACATTGATGTCAACACTGAGTGGTGACAGTCTCTTTGATGCGCGAACGCAATCTTAAGACCATATATATATATATATATATATATATATATATATATATATATATATGTGTGTGTGTGTGTGTGTGTGTGTGTGTGTATATATGTGCGTCTTTGTGAGTGTGTAAATGCGCAATCACCTGAAGAAAGCCCCAGCGTACAACAGCCGAAACGCCGTGAATATGGCAATAGGGAAGAGGACAAAGTCTGAACAATGTAAATAATGTAAATACATCTCCTAAATTTCATGAAGGCCGTTGATTTTTCTCTAGCAGTCTGTAGTCTGTATATATATATATACACATATCGCTGATTTTCGGAATATATATATATATATATATATATATATATATATATATATATATATATATTCCGAAAATCAGCGATATGTGTATTCCTCGAAACTCTGACGATGATGGGAATAGATATTGAAATATTAACAAGACACGAATCCCCGTGATAAAATTATGAGAATCCACAAATG
>OZ038503.1:61912200-61934700 GCA_964036315.1 Acanthosepion esculentum | reverse complement strand
TTGAAACTCGGCTCTCCGATTAAGTATTACAAGACGCTGTCCATTACACCAGCTGCACATCCAAACTTGCAGTACCCGGGATTCCCAAACGGTAGCCATCTCGGAACTGACCAGTCTTCTCTGTTCGGTGATTCGACAACACGTGACCAAAAGCATCCAAATTGAACCCATGGTCTATGCCATCTTTTAATCCTACCAAATGTCGAATTCACATGGCCCAGTTGAACTTTGACCTGCGTATGCAGATAGATATAGTAGCATATTTATACGAACTGTTCTGGCCAAGGATAACTTTTTAGCAGCACGCAACACTCCCAGAAAAAGGCGCGCACATTTGTATGCATTCATATGAATGTATATCCGTATATAAGTATGTATCAGGTGTATGTAAGGATTTCCAGTATTGTTTATTTACCAACAGAAATCGGTTTCCTTGTTTTATCTGTCTTCAGTTTTTTATGTCGATCCTGCCGTGGAAGCCTTTGAGCGCACCTAACGGACTCACATAGGCACACACACACACACACACACACACACACACACACATATATATATATATATATATATATATATATATATATATATATATATAATTTTTACATACGGACAAAATACTACGAAGATGCATTCTTGTTTCGATGCGGCTGCATGTCGACTGGTGAGAACCAAAAATGGTTAGCCATTTTGGGTTCTCACCGTAACCATTTTTGGTTCTCACCAGTCGACATGCAGCCGCATCGAAACAAGAATGCATCTTTTTAGTGAGTAAGTTTTTTGTCCGTATGTCAAAATTATAATAAATAATTATTACTCTACTCTTGGTATTGAGCCCTCTTTTGAATTAATGTTGTGAATGTTAGAATTTATATTATTTTCGTTCTCATTACATTCCGAGATATATATATATATATACATATGTGTGTGTGTGTGTGTAGGAATTGGTAAATAGTGTACATACACGCACAAATTCTTGCTCGCACGTAAGTATATTTATTCCTCAGGTGTAAATACAGTGCTCAATGTTATGAAACAGAGCAATAAGTATATACTAGTGGATATACATAATATCCAACGTCGTTAACACTACTCGGTGTTTTATACAGTTAATGCAATGAAGATAGCATTGCGTTGGATATTATTTGGATATTATGTATATTCACCAATACACACACACACACACACACACACACACACACACACACACACACACACACATCACACACACACACACACACATATATATATATATATATATATATATATATATATATATATATATATATATTTGCACCTTAAAATGCCTCAATAAATCCGTATACTGATTAGGTGAATTTTGATCTGAAACTTTCACTGTATAATGTAGGTCGATGTGATTAATATTTACCACTGAAAATTAAGTGCAGTAACAGAAGAACCTTATGTTGAAAAATAATTTTTTAGTAAAACATTGTTTCTTTAATCATCAGGTTACAGACTTAGTGATATGCCCCCATGCGAACACTCACACATACCCAGGCATATTCACTCAGGCTCATATACGTGCACACAATACGCACACGCACACAATCGTAGCTGTATATAGTATTTACATATGTTTCTAGTTGTAAAATCTTTCTTTCTATATTCGTGAATATTTAAGTGCATTTAATCCCCTAAATGTCTTTATCCCATACAAGTCAACATAAAAAAACCATTTCCTCTGGCAGACGCCGACTCTTTCTTGATTAATTGATATATAAATTGTACTTACCATTCTTTTCTGTCTGAATTTTTTCTAAATTTAAGGCAGTGCTTAATTCTTGAAGACTTTTCTGGTATCTCCTTCCTTCCTGTTGTTGATTTAAATAAGAATTACTTGGAGTTTCCACGTCCTGAACAAGTAAAATCGTTCTAAAAGTCACCGGAAAGCATTTTATTAGCTTTCCACAAAAGTTCTTTTTTATTTCCCTTTTGAAAAAATAAAGGATACACATAAAAATATATAAGTATACATATGTATACATTGATATTCCCTAAGCTGAGCTTAAGATTTATTCTTTATCTCTAACCGACGCTGTTTATTTAACAGTCATACAATAACGATCTAAAGCTTGCGATAAATGGTAATGGGAGAAAATACTAATTAACGATAATGTAAATGCAGATATTTATCAGTCTCAGCTCACAAAGGAACAAAGCTCTGTATGATGGTGAAAATGTGCTGGATTAATATTTCCGGACAGGAGCAATACATCTAAAACATTTTTTACCTTTTTTCTTATTCGCGCCCCTTTCCTTGTTCACACCCCATTGTTGGACTCTCTTCCAAAATTGATGAAAAACAATACTTATCTCATGTGTAAATAACAAAATCATTTTTTATAAATTCAGTTTAAATCAACTGTCTTTACTAGTTTATAAACTAACCCAACAACAATTAACGAATACTTTCATATAATTCTTTCTGAAAATATTAACGAGGTGCTAAATAGATCTATGTACAGTGGAACCTCGGTTCACGAACTTAATTCGTTCCTGACGGCCATTCGTAACTCGAAACGCTCGTAAACCGAAACTATTTTTCCAATAGGAATCAATGTAGAGAAAAAAGTCACAGTACAATAAAATTGGAAAAAAAACCCACAACACACGAATGTATACAACACGGCGATCGACTCAGAAATTATTCCGTTCGGGTTAACTCAGTTGGGCAATATTGTTCGAGAACTGAAATTTTATTCGATAACAATTTCGTTCGAGGCATTTTCATCTCGAATTTTCTGTTCGAAAACCGATTTGTTCAACATGTGAGAGGTTCGAGAACCGACGTTGCACTGTATAAATATTTACACCTTCCCTGACGCATAAATAATTCTATGTAAGCAGAAACACAATTCAACAATACTTAAACATCACATTTGAACAAACACATCTCAACAATATTTGATCAGTAGTTCCGCTCTTCATCAAGCCAAACATCACACTGCAGTGTTTCCAACTTTATCGCAGTTTTACCAGCAATTTTCGCTCGTTTTTTCCCCTAAGTAGACATTTATGCTATTATGATGATAGCAACATTTGGTAAAATTTCTACAATGTAAATTTTTATGTCATTTCGGCAAACGCTACACTAAGGTTTCATTAATAAACCAACCCTATTGATTCAGTATTCTGCCCCCCCCTACCAGGAACCGATATTGCACCCCGAAAGGATGCGACAACCACTGATCTACAATTTAAATCTTGACTTCTCTCTTAGCTCGAAAGTGTTCGGACGAGCTACATTTCCTAATCCCGCCAATTCAAACCTTCACGGCAAGGACACGCTAATCCACGTACATCGGAACAAACCTCCCACATTCCCTCCGTATTCCATCGGTAAGAAGTCAGTTTGACTCGAACAACTTCTTCCCGCGAACCACTAGCCTGTGGAACAGTCTCCCCAGTGGATGTTTTCCCGGTCACTACAATTTTAACTTTTTCAAGATTAGGATTAACCGTTATCTTCCACTCCTATACGCACAAATTTCCTCCTAACGCAACCCTCTACCTAGACTGGCCCCCGGGCATTGTAAATGGTGAACCTTACTGTAAAAAGAAAACTCAATGGATTATCAATGTCGACTGAGTAATGCCATTAGAGAGTGTCTGTTTTCGTATGCCATGTAGAATCTCCGCTAGTTGTCAAGGCGCGCAACTGGCCCTCAAGATATTAAAATAATAGAATGTTTTCTGAAGGGATTTTGGATATTTGTTTGTGTAGACGGACCTTAAAAAACTAGCAAAACTGCAGGAATATTTTGATGGAGAGAAATCTTTCTTTTTTTTTTTTTTGGTTGAGCTTAGAACTTTTCAATACCGCTCCTCCACCTCATAGAGTTAAATCAATGCAGCCTGACTTTGCGTTAGTTCCTATCTATCTAGTTGGATGGGTGAGCAGGTGCTTGATTATTCGTCAAGGTTGAAAATAACTTCGAACAATTTATTTGTAGCGAATTGGCATTTTATTTACATTAACAAAACTCATACATGAATTTATCAATATTTCCCTGCGTATTTTGAAAGTGGATTAGACTTTTTATTTGTTAATCAAAACTTGGATGGAAATGCAGTTTTCGGAGCGATATTCATACCTGATTGCTTAGTATTATTAATATTTTCAAAGTTTAATCTAGTCTGACACTAGGCCACATCAGTGAGAATCGAATTCGATACTGTACTAGGGGTCTGCGGGACTACTTTGCCCAACAGTTACGTGTGACTATATTTCATGATATTAATAGTGTATGAATCTCTCTCTGTTACTCTCTCTTTCCCTCGCCCTCTCTCTCTCTCTCTCTATCTATCTATCTAGGTATATTCATTATCTATCTATCTATCTATCTCATTATATTCATTATCTATTTCAATATATTCATTATCTAAGTCTGTTCATATCTATCTATCTATCTATCTATCTCATTATATTCATTATCTATTTCAATATATTCATTATCTAAGTCTGTTCATATCTATCTATCTATCTATCTATCTCATTATATTCATTATCTATTTCAATATATTCATTATCTAAGTCTGTTCATATCTATCTATCTATCTATTTCAGTCTGTTCATATCTATGTATCTATCTATTTCAATCTGTTCACTATCTATCTCTCTATCTCAGTATATTTATTATTTGACCATCTCAATATGTTCATTATCTATCTATCTATCTATCTATCTATCTATCTATCTATCTATCTATCTATCTATCTGTCTGTCTGTCTGTCTCAGTATATTCATTATCTATTTCAATATATTATCTAAGTCTGTTCATATCTATCTATCTATCTATCTATCTATCTATCTATCTATCTATCTATCTATCTATCTATCTGTGAGGTTCTGCGCCTTTGCTCATAGAGTAAATAATGTTCAAATAAAAGCCGTAACTTTACAATGTCCAGAAAATGAAATGAATTTGCCAAAATCATTTAACTCAATGCTGAACATTTGTGAACCTTGAAAATGTCCCAGAAAAATGAATCGTAAAATAAGAAGAATGGGACCACAATGAAAAAGGCTAGCAGTAAGGAAAGAATGAAAGCAATGAAAAGACATACTGATATAAAAGAAAAGAAGTGTAAGCTAGGGGAAAAATTGAGAAAGAGAGAAAAAGAAGACAAGGTGGGCAAGTAAAGATAAAAAAAAAGAAAAGGACTAAGAAAAACAAAAGAATAAAAAAGTGGCAGAACAGGAATGGAAGAGAAAGAAATAAAATGGCAAAGAAGTAGAAGGCAAAGGGAAGCACAACGAAGAAGAAAAGAAAAGTAAAGTGAATGATATGAAAGAGGAAGAGGGTAAGAAAAGAAGAGGAAAAGAAAGGACAAGGAGGGTGAACAAATGCAAAATGAAAATAAAGATGAGGTACTCTAAGGTAGAAAAAATAAAAGAAGTTGAAAAGTATACGTAGAAGGAGTCTGAGGCAGGGGGATAAAGAAGGAGAAAAAGAAAAGCGTAAGATAAGGAAAAAGAGGCTACGCGATTATGATTGATTTATTTGAACGCATATCTTTGGCGCATGCGCATGTTACTTTTCCTGAAAGTGCATTCTTTTCCTAGTTTCTTTTCTCTCCGTCCGACATTGCTACAAGCAAAAATTAATTTCTTATTATCTTCTTTAATCTAAAAATACAAAAATTGTTTCGCAGTCAGTCGAAAAGTTTTACATCATTCTGGACTTTTTAGAAAACAACTGAACATTTAGTTAAATAAATAAACCAAGGCATTTCGTCTATTAAAACGAAAACAACGAAAAATATCAGTAATAATAAAACTAATCATAATAGCAGAAATAAGAGAAAAATTCCGAACGATCTAATATTGATAACGATAAGTACAATAATAAATAAAAAGAAATAAAAAATAAACGGATGTATTTCTTTATCAGAAGAGAATTTTGAAAATATTTTCTTTCAAAATTCATCTGCAGCATGGGATATAAAATTTTTATGTTAAAAACATAACTTTACAAACTTTTAAAGCATCTAAGACTTTTTCAAAAATGGTGGATCTACAGAAAGATGCTGAGCATACCATGGACGAAGCATGTGAATAAGAAGGAAGTTTTGAGGAAAATGGAAATGAAAAGGACGCTTATGCTTAAAAACAGTTGAAAATTCAAGGGCACATGTGTAAATGGATGACAGAACACAAACGGAGTAATAATAGGAACAAAGCGGTATGGAGAAGAGGAAATAGTGGAGAGCCATGATCGTCTACGTTTTGAAAGGACAGTGCACATAAAAGAAGATATTTAGCAAAAAAATGACGTAAATAGAAATAATGACAGAAGGATATTTCCAGTTGAAAAAGCTCTGTTTCTCTAGATGTTTCCAAAGCCTAGCATAGTGTCGTATGGTATCCAAGTTCGAAATCACTGCTCTAATGTTTTGGCCTGCAAGGCAAGCTTGTTAACCATTATCCTGCAGCAGGTGTTTTTAGATATTTACTAAGGCCATAATAATTATGAAACCAGTAAGAATACATCGCATTATAAACAAACTATGAACTTAACTTGTTTACAATCCTTCTGTATCAGTCGTTCTAGATTTACTTTGCTGAAACTATTTCGGAACCAGGCTACAGAGTTTCAGCCGTTATGTCGGGGACACTAAAATCAAGCGGGTGCGGAAATTTAAATATCTGGGAAGTGTTCTGACGGAGGGTGGTAAGTGTGACGCTGAGATCCGAAAAAGTATTGGAATGGCCAAAGATGCATTCCAAAAGCTAGACAGAGTATTACGAGACAGAGGGGTTCCTTTGGTAACAAAGAAAAGACTACTGAACTGCTACGTGATATCTGTCCTCATTTACGGCAGCGAATGTTGGACGGTCTCCTCAAAGATGAAGAAGGGACTCGAGGCAATGGAAGCATGGTTCTACAGGAGGATGCTAAGGATACCATGGACTGAACATGTGAGCAACGATGAGGTTTTGGAGAGGATGCAAACAAAGAGGAAACATTCTTAACATCAGGAAGAGGCAGCTGAAATTTCTGGGACACGTAATAAGAAAGGAAGACTTGGAAAATCTGATACTTACAGGGCAGAGGGAAAGATGGACAAGAGAAAGCAACGCGTGTCATACATAGCGGCCTTAAGAAAATTGATGGCAAAACTGGGTCTGAGTGAAATAACAAAAAACAAAGCTTATTAAGATCTACAAGGGATAGGAGGAAGTGGAGAGCCATGATCGCCTACGTCCTGAAGGCACACCGCACATAAAAGTGAGTATTAATGTTTTAAAGTGTAAAACAATCTTAGAATCTATACGATAAGCAAGTTTCATCGAATTCTGAGGTAGAGATCCATTTTCTTGACAGAAATGCTAAAAGGAAATATAACCGATTTCAACGCTGATTTCCAAGCGTTCTTGTAATTCCATGTTAATACCAACGAACCTGTCAATAGCAAACGGTCTGTCCGAAAATTGCCTCACCATTTTGTGTATCTTGTCTCTGAATTCTTCACATCTCGTGAAAGGGGTTTTGGCAAACATTGCATTACTCTGGTGTGGTTTGACTTCTGCAACATCTGGTATTTCTCAATGTTAAAATCGCAGTTCAAAAGGAGGTTGCGGGTTGTGGACGTGATTAAGAAGAATGCAACATGACCTCTGATGATCCAGAAAGAGGATTTCTTTTTCTTCAAGTGGAAAGGACGCTGAAATAAGTGAGTGGCATTATCCTAAGTTGATTAATTTTTTCGTTAATATTAAATGGCAGGTTCATTTCTGAACCGACCTTGTATACACGTGCTGAACTGTCTTCACAAAGATGGAAAAATCAGTACAGAAACGAAACATAATGAGGTCGATAGAGATGACCAGAATAAAAATCACAACTGAAGAAAGAAAGAAAGAAAGAAAGAAAGAAAAAAGTGGCGTGATCTGCAAGTGTCTGGGAAATGATGACAGTGTTAGTTGAAAATTAAATAAGTAATATTAAAAGATGCTTTGTGAGAAATTCAATGATGTGAACCATACCACGTTCTTTTAAAAGTAAAAGTAATTAAACTTATTTGTTTACATTAAAGTTCCGGAGTATTTTGAAAATTTGATGTCCCTCACACTTCAGTTGTTACAGGCGTATAGAAATAATAATCATAATAGTACTAGTAATAATAATAATAATAATGTTCTTGCTACACAGGACCAATGCTTGCTAACTAGAAATTGCCAATGATGGCAAGATAAGCCTCTTCATGGTCAATACTCTGTCTGTACCAAACAAGCTGATGTAGACAAACACCCGTACCCATCAGTGGTTACGTGGTGCAGGGTTAAAAGCTGAAACCGAAGGTTTTTATTATTACTACACAGGACCAATGCTTGCTAATTTTAAATTACCAGTGTACTGAAAAATTGTGTTGAGCCAAATACAGATTCTGTGATAAATATCCAGAAACAATTGACCATTTTGTATCGGGTTGCACAGCGTTAGCACCCACTGAATATAAAACTCGGCATGATTGAGTGAGCCAATACGTGCACTGGAAAATATGCCACTTTTATGTGAAGGAAACTGCAAGAAACTGGCATGAACATCACCCAGCCCCGTTTAGGACCTGTAACAATTTTATGGGACTTTGCAATACACACACAGATCGGTCAAACATTGTGATGAAAGACCACAAAAACGAAATGTGCTTTCTTATTGACATGGTGGTCCCTGAAGATTGTAATGTATTTTTGAAGATCTTCAAAAAACTGTCAAAATACAAGGATCTTGAAGTGGAAATCTCAGAAATGTGGCACATGAGGATATCAATAAATAGTTGAAGCTCCAGTTTGATTGGAAAATGTTTCGATAGACTCATTGAAGGGAATCCTGGTAGTCCATGCCTTAAAGAAATACAAAAAGAAGAAGAGCTTTAGCTATGTAAAATGTGTGTGATCTTATTTTAGTGGGGTTTTTTTATTCATTTTTTTATTACAAAAATGATCAGTGGAAGATGTCATGGAGCCATTTCTGACATTAGGTCTCTGGTTGGGACCCGGAAGGAAATGTGTATACAACAGACATCCAAGGAAATAATAATAATAATAATAATGATAATAATAATAATATTAATAATAATTTTATTAATGTAATCAAAAAAAGAACGCATCAGATGTAGGATAACGGAAACTGAAGGAAGACGAAATGCTGGATAAACTTGAAAATGAAAGAAATCATGGCACATAAAGGGGACAGTCGTATTAATCATGACCAGAGCCCTGAAATAGATTGAAGGATCTAGCAATCCAGGAAGGATCAGGGTCAACCCGGAAGGATCAAGGCCACCCAGTCGGCAACATTGTTAAAGTCGATTAGAATACCGAAGAAAACAATAGTGTACTGAGAAAATGACTTGATTTCAAATGAAGAACACCATTTGGACTTCTCTCCGACCTTTTTAACAGCAATAGAGGTTTATCCCTTGTTTCCTGTTGTAGGATTCGGTTTCCGTTTCCCTCTGAAGGCTTTTCTTTCTCTTCACTTCCAGCAGGCCCTTGCATCTTTGTTGCTTTATCTCCTTTCTTGGAGTGAATTGATTAAATAATAATAATAATAATAATAATAATAATAATAATAATAATAATAATGCATGATTGTAATCGATAATAATACTGGGTGCTGAAGATTCGAGAGTTCTTGCTGTCACTTAATTCCAAATAAGATCGCTACGTGTCTTTATCGTAAACTCCAACGATTATGATAATAATGAAAACAGTACGATTAGTGAACTTATACCTCTACATATATTACTATTTAGAAAATCAATAAAAACAATAAAAGTAATAAAATAACAAAAGCTAATACTCCATACATGGGTAATTTTTAAAAGAGTTCAGATCGGCGGCATTTTTTCTTTTTCCCTTTCTTATGGGACGACACAAAAATCGCAATATGTTTGCTAAAACGCACGGCGAAAAATCTACGCTTACAGTCTTATTTACTTACAGGCTCGTCACATGTAAATATTATTGATCGTTTAATAATGTCTTTTTTACTCTGCTTTGAATATTTTTTCCCTCAAAAAATATAATCGCTCCCCTACAAAACAAGGGATTTTTTTTATTTTTAAGAATAAAACGAAAAGAACGAAACGCAGGATGTTATATCGTTGATGGTTTTTGCATGCAACTTCCGTGGCAAAGGAAATATATTATTATTATTATTATTATTATTATTATTTTTTTTTTTTTTTTTTTGGTGTTCATGTCGTGCTTGTTAATAATAATGGTTATGTCGATGTTTGAAAAAAGATTTCTTAACGTGGGTAGACACGTTGGTGTGCCTATTCTTGAGCCGAAGACTTCTGCAGGTAAACCAGAGAAGAGTAACCGCCTTTATAAACAGGTATTTAAGAAGAATCTGTTGTTGTTGCTTGAAAGAAGAAGAAAATGAAGAAAAAGAAGACGAAGAAGAAGAAGAAGAGAGTAGGTTGTAGCGAAGACGACGTTATGTGCTATGATCAATATTCTGTATTATGAATTTATACCTAAAGACATACGTACTTACATTTGAATGTACAGTCGTTTATGACATATGTCCCCTCTCGCTCTCACTTTCTCACTCTCTATCTCTCTCTCCATATATATATATATATATATATATATATATATATATATATTACGGGGTGTATGTGTGGGTGTTCCGAGACATGAAAGTTTTGTGCGAATAAATCTAATAAAAATATTAATTATATTTTTTAATAGACGTAGATAGATAGATAGATAGATAGATAGATAGATAGATAGATAGACAGACAGCCAGGTAGATTCATTGATTAATTGATTGATTGATAGATAACTTTATTCGATTTGATCTCCATTATTTTCAATTGCAATTTCAGTATGACCTCAAAAAGTTGCGCAAATTTTACAATGAAGCCATCTTGACTAACTCCTCTTTTTCAGCAACATTGATCTTGCAATAGAAGACCATGTTTTACGCTTGATCGAAAACGTCCCACACAATGTTGTCTAACTGGTTTATACCCTGTTTGAGGAAGTCCAGAAATCTGCTGGCTAATCATTCGCAAAGTTCACATTGCAGAACTTCTGCACCTTCTTGGCTGTGGGGCTGAGAGTAGCATCTTTATTCTACACCTAGTTTACTTCTGGCTGGTGCCATAATAAAACAAAATACCCCCTCAGGACACTCCGCAACGATCTTACACATGGATAGTGTTGAGACCTTTCCGAATTTGGTTATGTGGAGGTTAATGGACACTTGACTGTGATTCCTCTGGATGGCATTTGCCCATGTCCATGGCCGCTTTGAGATTGTGGATATTGTGTAAGGCAACGCCACTCATGTTGAAGGTGCTTTTAGAGTTGAATTGTTTGATACTGATAATGTCAGACTCGCTTTTACCTGTGATGCCATTCTCCAGATGGGCATAAAGGGCGCAGAATTTGCTATTTGTTCTCTATTTGGTTTCTCATTATTTACACACACACACACACACACACATACACACACACACACACACGGATATATATATATATATATATATATATATATGTGTGTGTGTGTGTGTGTGTGTGTGTGTGTGTGTGTGTGTGTGTGTGTGTGTGTGTGTGTGTCTGCTTATTTACATGAATGCAAATGTCTATATATAAAAGTTTTCTCGAGTACATTGGCCGAGAAAGGAATCAAATATTGTTTAAAGTAAACAAAGCTTCTCCTCAAATATGGGCATCAACCGAAAACTTTTGAATTAATAAAAATATCTGCACTATTGACTATTGTCCTCATTTACTTTTCTAGTTGTTATCGCCTTCAGGTGTATATCGATTTGGGTAACCGACAGGGAATCTGTACGGAATCATTTATCTACAGGAGTAAACCGTTCTCGTCCCAATTTCTTGTCTATGGAACTCACAATTACCAATGCTTTAATCCACTAGGCTATTGTCCCGTAGGGCAATTTTCTGTAAAGAATTTAAATTAACTGTTGATTTGTGCTGATTACTGCTGCTGTTCCCAGTCATGTTTTGACTGCTGCTGCTACTTCTGCTATTGAATCCTTGCTGTCATTTGTCTTTCTTTCTTTACTAGCAGCTCCCATATTGTATTTATTTCTATGCTAGGCCTGCTAAGCAGGTCCTCATAGCCTAGTATATACGCTGATTCTTACAGACATTTAACTCTCCAGTTTTCTTCATAGTCTAGTGTTTTCACAATTCCACATGGGCTGGTGACTACCCCTTCGCTCCATACATGGTCAGCCATGCCTGATTTCATTGTCTCACCCCTTTCTCTGTCTTTTCGATGTTCCTCCATCCTTACTTTTTCGGAGTGACTTATTTTACATATTCTTTACTTCAAGGAATCGGTATACACAATTCTTGGCCATGTTCTCCCTCGTGTTAAACCTTACTCAGCAGAGATTTTTCAGTAGAGTGGAACTGCTTCTGAATATTGTCCTAATGTTGTATGGACCGCAGATGTTTTGAATCTTTTTCATTCACGGTCTTCTGAACAGGTGTAGAGGTTTATCCAAGTTTCCTGTTTAGGATTGGATTTCCGGTTACTTCTAAAGTCTTTTCATCCTCTTTCACACCCAGTTGACCCTTGCGATATAGAAATGAACAGACTGAAATGGTAGTCTAGGTCAGTAGTTTCCAAACGATGCGGCGCGCCTCATAGGTGCAGCAGGAGATGGTAGCCGGTGAGGCGGAATGATTGAAAGACAATCAAAGATTTAGAAACAGTTTCAAAAAATTCATACGCCAAAAATAAATATGATTTCAAAATTGAAAATATTATTATGGATTACTTGTAATTGCATGCAAGAGTCCCAGTAAAAATAGTTATAAGAAATTATTGAGCGAGTTTATCATTGGGATATTTTTGCATTATATCAACTATTAATTGAGTTTTCAATGATAATATTCTGACTTCGAAACGGCGGTTATCTCTCTTTAACCATCTCTCTTTTTTATTTTTAAATTTACTTTTTATCACATGAGCAAATTTTCATTCGGAAAATGCGGCCTAGAGAAAAAAAAATTGGGAACCACTAGTCTCGGCGAAAGGAAATAATTGTCGTAGATTAGTGATAAGTGTCGACGTCATGGCTTAGGAGGGGGGATTAAAGATTCCTGGGTTATGCAAACAAGATGGCGGTCAAGCGCCAGATTCATCTGACACTCATTTCAATCATTTGTTTGCAAGAGACATATGATTATTTACCATATACTGTGTCCTTAACATTTGGTCGTACGAACGAGTATTTGATCCAAACAAGTGCAGACACACCTTTTTTTGTCTCCGCCATGTTAAAATTCTCAACAGTTTAATGTCAACCGATATTTGTAGTGATTAAGATTTTCACCAATTCCTCTTGTCATGCTAATGATTTCTTCAAACTTGTTAATTGTGGCACAAGATAAATTTATTTGCAACATCTAATAAGAAATAAACTCACGGCTATGCGAAACAAGATTGTAACCGTCACTTTGTGGTAAGCATTTATTCCACAATTATATAATTGTGAATCCAACCCAACTCGGTCCCTCTCTTATTCTAACCTTATGCCAGACTAGGCAAAGCAAATGGCGTCTGCTGTAAAGTGATGTTTTGTTAACTAGTTTGAAAAGTAAGTAAATCGATTCTCACAAGCGCTCCATTATTGTTGCCTTTTGTCGGACTTAGTTGCAAAATACCTGCATCATTTACACGTACACATACATGAGAGGGAGTCATAAGTAATTTCCGTTTTGGGGAAACAATTATTATGATAAATCCTGACTACTACTCATACGTGGCAGTTAAGAATAAATTTGGAGGACACTAACATACAATAATACTCATCACAAAAAGGGGGGGGGGCTGGTCTTAATTGAGAATTGTGAGATCAGCGCCTTTCCAATGCATTTTCTTCTTCTTACTGAATCCTTATCTCTTTAGATCAGACTGGCATTTATTAAGTCGAAATTGTGGCTACATGTGTTGAGGTTAACTACACTGAGAATGCGCTGATCTCCTAATTCTAAACGATAAACCTAAGACCAGGCTCATACATAACAACACCGATCATCGCAAAAGCAATAGCAGCACACTGCGGTATACGAGCTAATAGAGAGAATAACAGACTTCTATTCGGAGTGGCTTAATCCTACAGACATCAACGGCTTTAATACAAAAACACAGTTTTGTCTTTCATTTTGATATGAATACGCCAACGAGTTGTCATGAACAAAAGCTTTTCCATTTTGTCTCATTTCTCCACACACACGCTCGCACACACACATTAATATATGTCTATATACAAATAAATTTTATTAAATTCAACCAAAATATATGTGTTTAATTTTGTATTACATTTTCCATTTTTGTAATAAAATGTTGTATACTCTGATCGAAATTGTGGATATACTGTCCGAAGTTCATGCTGTTATCCCTCAAGTAATTTCAACCGTCTCAAACCATCATCAAGAACCATGTGCTGCCACTATCGGGGGCAAGTTTCCGATGACTACATCCTCGTATTTTATAGGAAGCTGAATGTTTGGGATCAGTCCAAAGTAACCGTCATATTTAACTGTTAAAGGAAGCCGTACTATATATATATATATATTTTATTATACGCATTATGAATATTTCATACTCACTTCAAGATACCATTTCCTGCGGTGAAAGATATTTTATTTAATGCGGTTTGTTTATTTAGTATAATAATGACTTCGAGGATTTTGTGTTTTTCCATGCAGTGAGTGCTATATAGTATTTCAGTATTATCCATTAATATTTGTATAGATAGATAGATAGATACGAATAGACTAAAAGACATAGATAGATCGATAAATCGATAAAGAATAGACATAGATAGATAGATAGATAGAAAGATAGATAGATAGATAGATAGATAGATAGATAGATAGATAGATAGATAGATAAGGCAGACATGACAGCCACGAGAAAGATTGGCGCAATGCAATCTTCCGACAATGTATTTAAATACTGTCGGGCGGTATCCATATTATGACTCTCACTTTCTCTCTCTCTCTCTCTCTCTCTCTCTCTCACACACACACACACACACATACACACACACACACACACAGATATATATGAAGAAATATAGTTTATGCAATAAAGTGATCAATATCAGAGATAGAGCGTATGTAAATGCTTCATATATATATATATATATATATATATATATATATATATATATATATATATATATATATATATATAATTAATGTCTCATACAATATGGGCGTATTTTATATAAATAGTATCATCTATAAAGTGACGTGCGTTAAGATTCGGTGTTCGTCGGTCGGTTGCGGGTTTGATAGTCTTGGTACCCGGACGTAAGAAGGTGAATTTGGTAAATTTCGTCAAACAAAAACAAAGAGAACGAACTTGAGGAGGGAAGTGGCAAATTAAGGGATTCTGACACAATTTATCTGCAAAGAGGAACAGGGTGTCGACAAGTGCGCCACTGAGAGCGACGAGGGACGGTGGCGTCTGGACGAGAAGTGGGAAGCTGACAGAGAGAAAGCGAATCGGTTTCTCAGAATTAAATATTAGAAATAATAAGAATTTGGAAAAAACACTATCAGGTTAGGAGAAAAAAGGAAGAGAGAAAGAAATGAAGGAAGCAGAAATGAATAAAAGAAGTGTGGGGCAATGGAGAATAAATACAAAAAGTTTTGAGAAGAAAAAAGCGGGAATAAAGAAGAAAAGAAGTTTTGAGAAGAAAAAGGCGGGAATAAAGAAAAAAAAGAAGTTTTGAAAAGAAAAAGGCGGGAATAAAGAAGAAAAGAAGTTTTGAGAAGAAAAAGAAGAAACGTAGAAACATCATGTAAAATGAATGAACGAAAAAAGCAATGAAGAAAAAAGGACACGGAGTAAATTAAAGAAAAAGAAGACGGAGAATTAAGAACAAAACAAAGGAACAAACAAAAAAGCGAAAAAAAAATCAAAGACCAGAAACGAAAGCAAAAGGGAAGAAACAAAATAAGTGATGTGAATGAATTTAGAACTACAGAGAGAGAATGGAAACCATTTTTTATCGCTTAAATTCATTTTAAAATAGATAGATGGAAAACAGAAGGCAGACATATGAGATACATAGGCTGAAGATATTATGGGTTGGAGGAAATATACGAAGAGGAGAAAAAGGAAATGAAAGAAAAAGAAAATGAAGACAATGATGAAAATCCTGCCCAGGTAAAGAAGATTTGCGTTGAGAAGACGTAAATGCAGGAATCTTCGAAGTTATTCAAGAATGAGAAAAACAAAATGAAAACGATTAAGAAAAAGAAAACGAATGAAAAAGTCATTGACAAAATCCTCTCGCTTTTCTTTCGTACACCAACCTTGGTCGACTTAACTGTGCCCATCTCACATCTCGTCGATTTACGAAGTCTAATTAACAGCCGACAGGAACGTGAGCTAATTGGTAGTTCGTTATGAATTATCTTCTCCTGAACACGATAGGAAGGAGGTGGGGCAGTCTAGCAGGCGGGAGACGCGGTGAGAAGAAAACACTAAGTCAAAAAATAGTTATGAATAAAAACATACGAAAGAGATTAGTTTCTCTCTTTTTCTCTCTTTCTCTCTCTTTCTCTCACTTTCTCTCTCACTCTAACTCTATCCATCCATCCATCTATCTATCTATCTATCTATCTATCTATCTATCTATCTATCGCTCACACACAAACACATATACACATTATATATATGCACATATATATATATATATATTGCCTACTCATGGACACATAAATATACAAATACAGATATACCCCCCTCATATATATATATATATTTATATATATATATATATATATATATATATATATATATATATATATATATATATATAACGCCTACACGAACTGACACAGTGAAAAACTCTCACAAAACATATATATACATTTTTTCTTAATCGTAATGTATGAAATGCACATATATATTTTGATATATATATGTTGTATCCACTCACAAGCACTCAGTCACTCGTGCACGTATAAGAAATATATTAAATATATATATACATATAGAGAAATGCACAGATATATATATATGTGTGTGCGTGTGTGTGTAATTTTCCATATATATATATAAATAAGCCCATATGGCTAATCATATTAGGAACATTATATATATACACATATATATATGTACATATATCTATATATATAATATTATATATACTTATATATAAATATATAATGTTGCATATATATGAATAGACCGATATATGTATATATATATATATATATATATATATATATATATATATATATATATATATATATATAATGGACTCTCCCGTCGAATTCAGATCAGTACCCAGAAACTGAAAGCCCGACATCGACACATGAGATTTGATTATAGTGGTGAAGGCTTTGTGCAGGGCCATCCACACTTTTTGGAGGGACGAATACAGGGACATGGTGCAGCGAATGCCACAAATGACCCTCCGCAGGTTTTGAATTCAGAGTTGTCCTTCTCCTAGGCCATCCATGGCTATAGAACCCACTCTGTCCTGCTATTTACCCATAGTTGGAAGGAGAAGAAGAGGATTCACACCTTTCCCAAGGGTATTAGCACGTAAGTGAATGTAATGGATTCGACTTGAATTCGACTCTCCGATTCCTCAATCCAAGCCGTTATCCATTACTCCACCGTACCTCCTATATATATATATATATATATATATATATATATATATATATATATATATATATATATATATATATATATATATATATATATATATATATAATGATTCTAATATGATTACCTACTTCTAATTTTAAGAAAACTAATGAAGGTATTCTTGGAAATATTTACTGTTAACTTTCAAGCCATTCTACATATGTATAAATTTTAGTATAATTTATGCCTCTCTTACAATGCCACCATGTTTGAATGCACATTATCCGGGTTACTGAAAGTCAAAGAAATATTATAATTAAAATTATCATTACCGAACGTTTGCCAAGTTTACAAAAAAACGTGATTTGAAGAACAATTGAAAACAGTAACAGACGACAATGGTATAAAGAAAGTACTAATTTTCTGAAATGTATAATATTCTGAAAGTAGGTTTAACAATTTTTCCTTCCATTTATTTTGCATAATTTTGCATATGAAACAGAATGCATTGAACCCAGAATTGCACTCCGGGATTCACTTTTACTGTTAAATTGTCGTCAGTCAATGTAAATGTTTTTTTTCTCAGAATGTTCCAAAAGTTTTTTCAGTTATTTTTAAATCGATCAAACAAGACGGCTATGTCATAAAACAAGTCTTTTTGAAACCCATTTCATCCAGATATGCATTAGTTTTCTTTGCCGAATATGTTTTAAGAATCATACGAATCGTGACCCTTCAGAGCATTGGCAATCATGGTTCTCCACTATTTCCTGTCCTTTCTAGCTCTTAATAAATTTCGTCTTTTTGTTATCTCTCCTAAATCTTGTCCCGTCATCCATTTACTTAAGCTCTCTAGGTAGGTTATGCGTTGTTTTCATTTGTTTCCAAGCCCTCTTTTCCACATAATGTGCCCTAGAAATTTCTACTGTCTTTTCATGATTTTAAGTATAAGTATCCTCTTTCTTTCCATTTTCTCGAAAAGGATGTTGTTGCTTATATTCTCGGTGCATTAGTATCCTCTTATGTAGAACCACATATCTGTTGTTTCAAGTTTTTTCTTCATCTGTAAAGAGATTTCCCAGCATTCCCTGATGAGGACTGATGTTACATAACACTTCAGTACTCTTCGTTTCTAACAAACTGGCTCCTTTAGGCTTGGGTGGCAAATGATTTAGGAGAAGGACAATTCTGAATCCAAAATTGAGGAGGGTCGTTTGGTGACTGTGTGTACTAGTTCTCTGTATTCGACCCTTCCAAAAAGTCTGCTTGGTTCTTCAAATTCCTTCACCATTATAATCAAATGGTATGTTCGATTAGTCTGGTCGTTCGGTTCTAATAACTTATTTACTGTATCTTCATACGTCGAGAACAATAGATAGATAGATAGATAGATAGATAGATAGATAGATAGATAGATAGATCTAAAAACCGTTAAGATTTTTTTTCCTGTGTCTCGTTATTCAAGAGTATACACATTTTGACATTAATTAGTCTTTTTTTTAATTTTAAGCTTTAATTTCCTGCCATCAAATCATTTAATTTCCTGCTATGAACTCACCATTCTGAGCCGGACATTGTCGAAGATTCTAAAAAATCTAAAAACTTATATATGTACGGTTTGAATCATTTTCTTTTTTTTTTTTTTTTTTGTTTTAAATAAATTTCTTCAACTCTCTGTCAAGAAGCACTTTGCTGGCAGATACTTATAAAATATTTGCTATCCTGCTTTTGAAATATCGTATGAGAAGAATGAGATAAAGGATAGAAATAACTCCGACAAACCGGCTTCATTGTTCTTTTTATCATGTAATTATCTTTTTATCAAACATCAATGCAAAAAAATATCCTCTTATTAGAGGAAAAGTACAAATCGAAAATCAATTAGCACAAAGTTTGAATGCCTATCTGAATTTTCGGCTTTCATGCAAGTCACCCCCTTTGCATATTAGTGACATTATCCCCTTGCTTGAAGTGGGGGGGGATTGATTAAGAAAAATAGCATTGCCAGATTTGGTTCCTTCTCTATCTGATTTCTACAAATGCGCCCACCAACTAAACACACCAAGGGGTGAGGATTACTACTACGGTTGAAATACCGAAGAATCACTCCCCCAAAAAACAAACACTAAAAATGAATAAAAAATCCGGAGCCCTTCATGTATCCCCCCACCTTATAATAATAAAAAAAAAAATGCGTCCAAAGTTGAAAACAGAAAGTAGACATAATACATCGATAGCAGTTTTCCCATACTCCGGCTATTTTTTCTTATGTCAAATTTAATTTTGAATTTTCTATATTTATATAGTATATTTCCTATATTTATATAGTGCATTTCCTATATTTATATAGTACATTTCCTATATTTATATAGTGCATTTTGAATTAAATTTCTTCTCATTTGAGTGTAAAATCATTTTCGTCGTAGCACAAAAATATAAGCAATTCAAATTCTGTTAGCATAGAACTTACGGTTACATCTAACCTTTTCAGCTGTAAAATGACGAGACCTTCCCGACAATCTAGTACTGCGCTTAAATTCATAAAGTCTCTGTACCAAAGAGGAAATAAAAAAGAGCTGAAAAAATTAAAATAAGAAAATACCGTAAATAATAAAAAAAATAACGTTTACTATTACTTAGTTTGATTCAAAAGCTAAAAGCCCCGCATTGTTTTTACTATTTCCTGGAAAGTATTATGACCAAAGGAAATATCATCCTCGGCCCCATTCCGTTGCTTTACTCATAACTTCATCAACTGGCTTGAGTAATCGAGAAATCTTAAAAGAAAAATTTGTGCTCTCCGGCAGGATTTGAACCTGCGTCCGTCAGAGCAGATGGAGCCGCTGTAAGGCCTAGCACACTTTAACCAACTTAGCCACGGAAAACAGCCGGTCAGGGGCCAAATTTTGTGCTTTCAAGCGAAATTTCTCCTGTCACAGATCTCTCAAAAATTTTCATATCTGCCCAGTTTCGTATCCCAATTTATACAAAGAGAATTTTAAACGGATTTTTTATTAATCCGACATATTTTTATAAATTTAAACGTTCTTCTTAGTGGATACTTGTATTTGAGTTGACGCTCCGTTTACTGTTTAATAAATAAACGGTGCGTCTACTCATATACGAGTATCCACTAAAAAGAACGTTTAAAGTGATAAAAACTGCCATTTAAACTGAGAAAAATCCATTCTAATATATATATATATATATATATATATATAAATATAAAAGTTAACATAGAAGTCAACACTTAGAGGCGACAGTCTGTTTCATGCTAGATGCAATCGTCAGGCCACGAGTGCTGTTATTTTTCTCGGCTATTTTTATATACGGGTCAGTGGTGCAGTGGCCTGACGATTGCATCTAGCATGAAACAGACTGTCGCCTCTAAGTGTTGACTTCTATGTTAACTTTTATATTTACACACGCTCTATCTCTGATATTGAGCACTTTATCCCATAAATATAGCACATTTTAAAACTATATATATATATATATATATATATATATATATATATATATATATATATATATATATATATAGTGCAAATTTCCTTATCGGTTTTTACTTAGGTTAGCTTAGAATAGATGTGCTTCTCAACTGGATGCCTAATATGTAATAATTGAACGAAAGTGTTACTTCAAAGATTGGACGAATACATTGGACAACATTTCCACGACAGAGAAGAGAAAGCCATAATAAATAAAAACATGGAAGGATCTGAAATATTAAATGGTGAAGTAAGACAGTCACTGGCCAAGATGAAGAGATGTTGTCAGCCTGAGACGATTTCAGCATCGACAAGATTTCTGAAATAATCAACGAAATGTATGGCAGTGGAGAAATACCGGAATACATACTGGTAGATCTATCTTTATAGTGATGTCAAGGAAATCAGGTGCAAAGGAATGTGAGCTCCAAGAAATAATCAAGCCCATGAGCTGCATAACTAAGCCTATAATTAGAATTCTAACGAAAAAAGATCGTAGCAGAATTAGACTAAAATAGACCGAGAGCAATGTGACTTTGTTTAACACATTAGAAGAAGCCCACTCCTTGATCCGAATGCAATGAGAGAGCGTAATACAAATACAAAAGACCTATACTTATGTTTTATAGATTAAGCAAAAACGTTTTATAATGTCCAATAGAAAAACAAAACTATTGAACTAGTTGGAGAAATAATCTGCAACATTTACTGGGAACAAACCGCCTGCGTGTGTATAGGAAATGAGTTAATCAAGTACATAAAAACAAAACTTGAATAGAATCGATTTCGAAGAGCTACCAATATTTATTATCGATGACCAAAACAAGAGCAGCACAAGGTACACGAATGACACTGTTTTGATGTGGGACTGAGAAAAAAAAGAAACTGCAAGAACCAGACAGTGCGGTAAAAAAGCGAGAAGAAAGGACTAACCTTTAGCTCTAAGAAAACAGGGTCGTAAACAAGAGGCACGTATTTGCCTCTCTTGTTTACAACCCTGTTTTCTTAGTGAGCTTCGAATTGCAGAACTCAAAATTAAGACGTCACAGAAATTTAATTTGGGAACTGTCGTAACAAATAACTGAAAATGTAATGCAGAAATGCTAAGGTGCGTCGAAATAGCAAAAAATGTCTTTCAAAAAATAAGCGAAGTATTAAGAAATATGAAAAGTGGACAAAGACTAACTATTTCATAAAACGAACACTAAGTCAGTCTCTAAAGAGACTTCATATCTTCACACACACTCACATGCATGCATATATATATATATATTATAATTTTTTCATATAGGCAAAAAGAGTTTAGTTAGTTTTGTCTATATGGAAAAATTATAATAAATAATTATTGCTCTACTATCGTTATTGAGGTC
>OZ038503.1:61889700-61909700 GCA_964036315.1 Acanthosepion esculentum | reverse complement strand
GACAATGTTGAAAACATTGTTAGAATTCGATTTTCAGCATATTTTTTAGAAACTTAGTCACATACTACTGGATATCAGGTATATCATTAAGCCTTTAGCCTTTTAGAGTAAAATCCAATAAGATATAAGGTATAAGAAATTTGTAATAAATTCTTTCGTCTGGAACTCGCGAATATATCATGCATGAAAGCATTCTCTTACCTTAGCTCGAGTTCGGATCTCGTCCTCACATTTTGTCAGGCACTAAATCTGATGTTAAACCGATGCATCAAATTCTTTTCACGCATTTTCCGCCAACAGTATAACAGGAACACGTACATGTCACTTAATTGCAATCAACTCCTTATCATAAACCGTTTAACCTAATTAATACTTAATATTTTTAGGACTTCAAATTCCTCCTTTTGCATTGATATGTGTGTTATGATTTATACAGTCATTGAAATATAATCCTCAATCCTATGCTGTTTTTATTTTTAGTATGGTTCACCCTTTACAAGTCCCGGGGAACACTCGAGGTAGAGAGTTAGGTTAGGAAGTAATTTGTGCGGATACGAGTGGAAGATAACGGTGAAGATTGTAGTGATCGGGGAAACATCCTCTTGGGTGTCGGTTCCCCAGGTGTAGTTGTTCGCGGGAAGAAGCTGTTAGAGTTGAACCGATGGAATACGAGGCAATATGGGTGATTTCTTACTATATAAGCGACATGTCGGGTCCTTCCTGTGAAGATTTGAATTGGAAGGACAAGAGAAATGTAGTTCGTCTTAGAATTTACGTGGAAGTTGCGACAGAGTGATTGATTATTTAGTTAAAACATGTAATTAATGGAGAGTGTTATTTCATTTCTTTACTCGTCAACCCATTTCTCTAACAGTTATAGTTCCGTGTTAGTGACAAATCATTTTATGAAGATATATAACGAGGGGACAATCCTCAATGATAATTCCTGCTCCTTGAATCCAAATACGAACAAGGCTCGCCAGTTCTCTTTTCCAGACTAGGAATTTTTGCGTCAAACATCACCTCAGAATTCTCATTTATATTAGGTGGTTACAAAAGCTTTCAGGATTTGTTTTTAAAACAAAATGGTATAAATTATCTAGTGTGTATTCTGTTTAAAGTTTTCAGAAAGATCCTTTACACCTTGTGGTTTATTGAAAGCTATGAGCGCGCGCAGGTGTGTGTATATAAGTGTGTGTGTGTGTGTGAAGAATGTCATCGAGCGGCAATACAATCTGTTGTACGTTGCTTGGCGGCAGAGAAACACTGCAAAAAAAAAAAGAAAACTATAGTTCGAACCTCATCATGAACTGCAGTTCACCCCGATGAATTATAGTTTAGCTTGGTTTGATTTCATACAGACGCAGAAAACACCACGATAGGAAGAAACACCATAACAAACTTTATTTGGATAATGTTTACTACCACACAGAACATGCAGATTTGGACCAAGATAGGCAAACATAGCAAAAGATTTTGCACTATAAGACATTCACCCCACTCACTCCCCACCCACGTAGATATACGAGGTCTGTCTGAAAAGTAACGGGACTGGTGTCAAAAACAATACATTTCGATTCCAAACAACAAACGACATGGTTTCTCCATGAGTCTAATGCACTTTTCTATTTTTTTCTGCCATGCTTCTATGCTTTGCTGGAAGGATTTTTCTTGGATGCCACTCAGCTCCGTCGATACGTCACACTTGATGACCTCCAACCCTTCAAAACGGGCCCCTTGATGATCCCCTTGAGCTTGGGGAAAATGGAAAAAGTCAAACGGAATAAGATCAGGTGAATAGGAAGGTTGTTCCAGTACGGCGATGTTGTTCTCGGGCAAGAACTGTCGCATGCTGAGGGCATTATGAGTCGGGACCTTGTTGTGGTGAAGCCGCCACGATTTGTCCTGCTACAAAAGCATGTAAAAAAATTCGTTGGTAGCAGAAAACTAAGATTACAGTTCTATACTCCCAATATATCATGCTAGCAACGAGTCCCTTTACTTTTCAGACAGACCGTGTAATCATGGGAAATTTGTTGTTTAAAAACAGTAATTTTAGGTTGCTAACCAGATGCTTACTCTGTAGCTAAATTGCATAGCACGTCAGGCTATATGAAAGTTCCGTGTAGGATGCAGGTTCGATTCCTGTCGGAAGACGCATATTTTCTATGAAATTTCTCTGGCATTCAGGCCGCTACACACACGCATATATATATATATATATATATATATATATATATATATATATATATATATATATCCCTCACCGGTAGCACGAATCGGAGTTTCAGGCACAAAATCTTCCGGTGCTGTGTAGAGACTGATTGTCTGGTTGACGTATTGCTGTCACAGTCCGTATATTTTACGGGGATTAAGGGTTTTTATTCATAATAGACGGTATTTTTATTTTGTATTTAAAATAAAGGGGGGGATTAAAAACATTTAATTTAAATTTAAAATAAACAGGGATTAATGGTATTTATTAAAAACATATATTAAAATAGACGGACCTAAAACTATATAAAAAATAAAGTATTGTTTTATTAAATTAACACCAACACTTAATGTATAATATCTTATATATATATATATATGTGTGTGTGTGTGTGTGTGTGTGTGTGTGTGTGTGTGTGTGTGTGTGTGTGTGTGTGTGTGTGTGTGTGTGTGTGAGAGAGAGATATATGCACATTCATGTGTATGTTTTAAACCTGTACATATATACGTATTAGATTAACCACCGGATTATTTAAGTGATGAGTTTCTTATTATATGATTACCTTATTTACCTGGGAAAAAAACATTTTATCTGGCGCTAGGATTTGCGGCTGGTGTAATGGATAGAAACTCGGAATGAGAAATCGTATAGACAAGTTCGAATTCCAGGCGGGTTCATTACGTTAATTTACCTACAAATACCCTTGAGGAAGCTATGTATTCATCTCTTCTCCCTCCAACTATGGGTTAAACAGTAGGACTTTTATCTGAAAAAATCATTGTTGTTCTCAAAATATTTTTAATATATTATTCACTCGCAAAAAAGAATTGAACCCAAAAAGTTTAGGTTATAAATAACACACTATTGAAGAAATAGATACGTATACATATATATATAAAGTGAAAGAAATACACAAACGCACACACACGCATATCTATATATAAATAGGAAAGTAGACAACCACGAGTGACGACAATTTGCTTCATGTTTGAATGCAATATAAACTTAGCATGCTTCGAAATTATATTTTTTTATCGTATATATATATATATATATATATGTGTGTGTGTGTGTGTGTGTGTGTGTGTGTGTGTGTATATAAGAGAGAGAGAAATAAATACACACACACACACACACACACATATATACAGGATAAATTGTCGCCATTTTAGATTTTTCGTTTCACGTATGCGTGTTACTTTTTTTTATTTTGTCGATTGCACAGTATAAGAGGGTCAGTTGGACACCATCTGTGCGAAAAAGAGCGCCATGACGTAATTCACTCTGCCAGAAATTTGAACTGCTTGCTATTCGCACAGGAAGTTCAAATACGAACATTTCAGCGCGTTTGGGTGTCATCTGAAGACAGTGCAGCGGACTCAAAAAGAGTTGGATGAGTTCAATGGTGATTACAAAGGTAGGGCAGTTTGGAAAACTTGCTCTGATCGTTCTGATAAGAAAAACTCCCGAATTTGTTGGTGATAGCTTCAGGCTTACCTCGGAGGCCTAAATCAAGTTCCTTGTGGAGGTAGTGCTGGGCTGGATCAATAGTGTGGCTGCTGGAAGCCCCTATATTTGGAAACAGGAGTCTTCACCATACCACACAAACAGGAGAACCCAGTCATGGCTGCTAGACAATTTCTACGACCACATCACCCCTTACATCTGGTCACCCAACTTCCCAGACTGCTATCCCCTACATTATTATGTGTGGGGCAAAGTTGGGCGGGTGACAAAACTTCTTGTAACACCAATGATGAATTGAAGGCAGTATTCATCAGCTTAAAAAAGGAGACCGCCCAGAAGAGTTGCATGAGATTTCAAAGTTGTCTGGAGGCCGTGGTTGGAGCCAGTGCCGATTTTATTGAATAAATTTGCTATTTCGCATTTCAAGATATTTTTGTGTAATTTTAGTGAATATATCTGTAAAAAATGAGATGCCAGTTTTATTTTCATTTTTGCGTATTTTAGACGACAATTTCTCCATCGCACCATGATTATACACCCTCCCATATATATATATATATATATATATAGACAATATTAGTGGTGAATATACACATACATATGCAATTATATATACACATACATATATGTATAAAAATAATTCCAAGAGGATATGATCCAGGTAGAACTCGATGTCCAGGACAGTGTAAGGATATAATAAAAAGACTTAAACACTAATATTCCGTGGTCATAATTTATTCCATTGGAATCGCAAAAACGATCCAATTCATCAGACCTACAGATTCAAAAAAAAAAAAAAAAAAAAACAATTTGAATCTGTAGGTCTGATGAATTGGATCGTTTTTGCGATTCCAATGGAATAAATTATGACCATGGAATATTAGTGTTTAAGTCTTTTTATTATATATATATATATATATATATATATATATATATATATATATATATATATATATATATATATATATATATATTTGCATCATGTTTTCATTAAGATATGTCTCATTAAAAAGATTTGTCTACTTATTTTCTATAATGTCCTCTTGAATTCACGGACAAGCTTCTTAGTATCATTATTAAAGGAAGATTAAATTACTAGGTTGATACAAATTCATTTATTCCGAGTATTTTCATTAGGGTCATTTTTTTTTTTAAGACAAAAATTGTTGAGTTCATCATTTATCTAAGACAAAATTGTTTTGTTCATCTGAAAGTTAATTTTTTTACTTGTGAAGCGAAAAATGCTAAGGTTATGTACTGTGCGATTTACTTTTTGTGATGTAAACGTAAGGGGAGGTAACTAAGTTATGAAATGTCTAAATATTTTTATTAACTATTTAAAACTATTAGTTAAAACCTAGATATTTTAAAGTATCTAGGGTAAACATTTTAAAACATTTGTGCAGTATTCATAATTAATTTTATTAAGGGTTGGTTTCAATTTTTAATATAGATAGCTTTGAGAATTTTTAGTTTATGTTTATTATTTTCATGAAAAAGTATAGAAGTATTTTTTTGCGAATGTGGACAGGTATGCTGTTGTAAATGTTTAGAAATGTTGGGCATATCATTCAAATGAAAACTCAGCCGCCGAGACAACGTTGTCGTAGTTAGTCCAACATAAATGTTACTTTTACCGTTGGAAATACAATATCCCAGAGGCTATTTAAATTTTTAGGCAATGTGTGGTTTCTACAACATGTTGTTAAGCGGGGAAGAGACAAATCATACCACGGTTTAATCCAAGCCTTGAGAGTGAAACTTGGTAGATGGAACCGTTCCATCGATGGTAGTACAAGGACGAAGCCACAAATCACTTGTGGGTTTCAGCATACTGACATCACTCAAAGAGTTCAGCACTCCAGATGGGTTGCTTTCTGCAACTAAGACCAGCTCTATTGGGTCGATGGATGTTGAACAAATAAGAGTATAACTGAGCAGGCGTCTGTAATAGAGACCAGTTTGCCACCCCAGTAGACATATAAACTCGAAAACAAGCGGAAAGCCATTATATATATATATATATATATATATATATATATATATATACTCACGTATATTCCATGTGTGTGACTGTGTCATTATTTTAAAAATTAGATGCAGATACATATACATACGTGTACGCGCAATATATATGTACATATGTAAATTCATATATATATATATATATATATATATATATATATATATATATATATATATTACTTTGGATTATATATGTTTATTTGTATATATATATATATATATTTCATATTTTTATATATTTCATATATCACATATATATATATCTATATATATATATATACAATTTCATATATATATATATTTCATATATATATATATATATATATATACAATTATATGAGTGCGTGACTTATATAAATATGTATTTACAAGTACCAGCATTTATATACACACACACACACACACACACGCACAAATATATATATATATATATATATATATATTGTTTTTCTGTACATGTTTTCACATGGCTGGTTTTTTGCATTAGGTCCAGTTCATTAGTTGAACTTCCAAATATTTTGTTTCTTTCCTCTGAGCAATCAGCAAAAAATATTTGGCTGTCTCTCCTTCCCGTGATGCACCAGGATGTGAAATGCTCCACGGAAAAGTTTCTTGGTGCTCGCAAAAGATTTTCTACGGTTATGCATCCATGCGTATACAGGTGTACATGAGCATGTTTAATTATGTAAGTGCTTTTATGCGTATCTCTGTAGGTGTAAGTCTATCACTATCCGTATTTTGATATATGTGCGTTTATGCGCCTATCTATTCATAAGTATGTGCATCGGTTTGTTTATGCGTATGTGTGTGTATATATTTATACCTGTGTGTTTATATATACGTGTATATATATATATATGTGTGTGTGGGGGGGGGTGTTTGTGTGTGTGTGTGTGAGAGAGAGAAAGAGAGAGAGAGAGTGAGTGTGTATCTTTTTATTAGCTTTCCCTTTAAAGAAATCATTAGTCGTGTCGAACTGACAAAATGCTTTCGATCATGATGGTTTGTTGCTTTTCACGCTCATCAGGTAAGAATTCGAAAATATTAATCATGCTACAAAAATTAATATTTGGCATGCTTAAATAGACAAATTTAAAACGAATTGAGGGCGCTGCTGCGCGGAATCCCGCGATGCATCTTATTATAATGTGAGCATTCATTCGTTCATAATGACCTACTTGATATGAAATAAATCTTGACATCGATAGATCGTGAGCCGGACAAAAATCAAACTCAAACAAAATTATTAAATTGATAATAAAAAATTTCGTTCGAAACAAAGAAAAGAGTGCTGAACTGCTATATAATATCTATCCTCCTATATAACTGTGAGTGCTGGCCAATTTCCCTACAGTTGAAGAGGAAACTTGAAGCAACATAGATGTGGCTCTACAGAATGATGGAACATTTGAGCAACAAGGAAATTTTAAGAAAAACGTAAAGAAATGTTATACTTGGTGTCAGATAAAGACGGCTGAAATTTCTGGGACATATAATGGGGAAAGAGGGTTTGGCAAATTTGACACTCACTTTGAGGAAAGGAGGGGCAGAGGGAAACAGCGTGTAACCTGCTTAACGAACATGTTTAGATGGATGGCAGAATATAAATTGGAAGTGATAGTAAGGAGACATTATTTAGAGCTACCAATATTAGGAAATCGTGGAGCGCCATTTTCACCCACATCCTGAAGGGACCATGACACATAAAAATGATTATCAAACAAGATTTTCATCATATTTTCATGGTTAGTTATGTCTTCCGCATTAAGAATGAAAATAAGTTTTTCTTTTGTCTACAAGAATTAAGATCTGCAAAAGAAAACGAAAAACTGATTCGATTAAAAACACGACTTATCTTATATTGCAGCTGTTATTTACAAATTAAAAACTTAACGATGAACTATGAAATTGAAATTGTGTTATCGATATGAATGCATAGTGGCCGCATTAAATTCATATGCCAAGAACAAAATTGGAAATTTATATATATATATATATATATATATATATATATATATATATATAGGTGCAAAATTCCACTGAACTGAAATTAACGAATTTCATTTTTTTACAGTAACGTTCACTCTCTACAAGGCCCAGGGGCCACTCGAGGTAGAGGGTTACGTTAAGGGGTAGTTTATATGGATAGGAGAGGAAGATAGCGGTTTACTCTAGACTTGAACAGGCTAAGATTGTAGTGATCGGGGAAACATCCTGATATACGGCATTCTTCCTCTGACAGATCACCGTTCAAAATCGATTCATGCAAGTTAGGTAAACATTTAGCATAATAAAAGTAATTCTGAATAATATGTAATTTTGTCATGGATATTTTAACAAACAACAAACAAACAGTATCTACCGCGAGGAAAGTTGGTTATCTGTGTCGCGCCAGAAAGTTTTTCTCGCCGCAATCCATCCTTCAAATCTATAAATCAACCATTCGCCCTTGCATGGAATACTGTTGTTATATATGGTCTGGAGCACCCTCTGTTCATTTTAAGGTCCTCGACAAAATCCAGAGACAGATATGCAGTGTGGTTGGCCCTGATCTGATCTCGTTTGCAGTCACTCTCTCACAGACGTGTCGTCGCCTCCCTCTGTCTTTTCTACAAATACTTTCACGGTAACTGCTACTTTCGCTAGTTCCCAAACAGCATGAATTTAAACGTGCCACTAGGTCGGCATCCCTGTCCCACCCTTTCACTGTCGAAACGGTTAAATGTAGTCGTCTCCGTTTACTCCAATAGCGTCATGTCTCGCACTTCCCATCTGTGGAACTCCTTCCCTCTTACTTGCTTCCCTGATAGCTATAATTTCCAACTATTCAAAAGCAATGTCAATCGACATTTCTAGATGCGTTTTCTTCATCCTTTCCTCTTTCACGCCTCTTTACTCTTGCTCCCACTCTCTGCAACTCCTTGCGTGCTAGTGGCACTCCCGTCTTGTTTGGGGCGAAAAGTTAAAAAAAATGTATTTTTGTTCATATTTGGACTGTATGATTGTTTATAAAATCTGTAGTGTATTATATAAAAGTAACTGTTTTACCTTTTTATATAATGAAAAATAAGAGAATAATAGAATCCAATGGAACAAATGCAACAGCGAAGATGTGTATAGAATGGCAGTGTTTGGATATAGCAAAGAGTAGAGATAAAACTTCGGAGGCCATTAGTGGAGTGAGTTTTCAGTTCGTTGAATGCATCCCTATTGTGGCTTTATTTCCGATATACCTATTCTTCATAAGATCGACATCGGGCCTTTCTGTTGAGTATCTAGGTCAGTAGTTATCAACCAGGTGTTAATTCCTTCACAGAAAGCTCTTAGGAAATATAATTATTAAGCAAAACTAATTTCCTAATCATCTATTGTAAAAGGAATTATTTTTAAAAGGAATTTCTATTTTGTGTGTGCGCGTGTGTGTATAAACGTCCTAAATTTTCTAAGTGTGCTAGTTCATACATGACATTATCATTAAAATGTCACGTCTTTTAAAGGTTGTCCCCACCTTACAGAAAAAAAAACTCATATAAAATTTATCGGCTGCTAGCAATTCTGATTCACAATACTTTAGGCGGTCAATAAATCAATGAATACGACAGAAAAACAAGACCCCGCGGTTAAGAAATGCTTGTATGCAAAATTTTATGCTATAATATTTGTTTCAAATCAGATTAATTTAAATTTAAATTTGTTAATTTTCTTCAGATAACGTTTCAGAAATATATATTTTATTTTTGTAAGATTTTTAAAACCTAGAATTAACTTTTGTTTGCAAAAGTGTCAAAATGGCCGATTTCACTGATTTCAATCAATATAATTTCTGTTTCAAATACACTATAGAGTATTCTGCTTAATGGAAATTGTAAATTTTAATCCTTTAGATAAAATAATTCACTAAGACGAAAATGTCTAGAAAGTGCTTTAATCGCTAGTTCAGCCACAGTAAATTTACGTCCAGGTTCTTACAACGCATCACCATTCTTGGCAGATTTTCTGTTATCACAATGTAGGATAGTTAAAAACAAAGATGATGGAGAGAAAAAGAAAAAGTATATAGACGAATTTGTATTAGATTATAAAAAAAATTCTTTCAAAGAATTCTTTCAAAAAATTTTAAATTACCAGCGTCTCTCGTTCACGCGCCTGTTTAGTCAAAACGACATCAAGAAACCCAGTCCGATGAAGTTCTGAAAGATGAAACACGTTACAAGTAAACTTTTTTCCATTTTGTCTTACAATTTTCTCAATACCGTTCTGATATCGTTATCTCATATCATATATCTGGCTAACGTGGCTTATCCCAGAAATCGCTATTGTCGATACTGAAATCCCATAACCGCTTTCTGACTCTACTCACATCCACTATTTGGTCTCTGCAAGCGTCGATTTATGTCAATTGATGCAATTATTTTTGCATTGACGAATCAATATAACCACCTCTGCTTTGTATGCATTTTCATGTCAGATACTATTATGTCAGACTGCCATACAGCTGCTATCTCTAACAAAGCAAAATATATGATGGGAATTTTTAATCTTTACTACGATACCACCGGCATCAGATTCTCATATTGTGGTCCAACATTATAAAATAGGCAGCATTACTTTCGGAGCTACCCACGTGAGTATATATATATATATATATATATATATATATATATATATATATATATATATATATATATCGTGAGAGAGAGAGAGAAAGAGATATGTGTGTGTGTTGATAAGATTCTAGGTAGGTAGGTAGGTAGGTAGGTAAGTAGGTATATATTATTCAGTCTGTAAGCAGATATATTTCAATTTTAAATTTCCGTAAGATTCATTTTGCAGTCGTTAATGGGCTTCGCAAATGTTTCCGTGTAGGAAGCAAATGACGCGTTCAACATAATCCAAATTTGAACATAAAGAAAATCTGTTTGGAGCGACTCTCCCAACCTTTCCTCTTCAAGCGCGCCATCTCCTCTCGCTCTCACAATCATTGTTGCTAAGACATGCCTTGATGCTCTTTCTAAAATTGCATCATTACGGCCCGCGGAGTCTGTGGTTTTTCTCTTGAAAAGGTCGTATTAAACTAGAAGCATTATTACCTCAGTGTGCTACACCGAGACGCGCGCCGCTCGGTGGAAAATGGAGACATTTCTATTTGGGTATCATTGCGTTTAAACTAAGAAAATGATTTTCGCTTCTTTCCATAAACAATCTATCATAAATACGTCACAAAGACAAGTCTGAACTATTAGGTTCGATGTAGATATATTTATTTTCTACATTCTTATCTAACTTGAATACTCACAAAGGTATATCCAGCACACTTTTCTAGATGAACAGGATTTTACGGACTAAATTTCTTCATATAAATAAAACTTTGTATATAATGACTTTTTATTAATTCCTTTTTTTAAAGCATTTCACCCCAAGCAAGGCGGGAGTGCCACTAGAACGCAAGGTGTTACAGAGAGTGGGAGTGTTGAGTAAAGAGACGTGATAGAGGAAAGGATGAAGAGAAGGACAGGGAATAGATCAAGGCATCTGGAGATGTCGATTGACATTACATTTGAATCGTTGGAAATTATAGCTATCAGGGAAACAAGTAATAGGAAGGGAATTCCACAGACAGGAGGTGCGAAACATGAAGCTATTGGAGTAGAAGAGACGGCTATTATTTAACCGTTTCGACAGTGAAAGGGTGGGATCGAGATACCAGCCTAGTTGCACGTTTAAATTCATACAGTCTGCGAACTAGTGAATGTAGCTCGTCGGAGGAGTCACCGTGAAAGTATTTGTAGAAAAGACAGAGGGAGGCGACGACACGTCTGTGAGAGAGTAACTGTAAACGAGATACCAGATCAGGGCCAATCACTCTGGATTTTGTCGAGGACCTTAAGACGAACAGCGGGGGTACGAGACCATATATGGCAGCAGTATTCCATGCATTGATAATCCTTCTTCTTTATTTAATATTAATTTCAGTTACAAAATCATTAATGTAATAAAATTATCTGTAATAAAATTATATGTAAGACATTTCAATAACAAATCTTTATGTTCTAATGTGTCAGTAAAGGAAAATGTTATTGTCGCACAGACGAATAAGAACGCGAGACTATCACTTATACTTAACATTGTTGTTCATTCAACACCGGACTTTCTCAGTTACTGGTGAATGGCGTTTTCTCCGAACGTGTAGGCTACATTCTTTATTCGCTTCACTTTCGCGGGGCTGCTTATATACATACATACATACATACATACATATATATATATATATATATATATATATATATATATATATATATATATATATATATATGTATATATGTATGTATGTATGTATAAACCTGTTATTCAGCTTGTTCCATGTGTGCCCTTTCACAACGCCACTGGTAGGTTGACCACCAGTTCACATGTCTGGGACAGCTAATGAGATGCGGGTCTTTAGCTGGTACCAAGTTAGAATCTTTCAAACCACCCTGCTGATGCACCTGACGCATCTCTGTACCAATGAATGCAAAATCATTTTTGTATTATCTGACGTGAATCGCATACTATAAAGTCCATTAAGCTAAAAAGCCTCGTTTATGATAATTTTGTATCATCCTCGTACCACGTATCGACAACTTCCAAGCAGTTCCGTTAGCTCAATTCCACGCTCAAGGCTCGTGCCAACGTCTGCTATGATTCACTGGCATATTGCAACAGTGCTGCACGTTGAATGTATTTATATAGTGTATATATAATCGCCCTAACAGAAATGTTTGCATAAGTTTTAATATATTTCTTTTCTCCTGATTTTGACTGCACTGCATATTCTTTTACATGCCGTGTCTTTTCAGGACGTAGGAAATCATGGCTTTTCAAACTCTCCTGTTCCTTGTAACTCTCAATAAGTTTTTGTTTTTCGTTTGTTATTTCTCCCAAATCCTGTTCTGTCATCCATTTTCTCAAACCCATCAATTAAGCTACGCGCTACTTTCGTCTGTACCTCTACACTCTGTCCTCTTTCCTCTGTCCCTCTTCCCTCTGTCCTCTTTCCTCTGTGCATCTTTTCTCTGTCCTCTTTCCTCTGTCCGTCTTTCCTTTGTCCTCTTTCCTCTGTCTCGCTTTCCTTTGTCCACTTTCCTCTGTCTCTCTTCCCTCAGTCCTCTTTCCTCTGTCCTCTTTCTTCTGACTATCTTTCCTTTGTCCTCTTTCCTCTGTCCCTCTACCCTCTCTCCTCTTTCCTCTGTCCCTCTTCCCTCTGTCCTCTTTCCTCTGTCCCTCTGTCCCTCTGTCCTCTTTCCTCTGTCCCTCTTTCCTTTGTCCTCTTTTCTCTGTCTCTCTTTCCTTTGTCCTCTTTCCTCTGTCTCTCTTTCATCTGTCCCTCTTTCCTTTGTCCTCTTTCATCTGTCGCTCTTCCCTCTGTCCTCTTTCCTCTGTCCTCTTTCCTCTATCTCTGTTTCCTTAGTCCTCTTTCCTCTGTCTCTCTTTCCTTTGTCCTCTTTCCTCTGTCCCTCTACCCTCTCTCCTCTTTCCTCTGTCCCTTTTCCCTCTGTCCTCTTTCTTTTTTCCCTCTTCCCTCTGTCCTCTTCCCTCTGTCCTCTTTCCTCTGTCCCTCTTCCCTCTGTCCTCTTTCCTCTGTCCTCTTTCCTCTGTCTCTCTTTCCTTTGTCCTCTTTCTTCTGTCCCACTACCTTCTTTCCTCTTTCCTCTGTCCGTCTTTCCTTTGTCGTCTTTCCTCTGTCTCGCGTTCCTTTGTCCTCTTTCCTCTGTCCCTCTTCCCTCTGTCCTCTTTCCTCTGTCCCTCTTCCCTCTGTCCTCTTTCCTCTGTCCCTCTGTCCTCTTTCCTCTGTCCCTCTTTCCTTTGTCCTCTTTCCTCTGTCTCTCTTTCCTTTGTCCTCTTTCCTCTGTCTCTCTTTCATCTGTCCCTCTTTCCTTTGTCATCTTTCATCTGTCGCTCTTCCCTCTGTCCTCTTTCCTCTGTCCTCTTTCCTCTGTCTCTGTTTCCTTAGTCCTCTTTCCTCTGTCTCTCTTTCCTTTGTCCTCTTTCCTCTGTCCCTCTACCCTCTCTCCTCTTTCCTCTGTCCCTTTTCCCTCTGTCCTCTTTCCTTTTTCCCTCTTCCCTCTGTCCTCTTTCCTCTGTCCCTCTTCCCTCTGTCCTCTTTCCTCTGTCCTCTTTCCTCTGTCTCTCTTTCCTTTCTCCTCTTTCTTCTGTCCCACTACCCTCTGTCCTCTTTCCTCTGTCCGTCTTTCCTTTGTCGTCTTTCCTCTGTCTCGCTTTCCTTTGTCCTCTTTCCTCTGTCCCTCTTCCCTCTGTCCTCTTTCCTCTGTCCTCTTTCTGCTGTCTCTCTTTCCTTTGTCCTGTTCCCACTGTCCCTCTACCCTCTGACCTCTTTCCTCTGTCCCTCTTCCCTCTGTCCTCTTTCCTCTGTCCCTCTTCCCTCTGTCCTCTTTCCTCTGTCCTCTTTCTGCTGTCTCTCTTTCCTTTGTCCTGTTCCCTCTGTCCCTCTACCCTCTGTCCTCTTTCCTCTGTCCCTCTTCCCTCTGTCCTCTTTCCTCTGTCCCTCTTCCCTCTGTACTCTTTCCTCTGTCCCTCTTCCCTCTGTCCTCTTTCCTCTGTCCCTCTTTCCTTTGTCCTCTTTCCTCTGTCTCTCATTCCTTTGTCCTCTTTCCTCTATCTCTCTTTCCTCTGTCCCTCTTTCCTTTGTCCTCTTTCCTCTGTCGCTCTTCCCTCTGTCCTCTTTCCTCTGTCCTCTTTCCTCTGTCTCTGTTTCCTTAGTCCTCTTTCCTGTGTCTCTCTTTCCTTTGTCCTCTTTCCTCTGTCCCTCTACCCTCTCTCCTCTTTCCTCTGTCCCTCTTCCCTCTGTCCTCTTTCCTCTGTACGTCTTTCCTTTGTCCTCTTTCCACTGTCTCGCTTTCCTTTGTCCTCTTTTCTCTGTCCCTCTTCCCACTGTCCTCTTTCCTCTGTCTCTCTTTCCTCTGTCCATCTTTCCTTTGTCCTCTTTTCTCTGTCCCTCTTTCCTTTGTCCGCTTTCCTCTGTCTCTCTTTCCTTTGTCCTCTTTCCTCTGTCTCTCTTTCCTTTGTCCTCTTTCCTTTGTCCTCTTTCCTCTGTCTCGCTTTCCTTTGTCTCTCTTTCCTTTGTCCTCTTTCTTCTGTCCCTCTACCCTCTGTCCTCTTTCCTCTGTCCCTCTTCCCTCTGTCCTTCTTCCCTCTGTCCCCTTTCCTCTGTCCCTCTTCCCTCTGTCCTCTTTCCTCTGTCCCTCTTTCCTTTGTCCTCTTTCCTCTGTCCCTCTTTCCTTTGTCCTCTTTCCTCTGTCTCTCTTTCCTTTGTCCTCTTTCCTTTGTCCTCTTTCCTCTGTCTCGCTTTCCTTTGTCTCTCTTTCCTTTGTCCTCTTTCTTCTGTCCCTCTACCCTCTGTCCTCTTTCCTCTGTCCCTCTTCCCTCTGTCCTTCTTCCCTCTGTCCTCTTTCCTCTGTCCCTCTTCCCTCTGTCCTCTTTCCTCTGTCCCTCTTTCCTTTGTCCTCTTTCCTCTGTCCCTCTTTCCTTTGTCCTCTTTCCTCTGTCTCTCTTTCCTTTGTCCTCTTTCGTCTGTCTCTCTTTCCTCTTTCCCTCTTTCCTTTGTCCTCTGTCCTCTGTCTCGCTTTCCTTTGTCCTCTTTCCTCTGTTCCTCTTCCCTCTGTCCTCTTTCCTTTGTCCTCTTTCCTCTGTCTCTCTTTCCTTTGTCCTCTTTCCTCTGTACCTCTTCCCTCTGTCCTCTTTCCTCTGTCTCTCTTTCCTTTGTCCTCTGTCCTCTTTCGACTGTTCCTCTTCCCTCTGTCCTCTTTCCTCTGTCTTGTGGTTATCAGGTTTTCCAAGTCCTCCTTCCTCATTACGTACCCCAGACATTTCAACTGCCTCTTCCTGATGTTAAGTATGAGTTTCCTTTTTGTTTCCATTTTCTCCAAAACCTCGTCGTTGGTTGCATGTTTGGTCCATAGTAACCTCAGCATCTTTCCGTAGAACTGCATTTCGATTGCTACAAGTCTCTTCTTCATCTTTGAGGAGATTGTCCAGCATTCGTCGCCATATAGGAAGACAGATATCACGTAACAGTTCAGTAATATTTTCTTTTTTTCCAACGAAATTTTTCTGTCTCTTAATACTCTGCTTCGCTTTTGGAATGCATCTTTGGCCACACCAATACGTTTTCGGATGTGTGGCACCTTCCATCCTCTGTTAAACATCTTCCCAGATATTTAAATGTAATAAAAACTGATTAAAATGTTTTCTTTGCTCTTTAATCCTAATTTTCTTTTGAACCGACAGAAATGTTTAGCCTGTTACTGCAGAAAAATGACTGAAACAAAACAGAGAAATACTAGAGTAACGATAATGTCAGTGGGCAAAGAAAAGTAAAGAACGCTTCAAGTGAAGTTAGTGCTAAAACAAAAATATTGTTCCTGTTCATTTTTAAGGACCCGTTTTCTGTTTTCACTCCTAATTTAAATTCTACCCGCGATATAATTTGATGTCACAAAATCGGACAGGTTTTAACCAGTTAACTGACTCGGGTGTGCGGTTACTGTAACAGATATTGGCCTTCGAAACTGGAATCGGAGAGCTGAGTTCATATTCAGGACTAGTCTGTTACGTTCATTTTCGCACAAATACCCTTTAGAAAGACACGAATCTGTCTCTCACCCCCATCATCTATAGGTTAAATAGCAGAGTAGACTAGGCTCTTCATCCTTGCTTGGTAACCAGTCTAAGAAAAGGAAAACTTTGCCTTCCAATCCGAAGAGAAGAGAAACCGCAAAGGGAAACTACTCCCATATATTCCCAAGGATGTTGTTAATTCACTGATAATTAAAAAAATCTTGCAACATTTTTAATGTTTAACATTAAATAATTACTGCCACCGCTTGAGTTGTTTTCAATGTCCACTTTTATATATATTGAGGTCCTCCTAATGAATATCCAACTCAGGTGGGAAGGACATCTTTCTCCAAAACAACTCCTCTTTGGCCAGCTTCTAACAAGTAGATCAGTTGGAAGGCCACTCTTGCGTAAGAAAGACAATCTCAATGACAATCTGAAGTGATGTAACATCCCTTTTCTTCCTGGGAAAAGAAAGCGTCTGAGTGAAGCAGCCGATGCTTGTCCTGCTCCTCATCCATATAAAGGTTTGTACGAGGCCGACTTGAACATCGGAATCAACTGAGTGCAAATATTAAAACAGATTGTTAGAATGCTGCTCCTCTAAATGATAGGCTTACCTGCAATTGTGGCTTTGTTTCACGTAATAAAGCAGAGGCCTTGCTGTCGACTCGCAGAAAATCTGACAATTGACCCTCAAACACTTGAGCAAAATGTCTCAATCACCTACAGTCCTCGGAAGACTCCTGCGTATCCATAAAAGTTGAGCACCTCTTTAAATTTACTGACTCCTCATTGGTCGTCCGCGACCAGAGAGTCCATCATATATATGGCCACTCATATTCAAGGATACCCGCCTACTAGTGCGGCTAGCAAATCTCTATTGCAGACGCCCGTTGATTACAATTTGTGTTTGTTTATACATGCTGTAACTAAGGTCTGCTGAACAGACCTTAGTTACAGTTTCTGAGAGAGATCTTATTATCTAGCGTGATCAACAACCTGAACAAGGCCCGTAAGCTCCAAACCTTAGTCACGACACCCGACATAAAAAAGTCACCTTCTTGACAAATCAACCTTGGTGAGATGCAAACCTGGGTTTCATATATATATATATATATATATATATATATATATATATATATATATATATATATATATATATATATATATATACACATAACTGACGTATTGTTTTATTTTTTTTTAATTTTTGAACAGCTTTAGGAATACAGAGATGAAACAAACTTTAGAATGAAGCGGAAACCTAATTCTAAACAGGAAACAAGGAATAATCTTCTACTCCCGTTAAAAGACCGGGGAGGAAGTGTGAACCAGATGATAGGCAACCCTATCTATTCATACTGAATCTCCGTGGCTAAAGATAGCCTATCATACCGATAGGCTATCTTTAGCCACGGAGATTCAGGAAAGAGGACATAGGGAGGAGGGACACTTCCTCCCCGGTCTTTTAACGGGAGTAGAAGATTATTCCTTGTTTCCTGTTTAGAATTAGGTTTCCGCTTCATTCTAAAGTTTGTTTCATCTCTGTATTCCTAAAGCTTGTTGTTTCTTACGCTAATCTCGCGCAAATCCACACAATAACCCTCTATCTTGTGTGCCTCTTGGGCCATGTATCCGGTTAACATTATTAAAAGAGAAAAAATATTCATTTCTACAATAATTAGCGTAGATCGAACTTACACTCACCAGACGAAGAAATTGATCAACCTACAATAATATAAGCGCCTTGAAACCAATTTTCAACGGTTCAACCTCCCCCTGCAGTTGATATGTATAAGCTGGATATAATAATTAAGCATAGAACTGACTTTTTAGCCATTTCAAAGTTTAAAACTTTACAAAATTTGAAGATATATCTCTCCGCTATTGTAATGCACTATCTTAACAATAGTTAATCCTGTTGATATATATATATATATATATATATATATATATATATATATATATATATATGACTTATTTTTGTAGATACACGAAACATTTTAAATATTGAAAATTTTTTCGATCAAATCATGTATTAGCTGATCGATCTGTCAATAGATTGATTCCGAAGCTAATATATTTAACTTATAGATATTTCACGTGAATATAATGAATATATACATGTATGCTCCTCAACCATACATTCATAAACATGGTTGGTTGATATTAGAGGGGGTATACACACACACACACACACACACACACGCAACTACATACATATATATCGAATTGACCAAACATTTTTTTATGTTCACATAGAAGAGAATAATACAATACGAAAATTAGAAGGACCTTGTTACGAATTTTTAACGAAACATGTATTAGTAGAAGGACACATATACATATATGTATATCTGTGTGCGTGTGTGTGACGCTCGTTGTTTGTTTGTTTGTTCCCTAACGTATCTTACCACATAGGTCATCCAAACACCGCAGTTTAGATAAGAATGATTCCTTGTACCGTCATATTTGAAGAAACAAAGTTCAGTTTTTCTTTTTAAGAAATAATAAATGCCAATCTTCTGAAGCCAACACTTGAAAAGTTGAATGTGGCATTCATTCTTTTCAAGAACATTAATACCAGTTTACACTTGGAAGACATTTTATCTTTCTTTTTTCTTCCTTTCTTTCCTTCACACGCGTACACACATGCACACACACACATACACACACAAACGCATATATATATATATATATATATATATATATATATATATATATATATATATATATATATATATATATATAGGTATAAATGTGGATATAAAGCAAATAATTAGATATTAGCAATTGTATATATGTGTGTGAGCGTACATACAAAACAGGGCTCAATGTGGTTAGATAGAGCTAAGAAGTATATATTAATATTATCTTAGAAGTCTTAATACTAAACAAATAGAACATAATACTACTTCAACTAATTCCAAATATATTAATCTCTATTATCGTAGTCAAATGCATACCAATTATAAACAAGACGAAAATATATTAAAAAAAAACTAGTTAATTCTAAACTACAACAGATCCGAGCAAAAAAATTAGGTTAATCATATACTACACTAAATCTGGCATATCCAACTTAACTATTCGGAATGATTCTTCCCCCTTCCTCGTTAACGCTTTGCAAAAAACTAACACAGTGTACAAATTCAAGTGCCCTTTGGGAGAACGTATCTCCAATAGATTAAATAATATTTATGTTGGTCACACCACAAACTCGCTTTCAAGACGCTTAACTCTACATTTAACTGATAACTCTAACATTTTTAGACATTTAAAACAACATGCCTGCCCGCGTACTCGATTCCGGAAAATCCTCGTTGACAACACAATTATACTTAAACATGAAAACAATAAACAAAAATTAAAAATCCTTGAAGCTATATACATAAAACAGTTGAAATCTCCACAAACATTCTTAAATGCCTATAATCTATAGCAGAAGCCATTGTTTTATACCAATGGCTTCCCATACTTAATACTTCTCGTTTTCACTCTCACGTGGTCATGTGTGACGTCACGAGCTACGACGCGTTTTTCGATTCCTTGGCTCGTAAATAAGAGTTTGTCGTTACATTGAGCTCATTCAAACAGCAAGGGCGGGCCATTATTGTGGTTTCGTATATGTGTTGTTTGATTTATTAAAATTGTCATCTTTGATAATGGCTTATGT
>OZ038503.1:61799700-61884700 GCA_964036315.1 Acanthosepion esculentum | reverse complement strand
TTTATTTCCAGCAATAAATAAATAGCTAAACAATATACCAACCCTAATTTACTCACACAGAAAATACAAAATACTTTAAATTGTAATGATTAAATTCAGTCTAACTTCCTTCTTGTTCTGAAAATCGGCGTTGAAAATCCCGGCATCGATTGACCCCCAGTATGACCAGGAAAAAGACCTCATTCCCCAGCTACTGAGCATCCCTTCATTTTATTCAGCTTCGCCAATGATATGAATTACAGTTCGAAGGAGATGCGGCCATCTTTCAAATGGTCTGCCTTAAAAATCTGCATTCGAATTAAAGAAGTTTTAACCGACATTGAATATCTACCAATTTGAATAAATTTCTAATTCTGAGAAATGTTCAATGTGTTTATAAGCATCTCTATTTCTTATCCTTTTTCTTTCTTACTTTCTTTCTTTCTTTCTTTCTTTCTTTCTTTATTTATTTATTTATTTATTTCACTCTCTGTCGCTATCTCTCTCTCCCTTACTCTCTGCACGAGTATGTTTATCTGTCTGTTTTTGTGTGTATGTATGTATACAAGCTGTCTGTGTATAAACAACTACATGACTGCATAAGAAATACAGAAAAGGTGTGTGTGTGTGTATGTGTTTGTGTGTGTTTGTGTGTGTGTGTGTGTGTGTGTGTGTGTGTGTGTGTGTAAGCTCAGGAGGGTGAGAGAGAGAAAGACATGTGAGATCGTCGTTTCGTCCCATCTCAAGAGATCTTTTTCCTGTCTTCGCTCCTGCTTCCTTCCGTTTCCGCTTTCCCAGTAGACGTCTGCGTACAACGCTTCCTGTTGAAGCACGGTCGGGGATGGGCTGGTATGGACAGGGGACGAGAAGGAGGCTACAAACCGAGGAAATGGATGATGACACACAGACACAGAGGAGAGCAATCGGACTCACAATCCAGTTGACAAACAGTCAGCTCGACGTCTTCACCTCGATAATTCCTCTTATCTCGTTCCATTGTTTGATCTTTTTAATTCGCCTCCTCACATTCAGCCTAGCACAGTTTGTAGAATGCCATACAATCTGTAATTGCACGGCGTGAATTAACAGGAATTATGGTAAGCAGTAATCACATTTAAAGCTTAGACAATGATCAGATGACAAAAATCTGACGAAGATCGGAGAAACAATCGAGTCTAATTGTTGCATTAAAATATGAGAGATACTGAATAATAGTTTGTCCAATTATATATATATATATATATATATATATATATATATATATGATACGGATACAGGAGCTGCTCTTGAAGTACCCTCCATACGGCACTGTGAGATGTATGACTTGCAAGGGTCACTTGACGTATGGTGATACCTGGATTATCTACGTCAAACTGTAGATTGTTCGTGGGCGGACGTACTGGCGGATTTTGGCATTCCTCGATCCATAGTTTGCGGTGCCATGGATCCCGTCGCAGCAAAGTTTGGGTGACTCAGCTGACTTTGGTCTGTAAACGCAATCTGATACAGCCGTGTAGACTCGCGTTCATTACCATTCGCGCGGCCGTATGTAAAAATCATATCTGCTTGCTTACGATATAAATATCCTGTCATTGTTAAACACAACACTTTCTCAGTTAGCTCACTACTACACATGTTAAACGTTGAAGAAAGACTAGTGTACATGAATGATAAATGTAACCTAGTCTCCATAGCGCCATCTATCGTAAATTTCTTTAAACTTAGTAACTCAAAAACGAATGATTTTCGGATATATGTTTACATGAACTTTTGTCCTTGTTTTGGTGTAAGGAAGCCGCCCCCAAAGTTTGTAAAAGGATTTTTGATACACCTTATATATATATATATATATATATATATATATATATATATATATATATATATATATATATGTATGTGTAAATTATTTTCAGTATATCTGTAAAAGATCAAAATGAATAAAAAGAGGCAAAAAGAATAACTCTTCTTAGCCGACACGTTTCGTCCTTGGAGTACTTTATCAAAGCAATATAGAATTAATGTTCTTGCTCATGTTTATATACAAAAACGAGAATGTGTTAATAATAAACTGCAACAAAATAAATCCTACATAGCCTTCCTTGTCTCTTTTTATTCATATATATATATATATATATATATATATATATGTGTGTGTGTGTGTGTGTGTGTGTGTGTGTGTGTGTGTGTGTGTCGGCGGTACCAAGAAAAACCAAGAGATATGAAACATATATGCTATTATACACATTCACAGCACAGGACAATAAATTAGAAAATGTGCCAAAGTTTAACCTTCGGTCCTGCAAAAAAAGAGTGTATCAAAAGGACGGCTTTCCTTTGACATCGCTATTATTATTCTTGTTTTATTAGTAGAAAATAGTGAATAGTTCCCATGTATACTCGTAAAGCTTGTTCGTAACACTTTGCGTTAAGTGTTGATTACGACTTAAAAAAAAAACTATTAGTTAAGGTTAATATTGATCCATTTTTCGTTTAAAGTAGCAAATCTGCAAAATTCGACTTATACAAGAGTATATACGTATGACAGTTTTGTGTTTTACTTTATTTATTTATAACGATACTTGCGTCTGTTTTGTTTCTTTTCAGCTGTGCGATTCGGTCGAATGCCGAAAGCCGAGCGGGAGAAGCTGGAGGCCGATCGGGAAGAAATGCACGGAAGTTGTGGTGAGAAGATCCTAGAGTTACGCGCCCTTTCCGACCTCATTAAAGCGGCTTTCTCCGACAACTTCCGGGGAACGTGTGTCTATAACCACAACACAATACGCAAACGGACAACCGTGCCCAACACGATCGAAAAGGTGAATTCTGACTTCTTTTAAGACTTTCACATCATTTTTCAACCGAACTGTTGCCGAGTTTGGGGATATAAATACACAAACACTTTTTTTTTACTTTGATCGTGATCATTGATTCTTTTTTCATCGCGAGATTTCTACAATCAAACTATCAGAACATCTATCTATCTATCTATCTATCTATCTATCTATATATATATATATATATATATATATATATATATATACATATATATATATATTTTTTTTTTTTTTTTCGGTAAATATGACGGAACGGGAAAATTTTATCAATTTTTATTTAGTTTTTGTAGCGTTCTTACAATTTTTTTCGTTTCGTGGGAGTGAGCGAGTACAAACGGAAAACTGTAACAACTTTTGAAAAAATAAATAAAATTTTCCTAGTCCGTCATAATTAACGAAATATTTTTAAAAGAAATGTCGCTGCACAAATATATATATATATATACACACACACATATATATATATATATATATATATACATACATATATATATATATATATATATATATATATATATATATATATAGAGAGAGAGAGAGAGAGAGAGAGAGAGAGAGAGAGAGAGAGTTTTATATGGATAGATATTTTTATTAATATTTAAATTATGTCATGGTCATTGTTTAGCCATCACCGGTGAAAGATAATATGTTTGTCTATTAATATATGCTTAATAGCTCTGTTATATTACATCGACCACTATTTTATTAACACCAGCACTAAATGTGCGATACCTTATATATATATATATATATATATATATATATATATATATATATATATATATATATATATATATATATATATATATATATATATATATATATAGTTTTAAGCTGTGCTATATTTATAGGATAAAGTGCTCAATATCAGAGATAGAGCGTGTGTAAATATAGAAGTCAACACTTAGAGGCGACAGTCTGTTTCATGCTAGATGCAATCGTCAGTCCACGAGTCTGTCGATTGCATCTAGCATGAAACAGACTGTCGCCTCTAAGTGTTGACTTCTATATTTATATACCGGCCTGAATGTCCGAGAAATTTCATAGAAAATATGTCTTCTCCGACAGGAATCGAACCTGTATTCTATACGGAAGCCTCATATAGTCTGATGTGCTATACCATTTAGCTACAGAGATAGCGTCTTCTTAGCAAGTTCAAATTACTGTAGCTAAATGGCGCACCAGGCTATATGATGCTTCCGTGTAGAATACAGGTTCGATTTCTGTTGGAGGACACATATTTGCTATGAAATATCTTGCTTATTCAGGCCAGTAGATGTTGTTAATACTTTTTATTATAAACAGAGTATTTATTTAAATATTTTTATCTATAAAAATAACATATAAACAGAAAATATAAGAAAAATAAATAAATAATATATATACGTGTGTATGTGTGTGTGCGCATATGTGTGTGTGCATATGACTGTCCGTCTGTCTAAAATTGCTCTCTGTTTATGTAAATATCGGTCTGTCTGTCTGTTTTACATTGCTTATCTCAGCCTACACGATGTCAGTTTCTTATTATACAACTCAGGGTTTTTACTATAAAATTGATATTAACCAATTGGTAAACTTTTCACGGTATACTTATTTATTATGAGTAATATATTGTGTAAGGTCGTTATTAAAAAGAAAATATTGCTAATATCTTGTTTCTGGATGTCGATTGCATTACCAAAATAAACTATCGGTGACATTGTTTTATTATTTTACATGTTAATATGCGATCCTTGACATTCTGTTGCCTTCATATAGTATTTCAAGCATTGATTTTCTTAACTTTTCTATTTTTTCTACTATCTTTTATTGATACACCACAAGATTTCTATTGGATTGAAACTAATTCCATTAATACCTTGAAACCCTTTCTTAAGGAGACGATGTGGGATTTACTAGGCTTTACAGATTATTAAGTATAATTTTAGATTAAATCATTAGTTTCCAATCGAGTTCCATATTCACCCTGGGGTCCATGTAACATTGCTGCGTGTCCACACGAAAAAAATAGCAAATTGGGGGTCCACGGTAGTATTTTAGTGGTCCATAGAGCAATTTCACTTCGGAACGATTGTTACAACCGAGAATGGAAATTTCTACAGTAATTTACGCCGTATAAAAATACTAAAAAATAGAAAAAACTCTAAAATTATCAGAAAACAAAGTCAACCGATGTAAGTTTGTGTCTCTTTTACTCTACCGAATGTTTTGATTGTAAAAATTTTAAAATGGTTTATTATGACTTATTTTACTAGTGTACATAAAAATTCCCTATAATTTAGTTGTTAAATACAATTTTATTTTCATTAACTTTGTTTTACTTCAACATAAATCATATCATATACACTTACTATTTCTATAATACGATACAATTCATAAACTTATCTATTAGTGAAAAAATAAGCTTTTTTTATCATCGAATTGTTATGAAGGTCCACAAAAAAATTAAATTGGGTAAAAAAAAAAGGTTGAGAACCAGTAGCTTAACTCTTCCTAAATTTGACCTGTATCACTCAATAAATAAACAAATAAATTGTCTTGCCTAAGGATTAAAAGAAATTCTCTGCTTTTATCATGATATTGAAATGACTTATACTTTTGCTTCTCAATATATTACTCCAAATTTTCAATGCCATACTTTAAATTAGGTTTGTTGACAGCCTCCATAAAGAAACCCAAATATCACCCAGTTATTATATTTATCAAGTAATCACATTTCATCTACTTCTACGTCCTTCCGTAAAATTTACTATTGAGAAATCATTTCCATGGGCGTCCAACTTACGCATTTCTTTGGTATGTCTACTTGAATGCCTCGCGAGTAAAAGTAAGGCAGCAAAAGCAGAAAAATAATCATAATCCTTTTCAAAAATATAGATTTCGACATAAACATATAACACACCTAAAAGAAGTAGATTTTCTAGATGTCACTCTCAACCCAAGAAAACCCAATAACAAACCAGTTTATATTACACACATTTTCCAACCACCCGCCAACAATAATGAAGTAGATCTCATAATCATTTAAACGTGGGTTAGCTAACAATTCTTCCAACGAAACCATCTTTAAACACGCCAAAAACATAATGAAAAGAACCTAAAAGTTAGTGAATTTGCGGCAACACAAAAAAAGCTAGGAAAATTATTAACAACTTTCGACATTCACTAAGAATTATAAAGAAAATATGCAGAATAAATACTAACGGTTTTTTTGAAAGTCACTCATTTTCTTTGTTTAATCACGAGAAACGCTAGTTCAGGGGAAATGAACTATGATTCATTACTTAAGCATACACACAAATAAACACACACGCATTTCTTTCTTTTGCTGACTATATCTCCTTAACTCAAGAACAAATAAAGTACAAATTCAACGAAAACGCGTGGAACCTTCGACATTACAATGGAAAAATTTGATGGTGCCGAAACCTGCAAGCCTTTAGATATGCATTTACTATATCAACTAAGTATAATAACCGATTAAACTGATATAGGTATATACAGGAACGACATTCTCATAATCCTGAGAAACTGTAGCCCTCAAAAAACAAACACAACCAGAAAAATAATCATAAAACTTATTTAAAAATTATGGGATTCGACATAGACATAAAAACACACCTAAAAGAAGTAGATTTCCTAGATGTTATATTCAGCGTAAGAAACGGTACATATCGATGATATAGAAACCCCAATGACAAACGAGATTATATACACACATCTTCCAATCACCCGCCAACAATAATGAAGCAGATCCCATAATAATTTAAACGCAGGCTATCTGACAATTCTTCCAACGAAACCATGTTTAACAAAGCCGAAAAAAATATTATGAAACAACCTTAAAAGATAATGGATTTTGGGCAACACTTACATATACAGTACACAAAACAAGCCCACAGGAAAAAAAATCATATAGTTAACCCACCGTAGAACAAAAATGTAAGAAAAATATTCATTACATTCAAACACAAACACTTCCTCCACCAAGCACTCTCCACAAGATATTCAACAGTAAGTATCAACGACAGTTGCACCGAGAACATGATACAAATAATTAAAAGATAAGATAACCAAACATCGTTAAAAATAAATAAAATAAAAAATCTAAATGAGACGGGCGAATTTTTGTACTGATTCAGTCTTTCTTATCAAATCTTGAAATGAAAGTCATCCTAAACGGCCATTCTTCTAGATGTTTCTATACTAATGCAGGTGTCTCCCATGACTCTATCCTTAGTCCTACTGTTTTTAATCTTTATTAACAACCTTCTTGACGACATCAACTCTCAATTTGGTATCTATACTGATGACACAACCATTTACTCCTGTCTCGATACTAAGTCTGATCAGTTCGATAAGGTCAAATTGGATGTTGATCTCAAAAACGACCTACAATCTGTTGGTAAATGGGACAAAGAATAAATTGTTAATTTGAACGCCTCTAAAACAAAATCGCATGGTTGAGGCTAACCTCCAGGAGAGTGACACGTTGCGCCTTTTCGCGTTAATATTTCTCAAGTGGAAAGACTATTAAATCTATTGCTAGGTCAGCTACTAAGAATGTTGGTTCACTGTGTCGTGCCAGACAAGTTTTCTATCCAGACTCTGTCTGGCATATCTATAAGTTTATTATTCGCCATGCTTAGAATATTGCTGATACATATGATCCGGTGATTTAGAGATTCTTGATAAAATCCAAAGAAGAATCAGCAATATTATTGGTCCCTACCTTGCGAATCGTTTTCAGTCGTTTCCCCACCCCGTAAAATGGCTTCCCTGTGCCTTTTCGTGGTAATCGTTCTGGCGAACTCCTCACTATGGGACACAAGCTTCATGAATTTAAGCAACAAGGTCACTTCAATTTACAGCTGAATTAGATGCAACAGCATCTTCTATGCTAATAGTTTCGTTTCTCGCACTTCTCGCTTGTGGAACGCTATTGCGTCTCCGTGCTTTCCGGCCAGCATCGATCTTCAAATTTTACACGCAATATCAATCATTATCTGCTATTTTCCAGATAACTCTTCTATTGTTTCATGCAAAACGCAATCATCACGCCTCTGAGTGTGTCGCCTCTGAGCGTAGACTTATATATATATATATATATATATATATATATATATATATATATATATATATATATATATATATATATATATATATATATATATATATATATATTAATTTCTATGGAATTAATGGATACTAAAGAACCTTAAAGAAAATGTATATCCCGGATGGCTTGGCATCTGCATGAACTTATAAGAGAAACCAGCATAGTGACGTAGGCATTTACACTCACCCTACAAAGACTTACAATGTATGAGTGGAGACCTTCGATTTGAGGTTAAAATTACTTGTTCGTCCAGAATCCTAGTTATTTTCAATAAGTAATTTCAAAGAACGTCGCTCGCAAGCTTTTGTTATGCTAGTGTTGATAATTACGGTTTTGGAAAATTAATTTAAACTTTGTTACATTTAAACTTGTTCGAATTCGTTCACCCGCAGTTCGCCATTTAATTAACAATACCTGCGCATGCGCGTCAATATTTCGCTCCAGATTGTCAATAAGCGTAATAATAAATAAACTAAGTCATTAAAAGTCGTTTGTAGCTATTTTATCATTAGCGTAGATGTTTGCAAATAATTAAAGCCAGAAATGCAAAAGTGTGGCAATGTTTTTATTTCAGTGATTTATCACACTTCCATCTGTTGGCAAACCCCTCATTTCTTTACACCACTTCATTCGAGAAAACGCACATAAACACATACAGACCCATGTACATAATACATACGTACATACATACACATATGTAAGTAAGATGTTTATACGCATTCATCAGAATAATTCCTATACTGACGTCTGTATGCAAGGAATCAGGTAAGAACGTCTTTACTCTGAATGACGAGTGACAGAAAAATGCCCGAGTGACAGAAAAATGCCCGAGTGACAGAAAATAAATCTTATGCTTGAGAAATGGTTTGCAGGTCAATCTAACAAGCTAACGATAGCGCATCCTAAAACTGAACTGCTGTTAAATTCAGCCACAAAATGTAAGAATATCGCACTCTATGCAAGCAAAGTATCGCTTCAGTTTTAGTGATACACCATAACACCGAACGCATATGCAAAACTGATAGAAACTAGCAAAGATATTCAGCAAATAAATTAATAAGATCAATCTATATATAACTTTCTAATGGTCCTTTGGATTTAAAGGTATGAGAAGCATATCAATGGTTGACCAGACCCGAGTTAATGAATGAGTATTAGGTAACCTCTGTTAGACAGACAAAATGGATAATTCGACAACCAACAATTAAAATGGCAGAAGTAGATAGACATAAGAAGAGTCAATAAAGATATAACTATGGATTGATTCCAAGGAGTGAAGAGGCAGACAGACAGGGAATATAAACTGAGATAGATAGATAGATAGATAGATAGATAGATAGATAGATAGATAGATGGCCGCTAAAAATAATAATTATGTATGAGTGTTGTTCGTTCTGTATGTATATGTAGGATTAGTCGATAAAGAACGAAAACCAATTGCCCGTGTACGCAATTTGCTTAGGGCAACAATCTTCATGAGAAAAAGTTCTGTGAAACGTATATAGTGAGACGACTTATTAAAAAAGTTTTATCGGGAACTTTATAAAGGTCACCCGGCCGACGAGATCCCACACAGAAATTTTTCAGTCAATATTTTCGCGTTGAAAATTTCTCGTCGAAAGATTTGTTTTGAAATTTAAAAAACAAAAGATAAAGAATGCATTTTTAAAGCTTTCTTTAAAAATAAAATCTTTATCTTTTCTTTTTAAATTTCAAAACTAATCTTTCGACGAGAAATTTAGAGAAATTTATGAAAAACAAGAATCAGGATGAATTATGTAGTGTTGGAGTTTGTTGAAACTTGACTAATGCATGGAATAATAATGCAACACAAAATGTACTTAGAACAAAATGTATTGAAACAAGAAAGTGTACACAATATTTACATATAGTCTTTTGTATATTCCTGGGAAGAGCGTTCCTGGAGAATGTGTTGACTAAGTCGCAGTCGGGCAGAGTCTCTAGTTGAATCTCTTGATTCGCCCTCTCAGTCTTCCCGGTACCAACCATATTTATATAATCGGTACTCCACTATGCAAATTAGGTGGACCCTACCACAACAGAGTTAAAACTCTTGGAGAAAGAAACTCTCGGTCTTCATGAGGATTTACACATTCTCTCTCTCTCTCTTTCTATCTCTCTCTCTCTCTCTCTCTATATATATATATATATATAATCTACCTATATATATATATATATATATATATATAATATATATATATATATATATATATATATATATATATATATATATATAACGTTTGTTGTTAACAATAACAATGAAACGAACTTTCAATAATAGCAATTATGAACACGGCTACAACATGCTGACTGTGCTCGGAAATTAAGTATTCCTATTTCTATACAAGAAAACACATATTCAGACAAGCAAAAATATTTTTGATAATATGTAATATATTAACCGAAAGCGATCGTTTTGACAGTTCTTAGACGCTCTCTGTAAAACCAATGAATTTGTGCAGAAACGGGTTGAAATTTTCGTGGGCCACCAGGAACCTTCTTCTCACCACTGTCAAACGAAGAGAAATGCCGTGTTTCGGGCCTATTACAAGGCACGACAGCCGGTGAAAGGCCGTCGTGCAAGACGCCGCTGTACAACAGTGAAGGGGATGGTGACGATGACACACTCTATGACCCAAAAAGAAATTATTTGTACGAATTGTACGAATGCAAAAAAAAAAAAATATATTAAAAAGCTTAATCGCAGTGCATAGTCAGTTTTCGTCAATGATACATAAATACTCACGCATACACATATAGCCCTACACAGAGAGTGTTTCGCTGTATCACAGCTCACCAGTGTGGCTAGACACCCGATTGCTTCAAGCCCGGATAGAAACCCAATCGATTTGGCATCAGTTAGAGATTCTACCCACAAGCTATCGTCGCACGGCAGAGCGGAAGGGAAATTTTTAACTTTTTACGATGCGAAATATGTCAGTAGCTAGGAGAACTCGATTCGAATAGAAGAGCATTGCATTAGCAGCAGCAGCCACTGTTTATAAAATCACCCCTTCCTCTACGAGAATTCAACTGAATTATTTCGTGAGCATATATATATATATATATATATATATATATATATATATATATATATATAGATAGATAGATAGATATATAGATATATATATAGATATAGATATATATACATACATACATGGTATCAAAAAAATTGACATCCTTTTTAGTCTAATAACATAGCCAATAACTCTCGCTCAAATTATCTCAAATTTTAACAAAATGTGTAAAAACTAATTTGCAGATCTTAATGAGAATCTACCAGGAAGACGGACCGGGCGTGCCAGTGATAATGGCAACGTGCTGTTGAAATGGCCACCACGTTGACTTCACTTAATACCTTATGCTTTTTTCTATGGGATTATGTGAATGGACAGGTCTATATCTGCCTCTTCCTACAAGTCCAGAGGAACTTAAGCAAGGAATCACGGAGGCACTGGAGAACGTAAAGCAAGACATGCTACAGCGTGTTTGGTTGGAGTTTGCCTACCAACTTGACGTGTGTCGTGTCACAGGTGATGAGCGTATTGAACATTTGTAAAACTATCTGAAATCGCTTATAAAGTCTACATATCTTGTTCGAATTTTGATCAATAAATTTCTTATTGTTCAGCATGAAACCTATTTGATTTCATTTGTCTGGGACATGCAGTTACTAAGACATTTACATTTTAAATTATATTTTTGGGACACCCTGTATATGCACACACATTTGTGTGTGTGTGTGTGTGTGTGTGTGTGTGTGTGTGTGTGTGTGTGTGTGTGTGTGTGTGTGTGCGCGCGCGTGTTTGAGTGTGTGTGCAACTTAATCTGTATTCGGCGGTAATTACATGAAAAGTCTGATTTTCTCAAGAGACTATAATATTCTATTTCAGACAGAAATATATTTTTTTACATTATTCACCAAAATATATGTTCACGATTATCTTCAGAACCTCATTTGAGAGAAACGTGAGAGTATTGCTGCCAAGAAGAAGAATGCCGCTCAAAATAATAAGGTTTCTGGTTTTCTTCAGTTCTTTTGACCATTTTTTCACCTGCAGACAAATAACGAGAATCAATGCTTGAAGGAACTTCAAGATTCGTAGAAAACATTCAATTTCTTAGACTAGATTTATTTACTACACCTTTTTTCAAATGTTTATTATTGTTAACGTTCCTTTAATGTTTTCTTCTCCGAAACACCGGTTCACGTCCGATCATTAAGAAATGTTGAAGCTGGTCAGTACATAGATGGATGACCGTTTGGGAATACCAGGTATTGTCCTTTCAATGTATGGATGGTGTAATGGATAAATGCTCGCAATGAGTAATCAGAGAGGCGAGTTCGAATTTCAGTCGTGTTAGTTATATTCAATTATGAACAAATACCTTGTGAAAGATATAAATCTACCTCTTCTTATATCAGATATGGGTAAAATAGTAAGATAGAATCAGAAAATTATTATCATCGCCCCCCCCCCCCACAATTCTTACAATCCCAAAATATGTCTCGGCTTTAAATAACCTTAAAAAGTTGATAAACTGTAAAATAACCAACCAGTCAATCATTTTCACCCTAAAACGTTGTTCGTGAATTTTTCTCAAGCAATATATCACTCGTGGAAATTTTTCAAAATGCTCGCCAAACAAATTCTGAAAAATCTGGGCTTGATGAAATAGAGAATTATCCTGCTGGAATAACCCTTCGTTGTCAGGGCACAGGCAGTTCATGAATGGATAAAAGTGGTTATCGATTAGTGGAACATGGCGGTCACCAGTCAATGACGTGTTTAGACAAACTATCGAACATAACCCTTACTCCATACATCGTACCTTTTCGGCAACTGGCCCCCACTTCTATGCCAAATTAGAACTCTACAACGAGCCTGGAACCATTAGAATGGTAACGTATCAGACCACGCCACTCGTTACAAGTCTCTCAGTGTCCAATTAGCGACATCACAAGCCCAGAGTCACGATTATGACTCGTGGTTGGCCACTGCGCTGGACAGTGGTACCTTCGAGCAGGAATTCCTGATAAACACGATACACGAAGAATACCAGCCCCCACCACAATTTCAAAAATGGAATACTCCATTTCTCTGTCAGCTGCTATTATGCATCGATCGAAATCTGAAAATTCACGCCGCATTGTCATGCACAGTCAAGATGATATCCATACTGACTTACCTATCGTCTACAGAGTGCGTTAACGATCAAGCAATGTCGAAAAGTGCCTTTAAATATAAATCTGCCGGATTAATAAATAAAAAATACATCCCTATTCATCACAAACTACTTTGTTTACGTTAGGATACGAACTGAGCAGATATGTCTCTTTCAAGAGTCAGAGAAAAATCTGTGTTTAAAGTCACCATTCAAATTTGGTTAGTCGTGGACGCACTCTGTAGCCGAGATGTAAAAGCACGTCAGAACTGACGGTTTCACTAGGGGAACACGGGTACAAATCCTGCCGGAGAGACCTTATTTTTGTCTAATAAGATTTCTCGAGTAGACAAAAATAAATAAATATACAGTTTCATAAATAAAAGGAAGCTCTACTCAAAGAGGAGTATCCACTAAAAATAACGTTTAAGTAATAAAACTATGTCGGCTTAATAAATAAAAAATCTATCCACTTTATTTGCACACACAAACACAAATACACACTTGTATACATATTTTAAACTAATAATAATAATAATAATAATAATAATATCCAATATAAATAAAATAATAAAATAATTTTAAAAAATAATAAAATAAATCAATAAATCAATAAAATCAATAAAAACTAATATATTTAGATAATTATAATAAACAAATGTAGAATATGTAAACATTTTGATAAAGATAAAATAATAATAGTAATAATATTAATAATAATAAGTAAAATATTAAATATTAAATAAAAATTAAAAAATATATGATGTAGGCATCAGTAAGATAATTATATAAATAATTAAATATATTTACAATTAAATATATCTTATATATATATATATATATATATATATATATATATATATATATATATAGAGAGAGAGAGAGAGAGAGAGAGATAGATAGATAGATAGATATGAACTGAATATCATAAACAGATTCAAGCCGATCATTTATTTTTTATTTGTGCGTCGCAACTCTACGTATTCAGATTCGAAAAACGGTGCGACGGAGAAAGAATTTTCATCTGTCTGTTTAAACAATCGAAAAAGAGAAAACATTTTAACTTGTCATTCATTCTTTATTACCGCCTACTTTTGTTAGCTTGGCCTCACTCTGAGCTGAGCCTTTCCTTGTAAGTTTTTCTTAAGTTCTCTTTGCCACCCAGTCTTGAGCGGTCTTCGTCAAAAAAGATTCTCAATAAGAGAAGAAAGGTTTTCTTAAAGAACCCGTGTTGTTATTCTATGATACTTTACCTCGTAACTAACTCCAGCTGATACCAGACTATACATTGAGCTCGGTGTGACGTCATAGAAACCAGAGGCATCGACAGGTTGACATCAGGATTACCTCTTAGCCACTAAATATAATTCACGCCTCACAGGATGTCAGTGGCTGATACTAACAGATCCACGGGATCGACACATCTGGGCTTAGGATGTGGACATTTTATAATAAGATCATATGTAAACACCCACCTCAGAGAGAAGAGGACAATATCTGATTTTCACACGAGAATACAGCGTTCATCTTCAGAAAGACCCACGAGGCCACACTCCAAATGGTTGCACTAATTAACGAAATCATAGTGATTTCCTAAGCGTGGCTTACATATTGCGAGAAGCCCAAAGTATGGGGGGGGGGGAATCAGTCTTAATTAATCTAGCGAGACAAGCTTTCTAACCATTACACCACGTCGAAGTGCCCAAACAATTTTCTAAGGGTAGCTTATATGTGGTACAAGGCCAAATGCATGTGGCACCGAGTGAGGATCGAACTCACAATTTAGTCGTAAATGATCTAGCGAAACAAACCTGCTAGCTATTATACCACGTCCAAATTCCAAAATGATTTTCTAAGCATAGCTTAGATATGGCACAAGGCCAACAATGTGGAGTACCCAGTGATAATCGAACTCACTAATCAGTTGTAATTGATCTAGAGAGACAAGCTTGCTAAACATTACACTATACCAACGCTCTCAAACGATTTCTTAAGGGTAGCTTTGATGCGGCACCAGGCCGAATGTACGAGGCACCAAGTGAGGATGGAACTCACTATTTAGCCATAATTGATCTAGCGTGACAAGCCTGTCAGCCATTACGACACGTCGAAGTGCCCAAATTAACGAAGTGATGAGATGAATGAAATGTAATGTCAGGTATGAGAAATTTAAGACTTGTATTTTTATTGCCCTCTACGACAAATAACACTACCAAATATATTCTATAACCAAAAGCAATTCATCATGAACAAACGAGCTAAAAAGTGAAAAAAATACAATAAGATGCTACATAAGAGGAAAAGATTCAATACAACAGACGTCTGCTTCGATCCATCCAACATTTCATGTACTGAAAACCTCATCTGAATAAAGTCAATACTGTGTCCATTCGATTTATACTTGAACCGTTCGCTTTCCCCGAAACATTTCAACGAATGTTGGCCGGTGTTGGTAAGTCATCAAAAATAGGGATATTCAAATCTCCACCACTCACAATTTAATGTTAATTTTCTTTTGTTCTTGTCTTTTTGCAGCAGGAAATGGCGTGTTATTTGGGGGATGTCGAGTTGCTCACTTCCCTCGACTCGGGTACATTCCAACATGTCTTCCTCGCTTACCAGGATATGATCCTGCCGCTTCTGGAATCATCAGCCAAATTCGTCAAGAAAATTCCCGGCTTCAGAACTTTACCCCTCACTGACCAAATCAATCTTCTAAAACACGGCAGTTTTCCGGTGGCAGCTCTTTTAGTAAGTATTAACGAAATTCTTTTCACTCATATATATATATATATATATATATATATATATATATATATATATATATATATATATATATATATGAAGAAATATAGTCTTAAAGTGTGCTATATTTATGGGATAAAGTGCTCATTATCAGAGATAGAGCGTGTGTAAATATAAAAGTGAACATATAAGTCAACACTTAGAGGCGACAGTCTGTTTCATGCTAGATGCAATCGTCAGACTCGTGGACTGACGATTGCATCTAGCATAAAACAGACTGTCGCCTCTAAGTGTTGACTTATATGTTCACTTTTATATATATATATATATATATATATATATATATATAACGCATAAGCAGAAAATATATTAAAATACATATATGTGTGTATGTGTGTGTGTTTCTACGTGTGTGTTTACGTGTGTAAATTTTCTGATATAACTAAAATATATCTGTAAAAGACAATATGAATAAAGACAAAATTAAAATTTATCTTAACCGACGCGTTTCTTAAAAAGTTCATCACAAGATGAAACGCGTCGTCTAAGATAAGTTTTCCTTTTATTTCTGTCCTTATATATATATATATATATATATATATATATATATATATATATATATATATATATATATATATATATATATATTGCCAATATATCAAGGACAGTTTTCAAAGAAAAGATGTATGCCAAATTGGAAAAGGTTTTGGTGACACGTTTCATCCGTTAGGACTTCATCGGCCTGGCTTTGTTTACGTTGTTATGAGTGCACATACACACGAACGAGAGACGCTGGGAGTTTCAAAATTTAGAAATAATCAAAACTCGAAGGAGGAATTTGCTCTATAATAGATACATTGAAGAAAGCTTAAGAAGTTTAAATAAAATATTATATGAACACAAAAGAGACATTTTAAAAAACAACACACAAAACGCATTTGTTGTTCACTGTACCGAAGCTGACCACAATTTTGACATAAAAAAATGCAACTCTAATCAAAAGAGAAAACAATTCAATAAGACGAAAATTTTTAGAAAATGCTTTAATTGCTTTAATCATCCACACTATATTTGTGTCCAGGTTCTTACAAAATTTCAACATTCTTGGCAGATCTTGTTATCACAAAATGGGATATTTAATAACAACAATGACGGAAAAACAGAAAAGAAGCTAAAATTTGGCTAGAGGGAAAAAAAAAAATTTCTAAATTTTGAAACTCCCAGTGTCTCTCGTTCGTGCGCATGTGCAGTCACAACAACATAAACAAACACATTCCGATGAAGTTCTAACGGATGAAACACGTCACACAAAAGCTTTTTCCAATTTGTCTATATATATATATATATATATATATATATATATATATATATATATATATATATATACATATATACACACATATATATATATATATATATATATATATATATATTTATGTATATATATATATATATATATATTTATGTATATATATATATATATATATATATATATATATTTATGTATATATATATATATATATATATACATATATACACACATATATATATATATATATATATATATTTATGTATATATATATATATATATATTTATGTATATATATATATATATATATATATATATTTATGTATATATATATATATATATATATATATATATATATTTCAATATCCATTAAAATAATTTTAAAAGTTATAAAATCTTTACTACTCTAGAAATATATATATATATATAATTGATATTAAATTTTTAGAAATGTATTTTACCACAGTCCCAGAAAAAGAGAACAGTTAACGAAAGTGCTCAATGGTCAAAAGTATAGCGGCAATAAAATCGCACTAATAAATGGTTAAACGTGAAAAAGCAATACTTGTACTTTCACAACTACTATTTCCTTCAGATGTATTCATCAGGTAAGAGAACAGATATCACCATCCATAAGTAGTAATGCATATATAATATACAATGTATATGCTTAATATATTACGTATATATGAATATTTGGTGAGCCAAACGAACTTTTTGACCAACCCAATATAATATATACGTATATTTCATAATAGTGCAGAATTACGCGCACGTGTTCAAACACATGAATGCGTAGACATGGCAACGTCACTTGGAAAGTACTTGGAAAGTAATGTAACATTTATTAAAGTGAGAATAAAAATATCCATTCAAATGTGACAAAAGGCATTTTTATTTATAAAACAAATGAAATGTAATCCTCAGATATTATCCCAAAATGTCGATTGCTATTTATTTCTATCGTTAATTTGCGTTTCCTTCAGATGCACTCTGCTGTTGACCAACACGGAATCCAGCTTCACGGTCGAATGAGGCACTTCCTAGTTAGCCGAAAATTAACGAATCTATGCGAAGAAGCCCAATTACTCCTGACCGAACACGTGGCCCTCGCAGACAAGGTCAATTCTTTCCAGTTGCAACTGGTCGAAAAGTCACTGTTTTGTGCTAGCATCTTACTCCAAGGTAAGGATCATGTGACATGTGAGACATCAGACTCGATGGGGCTTTTGTTATCTGACAGATTCGTACAAAAAGTAAAACAAAATAGGTACAGTCTTGTGTAAAAGTCGATCTGGCTACTTATTAATGTAAATTGGCTAATTCTCCTATAATGGGTGTTTCGATAATTAAACGAATTTTAATTAACGACACAAAGGTCAATCAATATATATATATATATATATATATATATATATATATATATATATATATATATATATATATAGGGTTATTAAAAAAGAATGAACCAATTTCATGACGCATTGCTTCGGTTTATCGCCATGGAATGAGTCAGAGAACATTTGAAAGAGGAGTTTTCTAAGTTCTGAATGGCTGCCATAGAATTGGGGGGGGGGCTGTATTCATGTCGTATCTCCGGCAACGTTCAGTTGTATGTTTACCTCCAGAATGGTGAGTCCTCAGCAAAAGGCGTTCTGCGTTCCCGAGTTCGCGAAAACAAATACAGTTGTCACTGTGCAGCGTGATTTTCGAAGGCAATTCGACATTAATCCGCCCTCTCCTAAGAATATTCGACGGTAGTTTAAGCAGTTTCAAGAGAGCGGGTGTAAAGGAAAAGGTCCGGTACGACCACAAGTTCCGGAGGAACAAGTGGCGAGAATCCATGCTGCTCTTGAGAGAGTCTACGGTAGTCCATGAATCGAGCTAGCCGTGAACTTGCGATCCCTCAATTCACTATCTAGCGTGTGCTAAGAAGACGTCTACATATTAAACCTTACAGACTATGCCTCGTTCAGGTACTTATCAAGATCTTGCTCTTTGTGCTTGGCCTGCGAGATCTCCAGATATCACCGTGTGAGATTTTTTCTTTGTGGGGATATTAAAAGATCGCGTTTATGTTTATGTTCCACCTCGATGGCCTTAAACATCGAATAACAACAGCGATCAATTCAGTGGATTGTGATATGCTGATACGCATTTAAGAGGAATTCTCTTATCTCATTGATGTTGCCCATGCTGAAGGTGGTGGCCACATTGAACACTTGTAAGATAGGAAATAAAAGTTGATTGTGAGTAGAATACTTGTAACTTGGCTGGAGTTTTCTATTGCTTTTCCTCATTAGAATACTGCGTAATAAAATCGGTTAATTCTTTTTGAATAACTTTGTATGTTGGTGGAATCAACTGACAACTTGCCAAAAATAAAATCTCAAAAGGACAACAGAGAAAACGACCTAATGGCAAACCCCTACCTAATCAGTAAAGTGCTCAACACCTAGATTACTTTGACAGATCAAAAATGCTTGTCAACGTTAATTCCCATAAAAAGATTGCCCTAGCCATAAACCGAGTAGAACGCTTACGCGACCTTCAGAAGACTTGTCTCGAGATCCTCACTGTTGCACAACATGTGAACTTGTATGCAGGTCACTAGCGGGACTGAAGTGTCACATAAGAAATAAACACAAAGACTGAAGGAGGTTGTCGGTCCTCATACGTCGAACTCGTCACGAGTGTCTATTATATATCAGATTTGGTAAATACTGATATACGTAAAATTTTCAGGATATACCTCTTATGATATAACGATATATGATTTTGTATAATTTTATATATCAAGAAAGAGTATTTAGCAAAATATGACAAACTGGAAAGGGTTTTTTTTTGTTAAGCTTTTCATACGTTAGGATTTCATCGGTCTGGGATCGGTTGACGTTGCCATGTCTACGCATGCGCACGAAACGAGAGAAGCAGGTAGTTTTAAAATTTATTTTTGAAAAAAAAGAATACAGATGAATTTGGCTAGATTGAGAAAAAAATTCTTTCAAAAATATTCTTTCAAAAATGTTGTAACTCCTTGCGTCTCTCGTTTTGTGCGCATGCGTAGACATGGCAACGTTAATCAACTGAACGAAATCCTAACGGATGAAACGCGTCACAAAAACCCTTTCCAGTTTGTCATATTTTTTAATATACTTCTTTATGGGCAATATATCGTGTGTGTTTCAACTTATATCTGCCCTTATAATACCTTCCCTTATAATATCTGTCTCTATAACATTTACTCTTATAATATCTTCCCTTATAATATCTGCTCTTATATCCTCCTGACATCAGTTGTTTAAACTGACACCTTCATTTTCCCATATATAATGTAATCGATCGGGGTCTGGCACATCGACTTTAGTCACTCACTCATCGTTGTGACGTCCCTTCTCTTGTCTTTTGTATAAAGATTTTCGTGACAACTGTTCGATGAATCCAGGCATACTACTAGAGCGGCAACTAAGCCTCACTATTTTACTCTTGAACTAGCTAGATGAAACCGTAAGTTCTATTCTAATAGTTTCTGTTCTCGCACTTCTCGCCTGTGGAACTCTATTCCGATTTCTTTCCACCTACAATCTTCATAGATAGATATGAACCAACTAAGATAGATAGATAGATAGATAGATAGATAGATAGATAGATAGATAGATAGATAGATTGTCTTTCTATTTGATCCTGCTTCTCGGCATTAGTGTATTTACCGTTTTGCCCTTTATGAACAGGGGGGATCGATACGTTCTTATTCATCCTCCTGAAAAATATCTTTGTATTAATCCTCGTAATTAATTAGCGTCAGCTATCAAATTACCGGCGGGATTAATTAATGAATCCTATTGCCGACCATCACCTCCGCTCACGGTCTCTGTTCACCTCTACAGTATACTCAACATTCGACTGCCTTTAAACTTGCTTTCACCACTATTCAAATGTATTTGTTCGGCTGGAATGATCGCTCGCTGGGAAAGCAGTTGGAAGCCCACTAGAGTAACAGGTTTTAACTCGAGAATTAAAATCTCACTGTTTCATAAACCAAAAGTTGTTCACAATTGGCTTTATGCTCACTATACTACGCCTACCGCATCTTGATGGCAAACAGGTTTGTTTCACAAACCAATTCGCGAGTGTAATGAGTTCGTTCCCAAAAGAATGCCTTAGTCACCTTGTCCTTGTGCTGCTTATGCTTTACAAATCTATTTCATAATTTAGTTTCCTAATAGTTTAGAGTTTATATCCTCATTGGGCGCCTCTCTTGGCAGACTATATGAAAAACAAACTACGCTTAAAATATATTACTGACAATCGCCAAATGGCCTTCAACCACTACGATCTAACTCCCGACTTTAGCGATTATCTGCAATATATCGATCTATTTATCAAACTAATCTATGCTTAAAAATGAATTCTTTTAAGCTCCTAGCGTAGTGTAAGACGTAGAAAAGGGCGTAATTTCACTTATCTTATACAGCGTGGCTACATTTACAGACTTTGGCCAAACTAAAATTTTCAAAATTAAAGAATGACCTCAAAACTATGGAACAATAAATAAGAAATTGTCTGTAAAGTGATCAATCCTCAGTTAGTGTCATAAAAGTTTAAAGTTATATATATATATATATATATATATATATATATATATATATATATATATATATATATATATATAAGCAACAATTCTAAATTACATATAAGCAGCAATTCTACATTCAACATCATCACTTGATAAGACACCAGAGGTGTTGAAACAAAATGTTTATTTTTGTAGTGATTTTATAACATATTTATGTTATAATTTTCGAATAAATAATTATATATATATATATATATATATATATATATATATATATATATATATATATATATATATATATATATATATGGTATTAACAAAATACAAGAAATTAACAATTTTCAAAATAAAAAATAAAGTACTAAAGTCTCGATATAACAAGTTTAGAGGCTTCGTAAAATTTCACAAAATGTATTAACTACACCGTGGGATTCCCTAATTTTGCATATATATATATATATATATATATATATATATATATATATATATATATATATATATATATATATATAATAGTGCACAGTGATTGCTGGTATTCATAAAACAGCGCTCGTTGTAAAATAAGTGAATTAAAAATTAATTTAAAAATATTTTATTTAAACCAACTACCATCTTCAAACATTTAAATGCAATGCCAGTTGCCATCTCCTGTCTTTCCAAGAACAACATTACAATTTTTTCTCTGTCTTCCTCGGCCCCGTTCTTTTATTGTCCTTTTTCTTTCCTAAAGTATCTCTTTCACTCCCCGTAATACCTTATCATTATCGCCTTGCTTATGTGGGATTGATTAAAAGAAAATATTCTGATCATTTTGCTTAAAGTTCGTATTTTCTTGAATTTAGATGAAAATTTGTTAATTTTCTGACATATTGCAGCCAAAGTTTCTCTTTCAATATTATAATTTAAAATTATAGTTTATATATATGGGGAAACGAAGGCATCAGTTTAAACTGACACCAGTGCTTTATGAATTAAAAAAAACTTTAATTAGCATCGAACGGTGAGGAACAGCTATGTAATTATTTTTAAGATAGATAGATAGATAGATAGATAGATAGATAGATAGTTTTACGTTTTCTCTTTGAACCAATATTCATTATAACGACGAATAATATTGCAGCTACATAAAGGAGAATATTAGGAAAATCAAATGCCCGTTGGTACCCTGTTCTCGAAATTCCACAGTAACATTTGAAAATCCCGAGGAGTAGCCTCTTTTGCTTTCATTTGAGTAGTTCATTAGGCCACACCACATCTAGACAGCTGTCCAGGGTTCAATTAGCAGCCTCCTGATCCCATGTGGAGATGCTGTGCGCAATGTCACGGTGTAGCTTCTGTTCTCATCTTCCGTGGAAGCTAAACAAGGCTGAACTGAATAAGCGTCTGGTACGTCCTGAATTGAACGTTGATCGAAATTCATGTCGACTTGCCATGGGGAGCTGAGTTTGCACATGCACTCTGATTTACTAGATGTCAGATCAGAGATGATATTTGTCTGGGCATTTCCATGACGTCAAGATACGAAGGCGACACCAACCATTACATTTGCACACTACTATTGGTTTGTCAGTGTACGCATTTTTTCATAGGTCGCCCTGCCGTATCTTAATTATATGCACAGTGTCACTGCTATCGGCTTCCAAAGTTCGACTGGCGTATCATGTGAGAATTTCAATTGAGGCCAATTCATTTGCTTTTTGCAAAAATATGAATTTATCTATTTTCTCCCGGCTAGAGATCAATAGCAGTGCAAGGGGCTCTTTAGCATTGGCTGGCAGACTGTATGAGAAATATGTCTGAATTAAAAACTGGCTGGGTATTAGAAATTTTACTCTGTAAAAACCTAATTGCTAATAAGCAGCTAACGTATAGGGTGTGGGCCTATACTTCACAGGGGCGGTTGTGGCCCAATACTATACCGTGGAAGCCTGTGGTCCAATACTACACATGGGAAACTGTGGCCCTATACTACACAGGGATGGCTGTGACGCTATACTAAACCCGGAAAGCTGTAGCCTTACACTCCACTGTGGAAAGCTGCGTGCGCTCAGCAGACGCTGTGAAGGCTGTGACTCTATACTATACTACACAGGAGTGGCCGTGGCTCTATACCTCACCGTGGAAGTCTGTGGCCCTATACTACACATGGGTGGCTGTGGCCCTATACTACACTGTGGAAGGTCGTGACCATATACTACACAGTGTGGGGAGATTGTAGCCCTATACTACACGGGGATGGCTGTGACCATATACTACACCCGGAAGGCGCTATACTCCACCGTGAAGGCTGTGACCCTAGACTACATAGGGGTGGCTGTGGCCCTATACCACACCCTGAAGACTGTGGCCCTATAACTACACCGTGGAAGGCTGTGACTCTATACTACATAGGGGTGGTTCTGGCACTATAATCTACCGTGGATGGCTGTGGGCCTATACACCAAGATGGAAAGCTGTAGCCCTATACTACACTATACAACACCTGGAAGACTGTGGCTCTATGCTACACCTGGAAGGCCGTGGCCTATACTAAAATTAGATAAAAAATCTGAAGATTTTAATGCGCCAATCACTTAAGCCCTATATCTGACTTATTTACTTTCATACCAAACACTGAAAAATGGCGCCTGAGCGCACGCAATTTTATTCGGCAAATATGTATTTTATAATGAGAAGAAGCAACATGATAATATGTTTTCACATATAATGTTAGGGCGTGGTTTCAGAATATTTTAGATGTCACTGACTTGAATTGTTTCTAAATTTAACTTGTTAACTACGAATTTGATTCTTGAAAATATCGGCATTAAAATGTTAAGCGTTCACTTTTTTAGCGAGAATTGTATGTGTGTCTGTTGCTTTTCAGTTCTTATCTGTTTGTCCTTTCTTTTCTTTTTTCTTGATTCCGCAGATGTCCCGGGCTTACACGAATCTCATAAAATTGAGCAAATCCAACTGGACTTACTTGATGCCCTTCGTTTGGAGTTAAAGCATAATCATCCCCGTCAGCGTCTCTTGTTTCCCAAGCTCCTTCTGTTGATCCCAGATCTTCGGCAAATTACGGAAAACTTCGGACGCTACCTGCAAAAGGGAAGTTTCCTAACTGCTTGCAAGGACTCGGATGTAACGCCTCTTCTTAAAGAAATCTTCGATGTCGGCCTGTAATGGGCGAAAACAAAAAAATACAAAAAAAAAAAAAACACAGACAAGCGCGCAAACGAGTCAAGGTGAAGAGTTACATTTTTACACAGGAAGTTATGTGAATAGACATAATATACATGGTTACATCCATCGAGATAGTGTGTGTACAGTAAAGGATGGGATCAGAATACGCAAATGTATGTATTGAAAATACACACAAACACACATTCATAGAAGATACAAGGATATAGGCACCTCACCCTGGGTTAATGGTTAATAAGCTAATCTAGCAGGCCGTTAGTACCGTCTAAGATGTTGATACTTTACTAACTGCCACAGTGTTAGTACCATTATAACAGGTTAATGGTTCGCGTGCTTAGCCAAAAACCATTATTACTCTGTAGTGAGTTCGGTCCTCTAAGATATGAAATTAAGATAGGAAATACACACAGTTCAACTATTTGCAATAATGTATACGCATTTACAAATGTTGTAAGCACGGAATTATCTGCTGAAATGTTTACAACTATTAAGCATATACATATACACAGTATAGAAACAGATATACACGATGTCAAGGGAAGCTACATGGTAGCATTTCCTTTCATTATCTCCAATTCCAGCCCTGCCTACATCCATCCTCGACAACCACCGTGACATGACAGTAAAGAGATCTTTCTAAAGCTGTCTAGCGATAGGACAGAGAATAAAAAGAGATGGATCTATGCCCTTTTCACAACAGCATTAGTGTTAAGCAAGAATTCACGGACCTATCAACTCTCCATTACCTAGTCAACACACACACACACACACACACACACGCACACACACACACACACACATACATATATATATATATATATATATATATATATATATATATATAAGAGAGAGAGAGAGATCGGAAAATGATGCAATCATTCAATATGAACGAAAAATTAGCTTAATAAGACCAAACTACTTCCCATTTAGAACCCCACACGCTTATCTCAGCGCCCCTTTCACTTTTAAAAACTTTCGGTAAAGTTCCCTTTCGGGATTGCCATCAGCTGCCCCGTTGTGTTCTTTTTCATCTCATCCACAGCAATTTTAGTTTTGGGAGCCAAATTTGATTTGTCGGGGGACTGACAGACCTGGGTGATGGGCAGTTTTGCCAAAAATCCATGCAAGAGAGGTGAAGAATAGGTAGGCAATATATTCAAAATGGCTGGATACGTTCCATGCAAACCTCATATATATATATATATATATATATATATATATATATATATATATATATATATATATAACGTGAATATTTGCACAGACGCCAACATAATCACACTGATATAATAATCATTTTAAAGAATGTTTTGTGAAAACTTTATGTCTCTGAAGTCTGCGATTTTCTCCTCTCACCACAAAGGACGTCGTGGGAGTTTGTATGTTTTGATTGAATTTAATTTTCATCACGTTTGACCCGGATTTTTGGCACCGGTGTGTATTTGCGTGTTTATGTGTGAGTTTTATTTTTAGGAAATTTAAGAATAATTATCTGTTTTATACAAGAAAAGTCCAAGACGACCAGAAACATTTCGCTACAATCCGCGAAACAAATATTTGAAACGTAAGAATCGCTCCTCACTCTCCACCACCGAAAACTGTGTTTCACAAGCTAGTCTTTATTACTACAGCAGTGAGTCCGACTGAGGGCTTGTGAACTGGCGAAAAGGACCTATTATTCTATAATGCTTGAAAGTAATGATTCATGGGTAGTCCCATTATTAATTTGACGAATTCCTATTGTGTGTCCTACATACACGGCTTCGCGCCGTACTAACTTAACGAGTTGGTCTAGCAGATCATTACTGCTGTGTAGAGAGTATGAACCCCATTTTGGTTGCCAATATTTGTAGATTTTACCATGTCAAAATAAGAAAAGTAAGACTTAAATAACTTCATTAAGTCTGTGATTAACAAGTTACACTCTAATAATCAGCCATGCAATAAATATGTGGAAAAGTTAGCTTTGTCAATTCGTTAAACCTTTTCATATATACGCCTGCTCTTACAAACATGCAAATTCATAGAATGAATGAGACTTGTCAATGTGAAAAATAAATCGTTTCACCATTCCACACACTATATATATATATATATATATATATATATATATATATATATATATATATATATATATCAAAGTGTGAGGTAGGTTAATTAGTACCAATGTGCAGACATTATATTTTTTTAAAGTGCTCAATACAGCGTAGAGCTTAATAATTATGTGGTAACAATTATAACAAAAACATGTTATAAACCGCTACATAAATGCAATCATCAACTCTTGAAGAAGCACATACAGTGTCGAAACATGATTGCATTTATGTAGCGATTTATATCATGTTTTTGTTATAATTGTCAATAAATATTTTATATATATATATATATATATATATATATAAATAATTGTCAATAAATATTATAATATATATTATTTATTTTAGGATATTAAAACAAAAACATGTTAAAAATCGCTACACAATTACAATCATGCTTCAACACTACAAATGCGTCTCCTCGGGGAGTTTCAAAATTTGGCTAAGTTACAAAAAAAACTTCATTCAAACAAAAGAATTGTCTCTCAAAAATTTTTTTTCAAAAACAAAAGTCTTTCAAAAATTTTGAAACTCCCCGCGGTTCTCGTTCACGCGACTGTGTAATTAAAACAATGTCAACTAACCCAGTCCGATGAAGTTCTATCGGATGAAACGCGTCGCAATTTACAATTTGTCACATATTTTCTTTCAAATGTGTTCTTGATATATAAAAATTTATATATCCTTATCCCATATATATATATATATATATATATATATATATATATATATATATATATATATATATATATATATATATTATTTAAACGTTTTTTAATGGATACTTGTATTTGTGTAGACGCTCCATTCATTTACTAAATCTTATATTTATTTATTTTTCGTCTATCGGCATGAACCCGTGTTATAAAAATATGAATTTAACGTATGCTTCATTTATGTATGGGTTAAAGTGTTCAATATCTGGGATATAACGTACGTAAATATAAAAGTGGACATTGAAGTCCACGCCTAGATGACCTGCCAATTGATTATAAGCATATATAGACTGTGACCGCTGGGTGTTGAATTCTATGTCCCTTTTTTTATCTGGCAGATCATCTACTATCACATTTTGGGATTTTTACTAACAATTTGATGAAAACAAAAAGAATCTAAATGAAATCGGCTAGATTTAAAAACAAATTTAAAAAATTTTTCTTTTTAATTTTAAAAAATAAAATTCCCAGCATCCTTCGTTCGCGCATGTGTAGTCGCACCAACATAATAAATTTAGTCCGATAAAATCCTGAAAGACGAAACGCGTAACAAAAAACTGTTTCCGTTTTGTCATAAATGTTTTTGATAATTATAATAAATATATACAAAAAACGATGCAATATAAAAAGCGACAAAGCAATATGGCGTTTTATTAATACTCCAATTGTACTGAACTGACGCAAAAATATATTGCATTTCCTTTCTAGCTGGTGTTAAGTCGTAGTATTATAAGTATTCGTCATTTAATTTCTTTTCCTTCCTTTTTAAACGTTTATCATGCAGGAATATTCATTTTCACAAGTTTTAAGTTCTCCCAAACATAATAATTCCCGTTCGTGTATACATGCGGAAAGTCAACGCTGCACACATGTTTGCTTTTGGTGTCGTTTCCGCAAATTTGTTCTTTGCCATATGTTGTAGGTATTATCTCCAGGTGAATTATATTCTCTTCGCCTACAAATACTTGCAACGTCAAAAACAACACGAAAATAACACGGTGAATATTTCTAAAGCGAGCGAAAAACGTTTGCTTTTAATTCTTCTATTCTTACGAAAAAATGTTTTCATCGATCAATACCCAGTTACAAGTTTGCGGTCGTGAGTTACACAAAATCATTTCGAAAAGACACTTGTTGTACAGCATTATATGCATAAAATATCTATTGATATATATTCTGATACCTAAATACAGGCGCAAATATACTCCTTTGCTGAGAATGTTCTGTTGATTGTGCGTTCGATCCTCACAGGGTGCCTTACATTTATGGCCTTGTGCCAGATTATCATAAGCGTAGAGAATATATGTATATACACTTTAAACGTTATTTTTAGTGGATACACATATCTGAGTAGAGATTCTGTTTATTTTTCATATACACAGTATATTTATTTTCGTTTACATGCTTGAATATTCAAAAAATCTTATTAAAGAAAATATCGAACTCTTGCAAAAGACGCAAGTTCGAATTCTGCCTAATTTACTTTTTTTAATAAGAATTCTCGGATATTCAAACCGGGAAACGAAAATAAACATACTGTTAAAAAAAAAAAGGAGTGTCTACTCATATATATATATATATATATATATATAAATATATATATATATATATATATATATATATATATATATATATATATATATATATATATATATATATATATATAATTTATTTGAAAAGATTACCTAACTTTTAAATATCAATTTTATTCCGACATCGATGTTCCTTGGTAAAATTTCCAGTCTTCAGAGGGTTGTGATTTTAAATGCTATTTTAAATACTATTAATATTAGTATAATATTATATATATATATATATATATATATATATATATATATATATATATATATATATATATATATATATATATGACATTTTTTATTGTGTTTTTGACATTTTCATTTGATGATGTTCAAATATATTTTCCGCTGTTAAATTTAGTGTCTCATCTCGTGAAATATTAGTAAATAAACTAACTCTATCGAAAGATCCTAATTGTCCAACCTTGTTAACATCATTTAATTCTTTTAACAGCGTCAAAGAATCTTAAACACTATGTTTAATATTAATACCTGGTTCCAATAAATCACTGAGATATTTAGCAAGATGGTAGTTGTATAATTTTATCGTGGCTATAATATGTTTTAAGGCTAATATTACTGCCTTTACCCTTAATTTATGCACTTTAGAGTGCCAATATGAACATGTTGAGATTTATCCTCTTGGGTAAATATTTTTATAAGTCAAAAATTTTTTTATGTGTGTGATGGAGAGAGAATGAGGAAGAGAGAGAAATTGATGCACATACAGTGACTATCTTTCCAAGTGCATGTTTGACCTGCAAACGCTCTGAATCTTCTTTTGCTAATTAAATAGATTCAATTATGATCTAAAGCAAGAAGAAACCCATTTTACTGCCAGGAAATATGAAGAATATAATCATTTTATGCAAATTTAACCAACCACTGTTTATATAGATATACTTGAATTTGAAGTTAGATATGTCCCTGACCACTAGACCCTGTATATTTCTGCAGGTAATTTTGTCGTTGTTTTGTCGTACAAAATCATTTTCACATACAAGAGTCTTACACCTGCTAAACCTGTAGTTTTGGTTTGGTTGTTTTTGTTTAGCGGCCTAGCGAATTTAATGCCAAATTCTAAATATTTTGAATGCAATTTTATGCCTTCAACTGCAGATATTTTGTACATAATTTTATACGTTCAGGGTAAACGCATTTTTAAAGATATCTAGCTTGTAGGTGATCTCTTGTAAGTGTCATATTTTTTGGTATAGACTTATTTCTTTAGGACAGGATATTATGTTGACGGTTTCAGTATTTTAAATAGTTTTCTCGTGTTGGTTTCCTTGTATTTATATGTGTTAAGTGAATACATTCACCTAAAAATGTATTTCACCGTGAGTGTGGCTTGGCACGTTCTACACGTTGGTTGATCATCATATTTCGTGGTCTCATTGGAGGTGAGGGGCCTTACTCCTCTACAGAAGTGCAGTCGGCCGACAGGCTGAATAATCTGGTAGGCTTGTAAGATTCCTTGTAGGAGTCATTCAATATTCCGTTACCTTACGAGCCTCTGAACCGAATAAAGATAAAACCTCTCCGCCATTACATCAGGTACAGAATCTTTATTAACAGCCGCATAAGAGAGAGTGAAAGAGAGAGAGGGGGGAGGGAGAAGATGAATAAATACGTGTGTGTGTGTAGAGTGTGCATATATAGATATTTTAAGGGACCAATATTAATATCTTATTACTCTAACGGTTATTTGTACACGACTTTGAGTTGCTATTAATGATTTTTTTGAATTATTAAACACTGAAATTAATAACAACTGATCTATAATGAGAAGTCGTGCTAAATCGGAAGCATATATATATATATATATATATATATATATATATATATATATATAGATAGATAGATAGATAGATAGATAGAGAGAGAGAGGAATCGAGGGCTGAGTTCTTTACATTCATTTACGTGCAAATAGTACATGAATCCTTTTTTCTCCTCTGACTATGGTTAAATAGCGGAACATACTAGGTCCTATAGCCTTAGGTGGTAAACGTTCTAACGGAAGGATGTCTCTTAATTCAAAACCTGACAGACCTAGTTTGGGGACTTTGTCTCAATTCTCTGTACTCTACACACAGACACACACACATACACACACACTCAGTGGCACACACACAAACACACACACACACACACACACACACACACATATATATATATATATATATATATATATATATACATATATATATATATATATATATATATATATATATATATATGTGTGTGTGTATATATATATATATATACATAATACCCATACGTACACATATATTTCCATATGTGTGTGTATTTATTTAACATCTACACACTTTTGTTTACATTTATTGATTTGTCTTATGTAGGTGTAAAACAACTTTTTGCCCCCCCCCCTCTACTAGGCGATTCATTTAGACGCATAAAGATAGATTACCTGGTAGCCAGTGAAGATCGAACTACATCGGCGATTTGGTTCGTGAGACAAGCTGGCCAATCATCTCACCTAATATTTGTGTCTTTGGTTTCTAGAAAATCATTTTATGATACATAACTGCTAAATTGGTTCGATATGACACACTAATAAACAATAATTAGTATCTGGTGACTTTTGTTAGTCCCCAAGTAAATTCCCCCACATCCCCACTCATTACTCATTATTAACAGAGGTATTAGTTAGTACTCATCAAAATTAGTTTGTGTATTCATCAAATTCTTTCGCCGAATTGTTTTGTCAGCCTATATAATCTTTTCAATAAGATAGCATTTAGGCTCTTTGAAATCTTTTATATACAACATCTGGTTTATTAGCTTGTATATTATTATTATTATTAGTAGTAGTAGTATTTTATTATTTCCCTGGATTTTTGTTGTATACACATTTCCTTTACGGGTCCTAACTAGAGACCTAAGATCAGAAATGTCTTCATGACATTTCACACAGTTCATTTTAGTAAGATTACAAACAAAAAACCCTAAGATCACACATATTTTACATAGATAAGGCTCTTCGTAATGCATCATCTGTTCTCGTGAGTACAATTCTTTTTCTCTTAAAAGCATGGACTACCAGGAATCTCTTCTCTAAGTCTATCTGAATCTTTTCCAATCAGTCCGAAGGCTCGATCTACAACTAGAATAATTGATATCTTCCTGTGACACATTTTTTATCCTTGTATTTTGATAGTTTTTTTTTAAAGGTCTTCAAAGATACATTTCAATCTGCAGGAACAGTTATGTCAATAAGAAAGCACCTTCTGTTTTTTTAGTCTTTGCTCACGATGTCTGGACGATCAGATTTGATTGTTCTGTCTGTGTGTATTGTAAAGTACCACAAAATTGTTACAAGTTCTATTTCTGTAACCGGGTCTGCGTGGTGTTCATACCAGTCTCTTGCAGATGATTATTATTATTATTATTATTATTATTATTATTATTATTATTATTATTATTATTATCTTTTGCTTTCTGTTTAGTACACGTCATTTACCCGAGATCTGGGATAGAGCAAGGTAGTATATATATATATATATATATATATATATATATATATATATATATATATATATATATATATATATATATATATATATATATATATATATATATATACTGTTTGCACAAATTCGGATGTTAAATTATACTTGAAATATAAAATGTTTATATTCTCTTTACATTCACAAGATTCTCCTGAACATAGAGGGACATCTTTTGAATCTCTTTTAAACAGGGACTAGCAGGGACCTTGTTAATGTTCTTGTTTCAATGGTGCCCGCTAAGCAACTAAATTTCAATAAGACATTCAACTATCACACTGGAAATTTCCTTCGGTTTTGAACAAGAGTTTGGTCTATGTGATTTACTAGAAATTTTAAATTCCGGTATTATATATTTATTTACAACCTGAAGTGATAAAGTGCACTTTGCATTTTGCTGCCCTTTGTGCTTCATCTTCCTGAGTTTCGTTGTGTCTGTATTCTACTGGAAGAGCTGGTTTAAGATGCACCCGTTTTCTTAATAACTATCCACACTTAAACATTTTCTGCTTTGGAGCACCTTGACGTGGTGTAATGGTGAAGAAGTGCGTCTCGTTAGAACAATTCCGACTGAGTAATGAGTTCGATTTTCCCCGGTTGCTCCATACTTTAGGTCTTGTGCCACATCTAAGCCACGCTTGGAAAATCACCATAACCACTTCTGGTTATCATCCATCGGTATAACATTAGGCAGAGCGTTAATGTTATATTATGTACAAAAATTATTCGTAGTTATAAAAATGATTGTTGAAGTAAATATGTTGATAGCCCAACAATTTCTGACTCTTTCGGTCTAGCATCCTCATTTTAATTGTTTTTATCGTAAATGTATTGTCGATATGTGAGTATATCGTCTCATTCGACATAACATGACTATTGTGAGGTCACATCATTTGAGAAGATTACCAAGCGATGAGAATAATTTGTATCGTTTGGATGAAATAATATTCTCTATTGCATATTCTCTGAACGCTACTGAATAGACCCGAGGAATGTTAGAGAGCACACCAGCTAATTAAAAAAATGCTAGTAAGTTTAAAAATAACAGGATGTCTTGTCATAAATGAAGAGAGAAAAACTGATAGGAAAACGACCATATTCTTCTGTAGATACGATTTCTACACTTTTTGCTTTAGATGCTTTTTATTACGATCGCTGTTATTAAGTTATCCTTCTCAAGACAAGCCATATTAAAGGATCCAAAAGTCACGTTGCTTATTACGATTATTATAGTGATTAAGAGACTGTAAAACATAAAAACTCAAAAAATGAAAAAAGATTTGAAAGATCCAATTCAGATGTGCATCTATAATAAATGTTAAACCTGGAACTGTTTTAAAGACACAGGAGGCAACGGAATACTTAGAGATTGAAGAAAGAACCGAGAGTAACCACACCACAGCAATATCAAGGTCAGCGGAGATATTGAGGAATGTGTTGGCGATTCGAAGAGACTTGCTCTCACTCGATTCCAAACGACAAGAAATAGACATTAGGTGCGGCAACATTCAAATACTTGAATAATAATAATAATAATAATAATAATAATAATAATAATAATAATAATAGCAAGATTAAAATTAAATTGTTTGAAGACGACAGTATTGTTGAATTTTTATTATGTACCGGTGACAATAAAACTTGTGATGGCTGACTAAATTTGTAAAATTGTTGATACAACAACTTGTTCTACTAATTCAACTCAAAAATTAACAATAAGATTAAATATGTGATAAAATTACTATAATGTTAGTAAAAACAAAAGCGATGATAATAAAAAGAAAAGAAAAGGAATACGATATGTGCTTCACAGCAGATTTGCATTATATATATATATATATATATATATATATATATATATATATATATATATATATATATATAAGGGTTTCATTAAAAGTTACTGGGAGGGTCCTTCACTTAAGTTTGTATTGTGTTTTCTTTATGAGATTTCTTGTTTAGAAAAAGTGTATGCCCAAATAGTCTAAGTGTTATTGCTCTTTTTGATATTGATGAGGAATTCATTCATAAGCTATTCTTGGAAGTAGTGTGGAACGTCAACATCTTGATCATATCATTATTTTCTCTTCGTGTTAAATTTGCTATCCATTTTAGTTGTTGCTAATGTTGGTAGTCCTTAAGTGATGTGGTTTCTGTTATTTGGCAAAATTCTTTGTTTGGAATTCTGTAGTTCCAGTCCATGAGGCACGAAGAAGGATAGTCCGTGCTCAGGCCTCAACGCTTAATTCTCTCGAAGTCATTTTTAGCCACTGATCTGAGAAAGAAGTTGTGTACAGCTGACACTTTAGACATATCTGAACAAATCTGGTGCCATGCATGCCATCCATATGAAAGTCTAGACGAGGCTATTTAAGAATATGACTAGAATTTTTAGGTTAATGTTTTGGTTTGGTATCAACTTGCGGTATTGTGCGAAATTACCCCAAGGGCAATCTATTTTATGTTCAATTTCCTTATACTATTCCAATTTCCTTATACTATTTTTACAACTGATCCGTTCACAAGGTGTCTGAAGTATTTAATATTTACACCCTGAATTTCTATGATGGATTCAGGGTAGCTGTTATTATTGATTTCATTCCAATTCCAGATCATTGTTTCTTTTTTTTCTAGTGTCTTATTTCTTGGAACACTTGATAGAATATGTTCATTTTTTGTCCAAGGTCATTTGTATCACAGCTATGAACAGGTATGTCTTGGATCCCCACCCCCAGTACCCTTGCCTCGGGAGGGAAAGCAGGAGACTAATTTTATCAATAGATTCATTTGGGATGTGGTATGAAATAATTGAGTGATCAATGTCAATCTCATCAGATCTATGTTTGTTTATGCGCAGGCTATAGTCTAAGAAGAGATTAAATAGATTAGAGCTCTCATTTGCTCCTAGCAGTACACGCCTTATCAGGACTGGGGTCTTTACTAGACATATACAACTTTCTGGATCTATATAGTTCCTCTGTTAAATCTCGATACTGTAGATTCAAATCTTAGAAGACAATTTCGAATGGATTAGAAAAGGGAGTTTCTATTGAAATGGTCATATATTGTCGTGAGGTCAACAAAACACGTACATTTATTTTCTGGGGAAGTATGTAGTCACTTGAAGGTGTTTGATGATATATCCTCCATCATGACAGCTCTAAACAGAACGAAAGCCAAATTGGGTTGTACAGAGTTGACTTTTATGTGAGCTTAGATAATAAAATGTTCATCAGTTATTTCACCATAAATGATCCCATCTAAATACATTTGAGGGCCTAGAGGGATGGCCTTTTTCTTTCTATAAGGCATTAACGCGCCCTATAATCCAGTTCTGGGGGATTTACTTGTTATTCCGAACTCCCTTCATGAAACTGAGAAACTTAAGTTCAGTCTGTTTCAAGGTTAACTGATGCTTTATTATTCTGTAGTTTCTTTTATATATATATATATATATATATATATATATATATATATATATATATATATATATATATATATATATATATATATATTATAATTTTTTCATATAGACACAAACTACAAAGATGCAACTTCGTTTCGATGCATTTCAATTGTACCTCCCCTGGTGAGACCCAAAGCTGGTTATGAACAATTCTGCTTGTAAGCAGGCTGTATGTGTAACGTCACTTGCTTTTTCCCATTTGTTTGAGAAAAAATATACACATAGCAAAAATGGGACGGAGTGAAACAATAGTGCTTCTTGATAGCAATTTGGTGAAGGATGTCTGAGATGTTAAAGTAGTGGGTAGACTGGAGAAATTCCTTGTCGATAACAGCGGTCATAAGTTTAGGTACACCATTTCCAAGCCTTCTAAGAGTGAGGGTGGAGGAGGAAAGGTGTGAATAAGAGATAGTAATACGATGAAAGGGGTAGGAGGGATAATTTCAAATTATATTTATAGTAGTAATTGGGAGTGTTGTTTTTGGTTATTATTAAAAAAAATAAGATAAATCAATGAAGTTAAATTAAGAAATTTAGAGATGGTGAATTTTTCTTGGTATGTTGAATATATAAGTTATTCGGGTTTAAAAAAAAATTAAATCAGTTTTAATTTAGAAATTAAAATATAAGTAGAAGAGTATATAAAAAGTATAGGATATTAATATAACTTTTATAATCTAATTTTGATCTATTGTCGGACAGTATAACGTGTAGAATAAATATAGATGTAAAACAATTTATCTGAAAGTATTACTAGTATTATATATGCGCAAACAAAATAAGAATCATAATCTAGGATAAGTTAGTGGAGAGGTATATAAGAGAGTTCGTTCTCATTGCATCGTATATACATATATATATGTGTGTGTGTGTGTGTGTGTGTGTGTGTGTGTGTGTGTGTTAGGGTTATGGCCATTTATTAGCATTATGACTATTTCCTGTGTCATAGATTAATGAACTTTTGTTCAAAAGTAATGAAAAAGGCATTAATTTGTATTAGTTTTTCAAAAACGTCACCCAAATCGAAAATATACGTTAAAAGGGTAAAAATCAAATATTTCAGAAACCTTATTTCACAATTTACTGATGCAATTGAATGGGACTTTTGCATTTTTAACGCATTTAACAGTTTATAAGTATAGCATAAGATACAGACTTTCAAATAAACAAAAACAAGTTCTGGAAAGTTCCATACGATTCTAGAAAGTTAATGTTGGGGGTGACATTTTTTTAAAAATAAACCGTTCTCTATTAATTAAACGGTTCTTTATTAATTTTTAGTAAAAGTTTATTGAATTACAGGAAATCAATTATTTTACAAAATGTCATAACCATAATATACATATATATATATGTGTGTGTGTGTGTGTGTGTGTGTGTGTGTGTGTGTGTGGAGGGGATGACCGCGATGGCATGATGACAGTGACAATTTTTTCAGAATAACTGGTTATGAAACAGGAAACAGAGTGCACGGATTAGTGACTCTTCCAGGGATATTAGTGAGATAGATAGATAGATAGATAGATAGATAGATAGATAGATAGATAGATAGATAGATAGATAGATAGATAGATAGATATTCGAATAACTTCGAAATGCAAACACGAAAACAAATTTTTGCCACGTTGCTTAAAAATAAGTAAACAAATTAAGTAAATAACAAATTAACAAACTATGAATGCACATATAAAAGCAAGTAAATGTAATAATGACAATCAGCAGCAAATAATAAAATAATCAATAATAAATAAGTTAAGAAACAAAACTATAAAATAACTACAAGTAACCACATATGAATCCAACTTTTTTCTACTTTTATTTAGAATAATTTAAAACATAATCGTCACCGCCCACCCAATAATTAGGATAGACGTAATAGACTTTCTACCCATAATGCACCATTAACCAGCATATATAAATAGTCGAGCCAAAATACAACACATATGGCCTAAAGATTGCGTTTAAGCATAAAACTAACTGTCGCCCCTCGGTGTTGGCCTCAATGTCAACTTTTATATTTGCATACGCTCTATCCCTGATACTGAGCACTTTTACCCATAAATATAATATACCATAAAACTATACAATGCGAAGCTCTTCAGTAAAATGAATGGAGCACTATGGCTGCTTGGCATTTGTTTACGTTTGTAAAAACAATACGCTAGATTTGGCTGACGCATTCTGTCGAGTAACGATAGCTCAGTGGCCGAAGCTCTGACTAACACCAAATTGGTTGGGTTTCGATCCGGGCTTGAGGCATTTGTTTGTCTAGTCGCACTGTGATACAGCGAAACAGTACTGTCTGCGAATGACATATATATATATATATATATATATATATATATTTGTGTGTGTGTGTGTGCGCGCGCGCGCGTGTGTGTTTGCGTGCATGTGTGTCTTTATATAAAATGCATGTTTGACAAGGGCGTATTTATGACTATTACACATTCAAATGTATTTTGTTTTGTCTTCCTAGCTATAATGCCAGCACTTTGAACACAGTTTCATATATAAATAGATTGGTGTGTGGAGGAGTGTATGTTTTCCGATGAACAAATACGGTAATAAAACAATATTTAAACAATGAGAAGAATAAAGTAGATTCGTCATTGACGCCCTTAACACACACGGTTCTATTAATGGTCTGTAAAAAGAGAAACTAAAACGATGCATTTCTTTTATAAGACCAGTTCGATTTTTTTTTATTTTCATTTGGAAAAAATCATCATTTTTCTTCGCACTCACACACGCCCTATCGATTCTCACATAAAAAAATATTCTTAATCATCACATCTCCCATTTGAATAAGCTCACCCTATGTTCTTCACATCAAAATCATAAAATCAGTATGCCGTTTTTAAAGTTGATAATTTTCTATAAGTAAAGACAAAAAAAAATGCATATATATATATATATATATATATATATATATATATATATACGTGTCTCTAAAATATGAAATGGACGCTTCACAGATTTTTTTAGGGACGAATGAAAGCAGAATAACTGTGCAAGAAGTAAGTAGCAAGAAAAAGAAAATGAAAGCAATGGGCTTTTCGAATGATGAGATGAAATTTCTTTTGAAATAGATATTTGGAGATAAAAATCCACACATCAACGGCAAAAGAAAAAAACGATTTTCATTGTTGATAGAAAGCCTCGTCGAGAGTTTCCTTCCTAACTTACGACCACCAAAGATATGAAGAAATAATAATAACAATAATAATAATAATAATAAAGAAAACCACAACAACAAAAAAATGAGTCGAACTATTCTGAAAATACTGACATTCGGCAGCGACCCAATTTATTTTCCTTTCTCCCAAATCACACTGGAAAAAAAAAAAAAGAAAGTATAATTTTTTTTTAAATCAAAGAAAGAATAATATAAAAAAGAAAAATGAAAATATAAACTACGCCCAAACGAGAAATTACAAAACTATGAGAGAGAAAGGAAAATTCAGCTTATGACTGTTACGACTTAAACACTCGGAGAATTGAATCATGAAAATTATTCATTATTGAAACTTGAAGCTTAAAACATTTTCTTTTTTTAAAAAAAAAAAGAAGTAATAATAATTATTATGAAAAAAAAGAAAATACAAAAAAGATGAGTTATTACTGTTTTTTTTTTATTATTATCACTATTTTATTTTTCATTGGTTGATTCCATTTTTATTTGTTTTCTGTTTATTTTATTTTTTTATTTTCTTGCCGTTGTTGTCGTTGTTGTTGCTGCCCTTGACGGAATTTTTCTTGGATTTAGCTGGTCACGTGACTGTGACGTAACGTGATGTGATATTGAAATGAGACCACGGACACGCGCGTCCTGCACTTTTCTTGCCGCCATTTTGTTTTAGGAGGGAGTTAGTTTCAGTTTTATTTCCTGAACCTTTTACACTCGTTGCCTGCGTTTGAAAGTTTCCTCTGTCCCTGAAAAATAACAATTAGGTTAATAAATCACGAAAAACAACTCCACTATTGTTTTTTCTTAAATTATTTTGACAATAATTCAAAGTCATTACAATAACTAATCATCGATAGTGGTTTATCCTTTGGTTGAAATAGTTGTATTTATTCTACCGGCGCTAGAGGTCGGCGTTCATGTTCAAATAAAAGAAGGAAAACAAAACAAAACAACACGCTTTCGAATTCTGATTTCCAAAAGCAAGTAGGTCCGCTCTACTTGAAATGTTCGGTTCAACTCCTTGATCGCTGCCGTCTTAGAGTGAGGACCTGACAGCAGAAAAAGCAACGGCCTTCCTCTACACCAATCTGCACCCTGCAACAAGAGTTCTGACATGACTGTGTGTATACTCTTTCGCATTGTCGGACCAACCTTTCAGTTATCACCTTCATCGTCGTTCTCTCTCGACAGTGACCAGTATGACGGTGTTAGTATTAGTTGTTATGCCTCATGACATGACAGAAGCACGTCAGCTTCCGTCACTTCACGGTGGCAAGAAGTTCCTGTGGAACCACATGATCCTCGACCCAGTTTCTCACGTATTTATTGATCTTTAGCCCCAGATAAGACATGCCGAACAGCTTCCATTTAATTTTCGTTTCGAAAGTCAGAATTCTCCTTGGAAGATTGACTCGACAAAATTCCATCACTCGACATTAGTTATATTAAAACTAAGGTTAGTAAATATCTAGGGAGCTTCAAGTCGCTGCGATTTTTCCTACCCGTGTAATAAACAAGCTTAGGAAATATCAAAGGTAATCATCGATATATACACAGCTTCACAATTCTCAACCATTTCTTTCACGCATGGACGTGTCTTGTCAGGCTCATCAGAAGCGGCTCAACATGAGGAGATTCTTGACAGAGGCAAATAAACACGAATACTATTAAAGAAAGACTAAGAGCTTTATATCAGGTGAAAGGTTGGTGATACTAATATGTGACTGGTTTGGTTGATTATTACTGCTAAAAAATGGCTGTCCCATATAAAAAATCGATATTAGATAGTCCAACAAGGTTTGGCATATTCAACCAACCAACCAAAACACCAAAAGAATTCAGATTTAAAAAAATAAATGTATCTATTAATATTTTAGGCAAATGCTTTCTTTGTATCTCATTTGTACACCTACGATAGTTGAGTTACATTTGGCACCAAGCGTAGTTAGTAAACTTATCTCGTAAACTATTCTACCAAGTTCGATGCTCTCTGTGAGTTCCAGACTTCTAGGGCTGTGCAGGACTAAACTAAGCTTAATAATATTAGAGTATCGTATATTGTCGCTATTATTGCGTCAGACTCCCCTAATCTTAAGCTACACGAGAGATCAGGCTCTTACTAGTCTTCAACGGGTGCTCCATTATTGTGGCCATGTAAATATCCGTTTACTGTAGAGTAACGGTTAGAAATCTAGTTTTACGAAGCATTTCTCGTACTGTATAACTTAAATCCTGGCTGTATACCGCTTTCTTCCAGCCTTGTACCATACTGCAGCACACTTACTAAATTTCTACAAGCGCAATATGATGTCTGTCCAGAAAATATCCAACCATTTAATATCGATGAAATATAGACTATCGGCGGCAACAGTGCCCAGCGACCCTTTCCACATTTCAAAGCCTAACTTTTCAAATTCCTCTTGTGGGATTACCATCAATTGTCTCGTCGAGTTTTCTTTAATTATTAATTTATTTCACAATCTAAAATCGCCTTTTGATGTTTAGCTTTGGGAAAAACAGGGAGCAAAATCTGTACACTAACTGTCCAGCGTGATGCGATTTTTTGCCAAAACACCCTGCACGAAATGTCACTGTGGACTAAAACTCTCACACAATACGCAAGCTTCCTCCATGGCATGTCACTACTAACTCCACAGGAGAAGCTATTCTTCGTATCAGTTTTGATCTGATTAATTGCCAAGTTACATCAAGGCTGAACAACTAGTTCTCGATACACAATGGCTAGATCCTTTCCAGATAGACCTCATACATATGCAGATGTATGTATGTATGTGTCATTTTAAGTTTCGAAAAGGAGGCACTTTAGGAATCTTCATATAATTTGAAACATATTCACTCTCCTTTCCAATGGACTATTCCCTCCAGATAAAGAATTTAGACTCTAAACCGCCAGTCCCTACCGGCCAAGACATTTAGGGAAAAACTCTTTTTAGACATGAATGGTCAAAAAATTGGTTCACCCTCCCTACATCACCAAAAGAAAAATACATACACAGAAATAATTTATGAGAAAATATTTATTTTTTTACAAAAGTTAAAACTATTTCGTTTTTAACGTTTTATTATTTCCTTTCTTTTACCGTTACTTTTTTACTTATTTGTTTTATTTATTTAACGTTTTAATTTGGAAGGGTATATTTGTCTATTTTTCTTTCTCTAGTTTTATTTCTACGTGTATACAGTATGAATCGCAACCACGAGATGGTGGATTTATTATTATTATTATTATTATTATTATTATTATTATAAATTTGTAAAGACAAGAGCGGCGGTTGCCATCGATGGCTGAATCGAAATATTGTAAAAAAGAAAATTTAAAAAAAAAGGACAAAAACCGGAACTACAAAAATAACGGAATACTCCGATTGTCTTGTACAATAAAGCCTATATGCATGTAAGCGTGAGTGTGCAGGAATTGGTGTATATAAAAGTGTGAGTGTGTGCCTGTGTGAGTGAGTGAGTGAGTGACGTACCTATGAGCACCTTATCGTATGTCCGTTTGAAAGAAAAAGAAGGAATTTAAAATATATATATATAAACAGACAAAGCGGAACACTACGTACATTATCGGTTCTTTCTGGAAAACAAAATAAAAATATATAAAAGAATTCTTTTCTCGAAATTCTCCTGAAATTAAAAGTCTTAATTATTCATTTTCTTTTTGGTTTTTCTTTTTATATTTAAAACTCGATGAGTTTTGTCAAAGTAAGTGTATCTTTTTTAAATAATATCCACAAAATTGTCAGGAAAAATCGTTGCTGGAATATTATGACAAGTCTTTTTTTTTCTTTATTTTGAGAAAATTTACAGGTTACGCTTTCAATCAAAGATTTGCAAACGCAGAAGACAAATATCAAACATCAACTCCAAATATTACCACTTCCTTAAAATGTCCAACTCCTTCAAAGAAATAGGTGACCTTTCAAATGACACAATTTACTCATCAGGAATAGAATTAATAGTCAATTTCGAAATTCATTGGCTCACCGGAAAAAAATTATTCAAGTTTTTATAATTTTTTCGAATTAAAAGTACTATCGAATTATTTTCGAATTGTTATATTATTACCAAATGCAAAAAAGACATGCAAAAATGTACTAAATTCCTTCTTACATGCAACAATAAAATTAAAACCCTTGTCGCATGAACAACTAAAAATCCTAGTTTTGCCAGGGAGAAAATATAACTGATGCAATTACAAACGTTCATATTGTTGTTATGTTTTGATAGTACAAGTAAACTATATTTAGCCTAATCACCACAGAGAGCCTTTTCTACCTGCCATCAGCTTGGCTAATGTTAAACTTCAGGAGAGCAACATCTACACCGTTTTGGACTCTACACTTCGAGTGACTATATTGAATCAATTGTTACATCTACTGCAAGAAAAGTTGGTTCACTGTGTCGCTCCAAAAGTTTTTTCTCGTCAAAGTCCATCTTGCACATTTACAAATCTGCCATTCATCCGTGCCATATCCGGTCTCGTGCTCTTACTGTACATCTCGTGATTCTTGACATAATCTAGATACATCGACTACAGTCACTTGACGTGGCTTATCTCTGTCTTCCTTACAAATATTTTCATGGCAACTTTTCTGATAAGCTTTTTACTCTGGTGCTCCAACTACATAAATTTAAACGTGCTATTAGATTGGCAACTAGGTCCCACCTTTTACTGTTGCACTAGCTAGATGCAACCGCCACTTTTGCTTTAACAGTTTCTTTTCTCGCACTTCCCACCTGTGGAAATCCCTTCCGATTTCTTGTTTTCCTGATAACTACAATCTTCAAAAATTTAAATGCAACGTCTATCACCATCTTCAGTTTTTATTGAACCCTGTTCCTTTTTGTCCTTTCCTCAATCCTAGCGATTCTCAGTTTTTTCATTCTCTTTCACTTTCACTCACTGTAACCGCCACCCTGCGTTCTAATGGCCTTTCTTGGGGTGAAACACACACACACACACACACACATATACAAAAGTAGGCTTTAACTTAGTAGGTATTCACTTTATATTTTTTAAAACATTTTATGACATTTATATGTATTTGCTACAATCATATTTGTTCAAAACTCTTCATGTAATTTTGTTCAACACTTTAATTACATCATTTAACACATTTTAATCTCTTAGGTGCTCAAAATGTCCTCCTTCAACATTACAACATTCCTCGAACCTCTTCAGAGCAATATGACACACAGCACGACACAAATCCCGATCTGCATCAATTTCAATAAATGATTTTGAATCAATTGGGGTGAGAACTTTTCACCACACCGTTGTATACAAAAGGCCAAAGGTAGACTTACACTTAGTAAGTATGCAGTATACATTTTGTAGTAAAAGTTTAATCTCTTATGTGCTCAAAATGTCCTCCTTCAACATTACAACATTCCTCGAACCTCTTCAGAACAATATGACACACAGCACGACACAAATCCCGATCTGCATCAATTTCAATAAATGATTTTGAATCAATTGGGGTGAGAACTTTTCACCACACCGTTGTATACAAAAGGCCAAAGGTAGACTTACACTTAGTAAGTATGCAGTATACATTTTGTAGTAAAAGTTTAATTTCTTATGTGCTCAAAATGTCCTCCTTCAACATTACAACATTCCTCGAACGTCTTCAGAACAATATGACACGCAGCACGACACAAATCCCGATCTGCATCAATTTCAATAAATGATTTTGAATCAATTGGGGTGAGAATTTTTCACCACACCGTTGTATACAAAAGGCCAAAGGTAGACTTACACTTAGTAAGTATGCAGTATCCATTTTGTAGTAAAAGTTTAATCTCTTATGTGCTCAAAATGTCTTCCTTCAACATTACAACATTCCTCGAACCTCTTCAGAACAATATGACACACAGCACGACACAAATCCCGATCTGCATCAATTTCAATAAATGATTTTGAATCAATTGGGGTGAGAACTTTTCACCACACCGTTGTATACAAAAGGCCAAAGGTAGACTTACACTTAGTAAGTATGCAGTATACATTTTGTAGTAAAAGTTTAATCTCTTATGTGCTCAAAATGTCCTCCTTCAACATTACAACATTCCTCGAACCTCTTCAGAACAATATGACACACAGCACGACACAAATCCCGATCTGCATCAATTTCAATAAATGATTTTGAATCAATTGGGTTGATAATTTTTCACCACACCGTTGTATACAAAAGGCCAAAGGTAGACTTACACTTAGTAAGTATGCAGTATACATTTTGTAGTAAAAGTTTAATCTCTTATGTGCTCAAAATGTCCTCCTTCAACATTACAACATTCCTCGAACCTCTTCAGAACAATATGACACACAGCACGACACAAATCCCGATCTGCATCAATTTCAATAAATGATTTTGAATCAATTGGGGTGAGAAGTTTTTCACCACACCGTTGTATACAAAAGGCCAAAGGTATACTTACACTTAGTAAGTATGCAGTATACATTTTGTAGTAAAAGTTTAATCTCTTATGTGCTCAAAATGTCTTCCTTCAACATTACAACATTCCTCGAACCTCTTCAGGACAATATGACACACAGCACGACACAAATCCCGATCTGCATCAATTTCAATAAATGATTTTGAATCAATTGGGGTGAGAAGTTTTTCACCACACCGTTGTATACAAAAGGCCAAAGGTATACTTACACTTAGTAAGTATGCAGTATACATTTTGTAGTAAAAGTTTAATCTCTTATGTGCTCAAAATGTCTTCCTTCAACATTACAACATTCCTCGAACCTCTTCAGGACAATATGACACACAGCACGACACAAATCCCGATCTGTATCAATTTCAATAAATTATTTTGAATCAATTGGGGTGAGAACTTTTCACCACACCGTTGTATACAAAAGGCCAAAGGTAGACTTACACTTAGTAAGTATGCAGTATACATTTTGTAGTAAAAGTTTAATTTCTTATGTGCTCAAAATGTCCTCCTTCAACATTACAACATTCCTCGAACGTCTTCAGAACAATATGACACGCAGCACGACACAAATCCCGATCTGCATCAATTTCAATAAATGATTTTGAATCAATTGGGGTGAGAATTTTTCACCACACCGTTGTATACAAAAGGCCAAAGGTAGACTTACACTTAGTAAGTATGCAGTATACATTTTGTAGTAAAAGTTTAATCTTTTATGTGCTCAAAATGTCTTCCTTCAACATTACAACATTCCTCGAACCTCTTCAGAACAATATGACACACAGCACGACACAAATCCCAATCTGCATCAATTTCAATAAATGATTTTGAATCAATTGGGGTGAGAACTTTTCACCACACCGTTGTATACAAAAGGCCAAAGGTATACTTACACTTAGTAAGTATGCAGTATACATTTTGTAGTAAAAGTTTAATCTCTTATGTGCTCAAAATGTCCTCCTTCAACATTACAACATTCCTCGAACCTCTTCAGAACAATATGACACACAGCACGACACAAATCCCGATCTGCATCAATTTCAATAAATATTTCTGAATTGTATTCTTTTAATTCGTCCACCATGTGGAGATTTCTCTCATAAACCTTGTTCTTTATTACACCCCCAAATAGAAATCCATTGATGTTAGGTCAGGTGAACGTGGTGGCTATTCGATGTAGCCCTTCTTCCGAACCAATGCCGTGGAAATATTTGATTAAGGTAGGCCTTTACTGCCAAAGCATAATGGGGAGGTGCCCCACCTTTCTGAAAGAACAGGTTATGATTTGGATAAATTAGATGTAAAACGTGAAGCAGATGGTGAAATAACGGTGAGCCTACTTGTGGCCCAACTGTAAACCTACTTTTGGCCGCGTCTGTATAACACTGAACTTAACGTGTGACTGTACACACCCACCCAATACAAAACTCGTGACACGAAAACTTTTTTGCACTTTGTCATACATTTTCGCTAATATTGTTCTTGATATATAAAAATGTGAATATCGTTATTTCATATGTGTGTGTGTGTGTGTGTGTGTGTGTGTGTGTGTATGTGTGTGTGTGTGTGTGTGTGTGTGTGTGTGTGTGTGTGTGTGTGTGTGTTTAAGAAATAATGATAGTTCTTTGATTTTATTTTTCAATATTTCAATATTTCGGACCATCTGATTGATTTTCGATGAAAATTTTATTCGGAATTGTCCAATATCTGAGTACTTCGGCTTTCACAAGCCATGAGTTTGTTTTTTGTTTTTTGTTTTGTTTTGTTTTTTTTTGTACTATTTCGGTTTCATCGTTTTTTCAGATAACGCTTCTGCACGCGTGATGTTGTTTTGTTTTATTTTTGTTGTTCTTGTTTTTTGTTTAATTATCGTGTCTTAATGTAGCAGTCCGTGTTGTGGTTATATTTATTTGTTTTATGAAATATATATAGCGTATTTGCCTCTAGGTTTGATAATATTTTATTGATGTTTCGTTGTTTGTTTTTATGCTTAATGCTTCTAGTATTTATAGACGTTTTTTTTTATATTTTATGTGATAAAAAACGAAATGTCACGTGAAGTTGCGATACTTTAAAAAAACATATCAAGCGACAAGGCGCGATATTTGAAAAACAATGAAGGGACAAAGAATGATGATAAAGGGTCAAAGATTACTTAGAGCAAAAAAAGCTATGAAAATATGGAGAGCCATAGTTGCCCACGTCCTGAAGGGACTTGTCACAAAATAAGAAGAAGCAGTAGAAAAATGATTGCAACGTTGTGAAAGAGGTTTATTTCATTTACTATTGCAAATATAGTTTCAAACCATACTTGACTTTTTCTAATAAAAGACTTAAGTAAATTTATCTATAAATAGCAAACGCAATGTAAAAATAAATCTTTTGAATACAGTTTTCAGTGTATAGACATTTATTCCAAAAAATGGATCCACGTGGAAAGAACATCTCTCCTTTAAGAATTTTAAGGAACGTATTGTTCATTTGTACAAACAGAATGGATACTAAAAATAACTCCTCGGCTGATGTTAAACAAAAATAATGTTCCCGAAAATTGTACCAAAAATTTGAACAAAAGTGGAAAATACGTAAGTGTATGTAAACGATCAGAACGACTTTAGTCTATATCAGGAAATTTGTGGATGAAAACCCAACAAAATAGGATGCGAATATTCCCAATGAAGTGGGGAAAAGGTATGTATTTAACGTTTTTTGTTTACAACCATCTTACGTTCTGTGAACAAGGTAAGCTTACATGGCCGATGATCGCATACAAACCGCCATTGAATTCGCAATACAAACAGACGGTTTTAAAGTTTTACACGGGAAAAAAAAGAAATTGTTGGGACAGCATATTGGTGTCAGGTGAAACAATAATCAATCTATTTAGGACGGATGGCATCCAATTAGTCTGGTGGCATCATAGTGACGCGTATGTAAGGAAAAGTGCCTGATTAATGTTCAAACAGAATTTACGTTTTCTTTAGAAAATCATTAACTTTTAATAAAAATGATATGGGCGATAAGATCAATATATGAGAACTGGACTAAGAGAGTAAGTCTTCATTCAACTATGAAAAAAAGTTGAGATAAAGATAGACATTATTAATGTTTCAATAAAGCTTTTCTCCCGAAAAATACCGTTCCAAAATTCGAAGAGATTACATGAGACATCCTAATTGATTCCTATTATAATACTTATTTTTAATGGGAAAATGCTTAATTTGTTTTCTTATAAAATAACACGACTGCTATCAGCATTAACAATGTGTGTGTATTTGTTTTTAGAACACTTTCACACATATATTGTAGTCGACAATGTAACAGTACTCAACATCAGTAAAATTTATTTAAATCTCAGTGCACACATATTAAAATGTCTTTAAATCGCGACGTCATTTTAGGCTTTGATTCTATAATCTATTCAACCACCATAGAATATGTTCTCACATTCTTTTCAAACTCTGAACCATTAAAAATATAAATGTATAATTGGCTAGATATCGACTTCTACCTTTTCTCTTAAAAATTACCCAGCGATGCAAAATGAATACAATATTGACAAGTTTCATTACAAGTTTCCACCCGATATCAAACGACATATTCGGCACATTTTACGAAAAGCCTTAACAGGCATTCATTGTCCGTACTATTTAATAAAACATCTTCAACGAAACGAAGGATTTTTCCTTAAATATATTTTTGCGGTGATCGCAGAAAGATAAATGCTGGTACGATATTAAACTGCACCAGACGGCAAGACTATAATTCAGGTGTTATGCATTCTGAAGAGTTTGAACTCACATCTTAGTAGCCATTATTCTCAAGGCCTAAATAGATCTATGAAATATTTTGAAAGTTGACTTACTTAACTCACTGTAAAAGATTTAGTCTTGGTTAAGTGGTCCATTTACAAGAAGGCTGCGACTTCAGTTGTGCTCAATGATGTCAGGTCTTCCTTTGAGATCAATCTTATTGCCGTTCAGAGAGCCGAACTGTTCTTCTGCAAGGATTTTCTTTACAATGCTTCAAGTGCAGCCATTGCTTGTTAAAAATGATCATCAGTTGTTGACTGTAGATGAAAAAACACTCGTTGTTTATGGAAATGGACAACAATTTAGTATAAAAGAGAAGGAAACAGAATATAGAAGTTGTGCTAGGTGTGGTTTTGCCCAACACCAACACAGCACGTTGCTACTGAACCAAAACATTAACTTAAAAACACGAGTCATGTTCTTAAATAGCCTCATCAGATCGAAACCTTCAAACTCGATCAGAAATATCTAAACTGTCAGCTGTGTGCAACCACTTTCTCAGATCAATGGTTAAAAATCACTTCGAGCGATTGAAACCTGTAGCTCTTAGCGGAGATCATCTTTCTTCGGACCTCGTTAACTGGCGCTACAGAATAACAAATACAGTATTGAGCCAAATAACAGAAACCACGGCACTTGAGGATTTTGAACATCAGGAAAACTAAAAGAGATAGCACATGTAGCTGGAAGAGGAAATAATGACATAATCAAGATGTTGATATTCCACACGACTTCAAACAAAAGGTTAAGAAGGAAACTACCATCAATACTGGAAAGTGAGATAACATTTAGTGGACTTTGGGAAACGTAATTTCCTAAATAAATATTTTTCTTTATAAATTTCAACTGACAGCAACAGAGTATGCTTGTTAAATGAATGCCAAATGTTTCCTTATAAAGAAACAGCTAAAATTAACTAATATTTCGGCGTGCCATATTGAAACGCCTTTGCACAATAACGCCATTTCATTTATCCGATGCTATAATTTATTCCATCACCATAGCATGGGAACCGACATTCATTTCAAACTGCAGACCCTTAACAACTCTAAATTGGCTATCCCTCGACTAAAATGAAACAAGGTGGTCTAAAAGTTCTGAGAATATGAAACACAATTTGGGTCTGTTTCTGTATTACTTTACCCGATATTAAGTGGCATATTCGACACTAGAAGTTCACCAAAGACCCTTAAGAGACCACTTATGGTTGTGTATATCACGCATGCCTCTACTTATCTACATAACAATTTATGGATGATTTTCATTAAATCTATGTCTGTCTATTTTTAAAACGACATCTCTCGCAATACCCCGGATGTATATATCTGTTTATAATAAATATATCACTCTTTTTACATCAACACATCTAAATGTTCATCTATCTATCTATCTATCTATCTATCTATCTATCTATCTATCTATGTTCGCATTTCTTTGCTCACTTCAAATAAAACATTACTTGAATATAAAATCGAAAGCTTTCCTCTCGGAATTCCATTGTAATATTTAGACTTTAGTATGAATGCATTTAATGTTTACCTAATAGCTATGACTATTCTTATTAACAAATTATTGGTGCTTAATAATACAGGGTATAAATTAAGTCACTATCTTATTTGAAACGTAAAATAGAAGAAAAGCAATGTGAGATATGAAGGAAAAATGTTTGTTAGAAATTAAAGCATTAGTAAAATTCTTATTTCTGTATACACTATTGCCAATACAATCTTGCAATCTCTCATGAAAAGTTGCATTTTGGGATATGTTATGGTTCTAATAAGCCGCACTTAAAAATAGCTATATATATATATATATATATATATATATATATATATAATTAAGAATAAACGGTTAAATCAAAATATTCTATTATTTCAAATAAATAAATCCATAAACTAATTATTCAAGATAAAATAGAATAACAAATAATAATTACATTATAAAAGAAAATTAAGCGATAACAATATTTACTCACTTTCATTTACGAGGCATAAAATTATATCATTTAACATCTTCCCTAGTTTACCTTGACGTTTACAGTTATTCTCAAGAATATTTATGAGCGTTCTTAAATTTAAATATTTTGAAAACCTACCGACATTTTATAAATAGCTGTTTAAAAGAATTCTTACCTTGATAAAATCCATTACAGGACGAAGTGTGTCAGATAAGTTTTCCTTCTATCTTTATTCATTTTTTTTTTTCACATATATATTTATATCTGAATTTTTACACGCATACACACACACACACACACACACACACACACACACACACTATATATATATATATATATATATATATATATATATATATATATATACATATATGTAAAACACTAATGACAATTTCGACATCACCATGGATCTCTAGACTCTGCAGAATCTTCCGACGTTGTCGGTCTATTTATACTGTAAAATCTAACCGCGAATTAGACATTAAGTACATTGGCCTGTACAGGGATGACGAGCTCATGGTAGTGAGGAGCTCCGCAAATTTTAAAACAGATAAAATTAGAAAGCTAATTTATAGTGTATTCGGAAAAATAAATTTAAAAACTATAGTCAACACTAAATTAAAAAGGGTAAACTTCCTCGACGTAACTCTAGACTTAATAAACAACATTTACCTGCCTTACAGAAAACCTAACACTAATCCCTTGTATGTACACCCTAAGTCAAACCACCCTCCATCTATAATCAAGCATATACCCACATCAATAGAGAAAAGAATTAGCATGAACTCCGCTAATAAGGAAATATTCCAACAACACAATAATTTTTATAACACAGCCCTGAAAAATGACGGATACAAAAACGCTGACATAAGCTATAGAAACAATATTTCAAATAGTAAGAAAAACAGGAAAAGAAAGATCATCTGATATACCCCTCCGTTCAACCAAATGGTCAGTACTAAACTAGGGCATAAGTTCCTAGCTTTAATTGAAAAACACTTTCCTACTAATAGCAAACTTAGCGAGATCTTTAATAAAAACACCTTAAAATTAAGTTACTGCTGCACTGAAAACCTAGAAAGAATCATAAAAAAACATAATAATAAAATCCTGGAAAAACACGCATGCCAAAATAATAAAAATCCTAAACTGAAATTAGACAAAAATAATGACAAATTATGTGATTGCAGAAACCCTAAAGACTGCCCGTTGGAAAATAAATGCCTCACAAAATCCGTGGTATACCAGTGCACTATCTCATCCAATGAGAGTCCTAACACCGATAACATATACATTTGGTCAATGAAGAATAAATTTAAAATTAGATGGAGACAACACAAGAGCTCCTTCAACAATATTCAAAATAGAAATCAGACATCTCTATCCCAATATTTTTGGCATTTAAAAGAAACTAATAAAACACCAAAAGTAAAATGGAAAATAATAAATAGAACAAGAACTTGTAAAACCTGGGATGACGCATGCTCTTTATGCCTACATGAAAAACTACACATCATTAAGTTCCTGAATAATTAAAAGTTATGAAACCATAGACAGGAGTTAACGTTTTTTTGCCGACATCAACAAATTTTCGCATTAAATAATTAGCATAAAAAAATGAATAAATTCCATAGTTTAAAGCCTTAAAAGTTTTAAAGCCTTAAAGGCTTAGCCCAATCATTAAATAGAAAAACCCTTTTGTGAAGTCGTCTAAAAAACAAATTGTAGTTCAGTGCAACGCGTTTATATGAAACAGTCTTTTGAATAAACAGATAAATAAGGAGATTAATAGATAGATAATATAATATAAAATAAAACAAAATCCTCTCGACACTTAACGACTTGCCGTCGCGCCACGAACTATCTTTCGCTTTAAACTAACGAGACAGTGACCGGCACCATCAGCTTTGGAATAGATACTCCTACTCCGGCATAACTTTTCCGAAGGTGACTGATCTGTAGATATGAATTAACTGTTCGACCACCTAACCAAAATGGCCGCCCCAGCCGTTTCCATAGTAATTAATGTTGCAAACGACCATACTTATAAACACGCGCAAACCACAAGATAGTTTATTCCTAAATTTTCGCTTGAGGATGAAACGGGACTCGATACCTTAATTCAAATTAATCTTAATAATTATATTGAGGGTTCCGGCTCTTGTTTTTGAAACATGAGAACTCTTATGTAGCGAAGGAATCATATTTTTTTAAAAAATATTATAATATAAGCTCTACTTCTGTATGGAGCACTGTCTTTTTAAAAATAAAAATAAAAATACTAAAGAACTCCGGATTATTTACCTAACGTGTTCTTTCCTATTTTTCTGCATACCTGAACACACACACACACACACACACACACACACACATATATATATATATATATATATATATATATATATATATATATATATATATATATACTGTAAAAAGAATACTGATATGACTAAAATTATTTTGGGGTTTTCATCGTCTCCTCAAACGATGTATTCAATGTACCTACATCATCGCCCTCATAGTGTCCAGTTACTTCTGAACTCCATAATTATTTCCACGGCTGCATAGTATGTTTTGTCGGGTCACATACGGGTTTGAATCCAGTTTAACATCTCCTAGACTCGTTGCCATACATGGTTAGAGACCCTATATGCCCTGCTATTTAGCATATAGCCTGTGGGAAGCATAGAAAAGGATCCATAACTTTCCCAAGGCTATTTTCTACTATTTTTCTCCCAATACAAGGGCAAGGTGCTACTCGGAGTATCAGGTTACTTACAGAATGAGGTTGTTTATGTAAGGTGAGTAAGTACAGATTATGAGGCTATGTAGGATAGATAATAGTTGACCCATAACTTGAAGAGGTTAAGATTGTAGTGATTGGTGTAGAATCCTCTCGGGTGTTTGTTCTACAAAGTAGCAGCTCTGCAGAAGACGCTATCCAACCAGAACTTACTCCTTATCAATGGAATACGAAAGGAATGATACTGATTCGGCCCTGTTTACGTGGCAGATCGGGTTCTAACAGTAAGAGTCTTTACTAGTGGAACTGAAGAAAAAATCGCTACCTGTAAATATTATCTGTAGCTCGTCAGGACATTTTCAATTACAATGGCGATAGAATAGTGAGAGGCTTGTGAGGTTTCGTCTGTGGTGTATTGATTTTAGGGTTGAAAATAATTCATCAGCTACAAGGTTGCGTAGATGCTTTTGAACTCCAGTTCAGATATGGCAGTAATACTCCATATTTGGTCTGATCTGAATCTTTCAAGAATAGAGCTTAGCAAAAGGAGTTGGGTGCTTTCTGGCGTAAAGAGCCGACCATTTATTTTCAGCATCTTTAACGATGGATTCTATATATGAGTCCTACTAGGGGTCTGGAGTGAACTTGACTCCCAGATGTTCAGAGCAAGTAACCTTTTTGAGAGTGCAACCATCGTGACTGGAGAGAATTCGTTGTCTGCTCAGTTATTTTAAAAAGTTACTGGTTAGACGAGGTGTCAAAACACCAATACCTTGAAAAAAAACTATCCAGATCAAGTGTCAGTGAGTACAGACGTAACTGTACAGTTCATAGGGACCTCAATAAGCCCCCACCCTGCCGGGTCCAAAGCCAATTCACAAAATGGCTATAAAGTTGCCCCGATATTATGCACCTACTGGTGGGATAGTTTCCATAGTAAGATTCACATCCCTGACTATCAGGCGGATATCACCAACCTCGAAAATGTTTACCTCCAGCACACGTAATGAAGAGGCAAAAAAAACAGGAAAGAAGAAAATAGAGACATGCTATCCGGAGAGAACACGTGTCGTTTTTCCAGAAAATCAAATCAATAGAACCTTTGCTTGAGTCAGAATAGCCATGCCTAAAGAGGAGACTAGACACCGTTGCAAGCCCACTTGTATGCAAGGACTAAAAGACCTCCCTCGGGAACGAACTAACATCCCATGCTCTTATTAAGGTATTTATATGCAAGTAAATGTAACGACTAGAATTCGAACGGCTGTTTTCTCGTCCCGTGCCTCTAACCATTAATCTACAGGCACACATAAAGCGATGCACTTTTTATTTAAATATAATGAATGTCTAACCTGTGAATGCTTGCAGGTAATGATTTTTTTAGCAGCTCGATCAATTTGCAACTGTTTAATTATGTCTAACGTTATCAGTCGCACAGGGATTTATTGATGAACATTAAGACTGTGGCGCCTACTATTCTGGGCCCTGGATATCCGTGGACAATGATCTACATTTATTTTATCGTATAGTTCCAGAGGTGCGGTGGAGTAATGGATAGCGGCTCGGATTCTGAGGAATCAGAATTCCAATCGAATCCATTACATTCTCCTCAATCCGAGCCGCTAATATCCTTGGGAAAGGTGTGAATCCTCTTCTTCCAATGCTATGTAAATAGCAGGACAGACCGGATTCTATAGCCTTAGATGGCAACTAGTCTACAGAAAGAAATGGTAACCTACTACGGGAAAAAAAATCTGCCTCGTCAGTCATGTATCGAAAAATACATGATCGCCTAAGCGTGTTATCACGCATGGCACATAACTGACTGACCATAAATACCCCGTTCAGTACCATAGATATTACTTGATCTTAACCATTTCGGCCTGACCCCTAGAGGCTGATGCCAAGTGTATCTCTGTTCATGAACGGGAATAGATGGGAAGCAAAAACTCTCTCATTCTAATAGGCTCAATAACTTTCTTACGTCTCAGATAAATGAATCACTACAGAATTTTATTAACCAGAAAGTTAAGAAAACTGGAATAATAATAATGACAGACCTGGTTCTATAGCCTTGGATGTCAACTGGTCCACCACAGAAAGAAATGGCAACCTACTGCGGGAAAAAATCTGCCTCGTCAGTCATGTATCGAAAAGATACATAATCGCCTACGTGTGTATCACACATGGCGCAAAAAATGACTGACTGATAGTTCCAGAAGACCACACCCCAGTATCTTTCCGTTGTAGCAAAAGGAGTAGGGTCAAGGCTAATGCCTGATACATTTCTTGTGACAGAAGACAAAGCGGAGAAGCCTATACAACGACTCTTCCCCACGCGATCAGCATTTTGTGCTAAGGTGCGCTGGATCTCACATTAAAAAAAACATGCGCTATATTTCAGTTAAATAGAAAGGTAAAGAAATACTTTAAGATAATTTAATGACTATGAAATTGCAAAGGCTTGTAAAGGCGGGACTAAATTACTCCTCAATTTGGGCCAATCATTTAAACGGCAAAACCTTTTGCATTCTTTTGACACATCATTTTAAAAAATTTGAACCTCCTTGCCAGGTTTCTTGTGTTGAATAATTTATCACCTCTGTTTATACACAAATCAACGGCACAAATTTGAAGAATTTTTTTTAAACCACTAGAATTTGAATATATTTATTTTAAGTTTATGAATAACATGTGTGATACATTAAAATCGAGTGTTTCACAAATGTACAGGAAGTCGGTTTTTCATCTTTATGTCTTTGAATTTAAATTGCTGTCAAATTCCTAACTACTCAAAGAGTATTAATGAGACTTTTACAGCTGTAACGATTATTCATCCGACTTTGCAACGATTTGCATTTTTTGTAGCAAGATGGGTTAATTTTTTTTAAAGTTGGAATAGAATCTGTCACAAATGGTCATGAAGTGAAAATTTATTCGTTCACTTCTGACTCTCAGCGTTCGGTTCACTTTACTTTGCTCCAATGTTGGACCCATTGACTTAAAATTAATAAATCTTAGCTTATTCTTTCTATTCTACGACAATCCCGAAAGTTACAAAGAGATAAAAAGCAATTAAGACTAAAATGGAGTCGAATATCAACAGAAACTTTAGATAGATATGAACTTGTGTTGTTATAAAATGAGTGATACATTTATTATAAACAGATATACACATCCGGGGTATTGCGAGAGATATCGTTTTAAAAATAGACAGACATAGATTTAATGAAAATCATCCATAAATTGTTATATAGATAAGTAGAGACATGCGTGATATACAAGACTATAAGTGGTCTCTTAAGGGTATTTGGTGAATTTCTAGTGTCGAATATGTCATTTAATATCGGGTAAAGAAATAAAGAAACAGACCCAAATTGTGTTTCATGTTCTCAGAACTTTCCGATCACGTTTCATTTTAGTCGAGAGATAGCCGTTTATTTATTTTATTTTTTGTTTTTGTTTCTCACAAAATAAACAAACGACTTTAAGATTTGACATTGTTATGGTTACGAGAGAAGCACTATCTACTGCCCAGGCTGTTAAGGTAGTCATAGGAGAGTGGTTTATCCAACTACTCACACATTTCCTTATCAACCATCATAACATATGGTAATAAAACAGAGTGTAATTAATAGGGAATTCATGTTTCTAAAGAATAATAATGTAATGTGAACACAACCCCAGTTAACATTTAGGTTCCATGATATCGTCTTTTCAGTTGTCAACAGTTAAATCCATTGATTACGTTCAGTATTATAAAAAAATTAGTCTGAAATTTTATAAATAACGCAAGGTTATTATCAAGGCAATCAACCATACAACGTAGAAAGAAGAAGCAGAAGAAATATACAGTTTCACAAAGAACAGAAATTACTTTTTTATCATATTATCTAAATTTCCATACGTTTCTCGGATTGTTGTCTTCATCATTGTTCTTTACAAAAGGTTTCAATGTGTACTTCGGTTTTCTATAGTTTTTATTTCCACGGTTTCATTTAGTGGTCAAAAAGTGGCTCGGCTGAAAGCAGTATAGAAAAAAAAAAAGAAAAATGAAGAATCTCGTGAAAAATAATAGTAAATGAGTATCCTTCATTTCAGTATCAGCTAAAATGCGAACACGTCTTGCTATTTCTATTTTTCGAAGTGATAACTGTTACTTTATCTTAAGCATGAAAAAGAACGAAATTACTTCATCTCAAAAGAGCCTACGAGTTATATTATAACTAACACTAGGTAGTCAACAATACAGCATGGAAGAAAATGAAAATGAAAAACAAAAGTTAAAACTGTGCCTTATCTTCTTTGCATTCAGAGTCTCTTGGTTAATTCATCGTTGAGAGAAGATGAACTCCCCGGATTTGTGATATGAGTTTTAAGAAAGCAGACAGATTTACTAATAAAATAGCGAATACGCCTCACGAGAAAATCTCATAACAATTGAAGCAAAATATGTTTATGCGTAAAACATGTTATCCGTAACTTGTTTACTGATTAATAAGTTTTCAACGTTTATACTATTTTATTTTTCCAAAAATCATTATCTTCTTTGAGAATTAAAATATGAGTTGAAGAAAAGAATTTAGGTTTCTGAAATGTTTTAACTATATTTTAATGTTGAAATGTGACAAAAAAGATGGGATTTTTCGATAATAAATTGTAATTCGTTTAAAACAGAAAATAAGTGATGGAAGTAATACGAATAATAAACATTCAACATTCATATGGTCGTCTCTGCAGCATCCCATTGATTTAAAAAACGAAGTGCATGGCAGCAATTGATAAAGACAATTCCAATCTGCAACTCACAATCTACAACCAGCAAATCACTCAATATGAGTTGAAGAATCAGAATTTAGGTTTCTGAAATGTTTTAACTATATTTTAATGTTGAAATGTGACAAAAAAGATGGGATTTTTCGATAATAAATTGTAATTCGTTTAAAACAGAAAATAAGTGATGGAAGTAATACGAATAATAAACATTCAACATTCATATGGTCGTCTCTGCAACATCCCGTTGATTTAATACATATACCTAAAAAAAAACGAAGTGCCTGGCAGCAATTGATAAAAACAATTCCAATCTGCAACTCACAATCTGCAACCAGAAAATCACTCAAGTATATCTCGGTCACAAGCTATGAAATGATTGCTGTGCAACATGGCATCGCTTTGGGTTGGGCAACTTTCAACAGGAACAAAGAAGTGCTAACATCAAAACGAGTCTCTCATCATTTGATGGCGAAGACTCTTGTATCCTACCAGCTGTGTTATATGGTCTCGGTTGTGTTAACTGGATGACACTGTCACTTCAAAAGCTCGCTACATCGGGACCATATCATGAGACTTATGATTAACAAACGCCTCAGTGACCATATCTCTATCAACATTAACTAGCAGTCACATCAGTTATCAAGTGAGGAATACTTGAACTATTTGGTCATATCAAAAGATCAACTCATGGCGTGAGTGAGTAATGCCTAAAAGGAAAGTTGACCGGTAAGTGAAGGAGAGGTCGACAGCGAAAACGCTGGCTTGATAATGTCCACTTATGGACTGAATTTAACCTTTACTCTTTGAACTCTGCTATTGGTGATCAAACTTTGGGGAGAAGAATATCTCATGTTGATGCACAGTCTGACACAGGCGGTGTAATAATGATGATAAACAAGTATATCCATATATATTTTTGTGTCTTTTCCTAGGCAGTAAGCGCAGTATTAGACTGGCATCTAGATCTCACCAATTTACAGTTCAGCTGGCTAGGTTTAACCGTAATTTCTATGCTGAGAGTTTCTTTTCTCGATTGTGGAACTCTCCAGCCAACTTTAATCTTCAAAAATTTAAATGCAATGTCAATCGCTATCTACTGTCCTCATGATTATTCTTTATTTCTTCCCACTCATTATTAATGTTTTTGTTCCTAATTATTTCACACCCTGTAACCCTTTGCGTCTTAGTGGTTTTACTGCCTTGCATAGGGGTGATACCGATTAAAAAAAAGAAATACCGGTGAGTTACACTTTAATTCTAGGAAGAGTGCACAGATATTACGCTGATCTTAGCAACTATGTTATATTTTTATATAAACAGTGATTTTTATTTAGTAGTAGTGGTTGAATCAATAGAGCTCTACTATGATGAGCGTAAAATGGAAATAGAAGATGGTAATTTCGAACAAAGACAAAGGCTTCATTTATCTGAATTCTTCCAAGAGTGCAATTGCTGCTTGCTCTCCCGATACCGAAACTAAAATGAGAAAGTGTGCGTGAATACTGACTAATTTATATATGAGTTTCCTGGCCAACTCCACATGAGCATCTCATGATATGTCCTTAGTTGATCACGGGATTCGCAAGCTGTTGTGTTCTTATTTAATCACGCCATCTTATTCAATAGAGGAGACACAACCATTGATCAAGTCAATCATGACCTTATTTCATGAAGCCACCTAAATGCTGACTCATGATCGTTGCAATTAGCATAGTGTGTACTCACTAAATGTCCGCATTTAAGCCATTTTTATTCTGTCGCATTATAGAGAAATGAAACGTTTCACTGAGTATTTTGTTGAGAGCATGGCAAGGAAAGAGCTGTTAAATGTGTTATGAACCTACCTTCTCACAGGTCACCCTCTAGGTTTGTTTAGTTTATTTATAGCCTTTTCGATTGACAACTTGATTAAATCAGTCACGGCAAAGTCGATGAATACTGATCAGTGTTTTCCACGGCTACGAGTCAATCAAGTAAGAAACATAAAAGTTTACAATCAATAATATAAAATGAGTTTTTTCTCCAGCTGAATTTCCGATTGTAAAACAAAACATTGCTTATTCCTTAAAGAGAAAATTACATAAATAAACAATTACTAGAAGCAAAACAAAATATATCAAACTAACACCGACAATCCTAGTAAATAAGGACTGCAGAAAGACTACTTGCAAAATGGCTGATAGAAATTGTGGGATACAATAAGAAAATAAAATCACCTAAGATGAAGGGCGATGCAGTTTAAATATTTTACCTGAAAATCTACGTATTGGGTCCTGCGTGCAAGGATGAGTGAAGTCTATTCAGCGGCAAAATCTCTATCAGCAGTATGAGCTATTATCATTATACATTGAGTAAAACAGTACGGCACTTTTTCATAACATAAAAACAAAAGAAATACAAAAGCAGAAATAAAATAGAACAAAAATGAAAATAGGAAACACAATAAAAAAAAGAAATGAAAAAAAAAACGGAAGAAAAAATAAAGAAAAAAACTGGACAAAAATCTTAAAAAAGAAAGCAAACGATAATTAAAAAGACGTTTTATTAAAGAGAACCCAAATTTGAAACACAAGGCAAAAGAAACAATTCTTCTTTTTTATTTTATTAAACATTTTTTATTTGTTTATTTTTATTTGTTTATTTTTATTTTCTTTCTTTCTTTCTTTTTTTGAGACTAAGAAGTAAAGGTGGAAATAAAGGAAAGACATTATGATTGCTGGATCAATCAAAGTAATTGATTCTGGGAGAAGTTTTTACTGTACCGTTGTGTGTACGTGTAAAAAAAATAAAAAGAACTCTAAAAGAATTAAATAACGAACGGCGGGAAAATATTTTTTCGTTTCTCGGCTTCCATATTGCAATCAGTGATAAGAAAATAGATTAAATCCTATTGAAAGTTTATTGTGCTTTTTTTATATTTGCCTTCTCTTTCTCAACAACGCCAAAGTTTTTCTTAGATTGACACAAGGCCAAAATAGTGGAGCATCTAATAAGAAGCAAATATAAAAAGTTAGCTGGTGTGCGATGTAAAGTTATTAAATATCGGGCACATGCTATACGAAAAGCTGATTTTAACAGCGGATATATAGAGGTATATAGGGTATATAGAGTATTTAGAGGTATATAGAGTATATAGAGGAACTGTTGTCAAATATTTGTGGGTCCACACATCATACATGAAGACCCGTTTAGTATATGATAATTATTACGTCAGATTTCATCCCCTTTTTATTTTAGAAAAAATGATTTTTATTAAACATATAGATCTACAAGGCGATGGTTTAATGAATAGATGTTATGTGTATTTTTTAAATGAGCGACCATCATAGCAGCTTATGGATATATCGCATTGAATACACAGGTTCTCGTCCAATTACCGAAGTTAAGCAACCTCAAGCCTGTCCAGCACTTATGAGATCGCTTGGAAATGGAGTAAACGTAAATCGGGTAAGAAGACAGTCGATGTCAGAGAAGGGAAACTAACATAAAACCTTCGCTAACTTACGGCGAACAATATGTAATAGATAAAACTCTTTAATACTAGTGAAGAAGTCTGTCTGTTAGAAGGAAAATCTCCAATATAAAACCACATCGTTACGGTATAAATTCCACATAGGTGTTTGACACTAGTAAACCCATCTTGTGCCTAAAACTTTCCAAACTAAGAGTCAGGGTAAGTCTGCACTGAAAAGTAAAATAATGAGATTAACATGGCAGCGACAAACCAAAACTTTCCGGACTGGAGGGGTCAAATCCGCACCATGATATCAGAAGAGTGTATCAGCAACTCTCTCTTTCATATCCACACTACGTTCCTCTGACACAGATACCTCTATGTTATGTAAGGTTTATTTTACAGCCATCAGATCCGGTTGACCAGTCTAAATATCAACATTCGGGTATTTTAGAATTTTTATTTTCCGACACAGAATCTAGCTTGGGTTGAGATCATTTTTCTACATGGTTAAATTCAAATCGTTTCCACATTTCTCGTGTCTGTTTTTTTTTTTTTCTACATTTTCTGAACTAATTTGTTACATTCGTTTTATGGCTTACCGTCTCTATATTTTTCCTCAGAGGCGAAATTTACTATTTTTCTGTGTTGCTAGCCTTCGATTTGACATCATCTATCCTGATGCATTGATGTGGGGTTGCTACGATATGAGATTCTGTTTCTCGCACTAGCTGTCCTCTATGAAGTCATATCCATTATTGTTCGTCTATTATATTGTCTATCTACCTTTTCAATTTTCCACTGAATGTTTTCTTTTTCCTTTTGTCTTTCTCTAATGAGTCATTCATATTTCTATCGTTTGCTTTTTTTATTCGTTGGTGCCCTGTTTAGATTAATATTTTTAGCTGCTCGGCCAATCCTCGATGATGATAAGTCCTTTCCTTTTCGCTTTTATAAACTAGAATTTTGAAATCCTCACAGTATTTAGTATTTATGAAGTTATCGCTAACATTTTTGTTGGTATTTACAAATTCTACGTTTCGTTCAATTTCGCAAATCCATCCATTAAAACTCGAAACTCGCATCGTGAGTATTAATTAAAATTGCAAAAAACAAACCCAATGTCATCCGAACTGCGCAGATAAATGTTCCAATAATTCATATTTAGATTTTTATATGTATTTATTTTATATATAAATGAAACATGAAGTGGCAGATTATATGAGATGCCGTGTAGATCTGGTCCTCTGGTCTGGATCAAGAATCCGTTTGAATACCAAAGTCCTAGATATATTTTTATTACTATTATCTAACACGGTTTCTGCTTGGTGCATAAAGCCCCAGATTTAATTAACTCCCCACTGAGTCAGGTTGGAACACAAAGTCAGTTTTTAACGTGGGGACCCTAGTGTTTTCCACTCGGGCCGCTTGTCCAAACTGGTCAAAGCTTATCTAAGCTGGTCTTAGCTTGTCCAAGCTGGTGATAGCCACCACTACGTAACACATTTCTCGCAACGGTGGGAGAAACGCAAGGGTGGGGAAAAGGCCTCCGGTACGGAACAGATACTACAACCGCTGCATCTACTCCGACGGGAATACACCCCCCCCCAGCCTCCTCTGCCAATCTTCCTGGAAGAATCCGGTTGGTGAGAGCTCCTTGGTGTATAAAGCCCTGATTGTGTGCTGAAATCTTAAATGTTTGCATATTTCCCAGCTGATCATTCATAATCAATCATGCATTCTTTCTGCGTTAACTTGCGTTCGTTTAGTCTATCATTCATACTATTATCTCTATCTTCATAAGATCAAAAAACTTTATGTTATTTTCTTGTGACTTATCTCTGCCTATTATATTATTATTAACTCATTGGATGTTCAGGCCAGCCGTAACTGGTGGATTACACTGGGGATTAAGTGACAGTAAGTCATTTTAATACGCCAGCAATTTCTCAGCAAAGCTGTCATCTTGATCGTCCAAAGTTACTAACTGATTTTCAGTTCCTTCGCGCATTTTCCCAAGTTTTGGAGGACCGTCCCTAGCACTCCGATAACGACTGTCATCTGCATGTTCACCAATTTCCTCGGTTACCTGGCAATGTCTAGATGCTAATCCATCTTTATCCTTTCCTTCATCTTTACTCTATGCTCTACTGGTATATTTCCTTCTTGTATATGAATACTAGATTCGGTCTTTTGACCTGGATTGGGTGGGACGCTATTTGAATCCCAAAGCCCCAATATATGTTTCCTCTTCTAGAACAAATTTTGCTCTCTGTAGAACTTATGGGGGATAATGTCTTTAAATACAGATTTTTCTCTGACTCTTGAAATGTAAACAAAGCAATGTTTAAAGGAATTTATTTCTCTCCCAATTTGTGACTTCTCGATCTTGGACTTACAGTTTATCAGTTCATCCTTCTATTCGTTTTAGAGAAGGTATCGGCTATTCTAAGCAATCTTAGCTTACTCTGCCTAGTGTTTTCTTTGAGTATTTTAAAGACTGAACCGGTGTAATATATTCTTTATTAAAGACGTCATTCTGTTCTTGAGGCATGGAGTCAACACGACTACTTACAATTCCATAATCTTCAGAGAATAAATGATGAGTTTTCTTTTACGTCTGTGGCTTAATAATAATAATAATAATAATAATAATAATAATAATAATAATAATAATGCAATGTATCTTTGAAGATCTTCAAGAAGTTATCAAAATACAAGGACCTTGAAATCGAAATCTCAAAGATGTGGCACATGGGAACATCAACAATCCTTGTTGTAGTTGGAGCCCTCGGATTGGTTCGAAAAGGTTCCAGTAGACTAATTGAAGGGATTCCTGGAAGCCCATACCTTAAAGGAATACAAAAGATTGTTCTCACGAGTACAGCCCACACCTTACGCTTTATCTATGTAAAATATGTTTGTTTTTTTAATTGGTCAGTGGAAAATGTCATGATGCCATTTCTAACGTTAGGTCTCTGGGCGGGACCCGGAACGAAATGTGTAAAAATTATTTTTTTTTTATTTCCTTTGATTTATGGCGTTTACACATTTCTTTCCGGGTCCCGCCCAGGGACCTAAAGTTAGAAATGGCATCATGACACTTTCCACTGACGATAAAAAAAAAATTACATAGATAAAGCCCTTCGTAAAGTGTGGGCTGTACTTGTCAGAACAATTTTTTGTATCTCTCTGAGGCATGGACTTCCAGTAATCCCTTCAATTAGTCTACTGGAGTCTTTTCCAACCAATCCTAGGGCTCCAACTACAACATGGATTGTTGATGTTCCCATGTGCCACATTTTGAGATTTGTATTTCAAGGTCCTTGTATTTTGACAGCTTTTTGAATATCTTCATTATTATTATTATTATTATTATTATTATTATTATTATTATTATTATTTCCTTTGATTTCTGGTGTATACTCATTTCTTTCTGGGTCCCAACAAACAACTTAAGGTCAGAAATAGCAACATGACATTTTCCACTAATCATTTAAAAAATAAACTAAGATTACACACATTTTACAAAGATAGCACTCTTTGTAATGTGTGAGCTGTACTTGTGAGTATAATATTTTGTATTTCTTTTCGGTTTGGTCTGCCAGTGATCCCTGTCCAATTAAACTGAGGGCTCCAACTAGTACACGCCACATTTTTGTGATTTCGATTTCAAGGTAGTTTTTGATAATTTTTTGAAAGACCTTCAATGATACATTACAGTCTGCAGGGACTGCCATGTCAATAAGAAGGCACATTCTTCTTAGCTTACATTTAGACATTTATAGGTTTCTTGTAACAGTTCACTAATCTTTGTGACATAATCTAGACCTATTGAATATGTTTCTGTAATTCTCCCTTCTTGAATGTTACTTTTGCATATTTATCTAATCCGAAATCTGTACCGATGTCACCACTGAAACATATTAAGGAGACCCTTCAACTTACTGTCATCTTTGGCAAAGTTTAATACCCATGTAGTATATGTGATTAAACAAATTCTTTTTTACTTTGTAACTGTTATCTTTTGCATATCTCTCTGTGTAGTAGCAGTCATAGTACAGTCCTCCGTGTCCTGAATAGCAAACGGGTTTGCTAGGCATAACCATTATGTTCGTCAGTTGTTCTCTATTTATACTTGTCTAACTAATTTGCATACGATACTACAGTATCCATAATTATTACTGTTTAGTTCATGCGAAAAGGTGATTAAGGACAGACAAAACAGAAATGACGACAGAGAGTCTTCTTAAAAGATTCCTCGTTGGATATTTAAACAATTTGAAATGGCAGTACCTTTGGTGTGATTTAGATATAATGTAGTTTCTCAGTTTTATGCTGTATTTAAAGAAATTTACTATTACGGCGGAGACTTTGTATATTTCCAAAGCCTTAAGGATCCAAGAGCGTGGAACACTATCAAAGGCTTTACGGTAATCTATCCAAGCTATGCTGAGATTTCTATATTTTTTCCAGTAATTTTCCAGGATCATTTTATTTATTAGTAACCATATAAAGCTCTTCAACAGAGGAAGTATGTTGTTTTCACCGAGAAAAGAGTAAGTACCGTTCGTCAGGACAGACGTGATCAATTTTTATGTGGTGGACAGACATGTTATTGACCTATAATTTTTTGGATCACCTGTTTTATCGGGGTTTGGGGGGGGGTAGGATACAGTAATACCTTCAATGAGCCATTCTGGAATGTCATTGGGGTTATTAATTAGCATTGATGAAGTCCGTGTAAGGGTTTATCTGTTAATCTCGATCTCTAGGTCCTTGTATTTGGACAATTTTTTGATAATTTTCATGGAGGTGTTTCTCTCAGATGGTACTGCATACACATTTTATGCTTCTTGCATATCTTCCAGTGCACATGTTGCTACCTTGTTATTCTTGTGGGTATATTCATTTTTTGCTAGTTCCGGACTTCCTGAGCTAATATGGTCAACAGTTTCATCATATTTTCCGCAGATCCTGCATTTCGGGTTAGTTCCATCCTTGATTAAGTGACAATGATAGGGGGCTTTGTTTCTGAGCTGCAATAATTCGGCTTTCTGTCTCATCTTTCAACTAGGTGCTCCTTACCCACTGATTTGTTTTCTGTTGGCCCACATCTGCTTCTTTCGTTTTTTTAAAGTATTTGCCAAGCAACGCCTTGTCCTCCCATTTAAAAAAAAAATTTTTTTTGTATTTTCATTTGGCCAAGTTTTTAGATGGCGTTCGCTTCGTTTTTTTTGTTAGTAGGATTTCAGGTATATTAAGCTGTTTCTTGGCGAGTGTGGCTTCTTTGTTGATGGAGTGGTTTTTGGTGTTTTACTATTTGTAGGAAAGGGTCATTAGTTTTTGTGAGGTAGGCTTCCAATCCAATTGTTGTAGTTTTTAGAGTTTGTTCAAGTTGGATTAGAGGTCGACCACCTAAAGCTCTTGGTATGTACAGCCTATCAACATCTGATTTCGGGCGGTGCATCCTCATTTGGGTATTTTTCTGGTCTTGGCGTCCAATCTTTTAATGTCATTCAACTTCCATTTAATAATGTTGAAGCTGTATGTTACTACGGGTCTAGCTATGGTGTTGATAGCCGCCATTTTATTGGCCCCATTTAATTCGCTTTCTTGTATCAAACGCGCTCTTCCATAATATTCTTTTCAGATCTTTTCCTTCATAACTAAATGTTATATTCCGTCTCCTTCATTAATTCCTATTTGTATGTACCATCTTGGTCTAGTTCCTTAATCTTGTTGTTGATATTAAGATCTAAACCTGTAGTTTTCTTGGAAAGTTATTGAGCAAGTGATTGAGAGTGTTGCGAACAGTATTTATGATTTAAGATAGTGAAGAGTTTCCTGGGATTTACTTAATGTCTGTAATTGGATTCATTCTAATTGTTCTTAGTGATCATCTTGTTAGACATGAGAGCAACGATGGAGTTTTGGAGAAAATGGAAACAAAGAGGACACTTAACACCAGAAAGAAACAGAATATCTAGGGCACATAATGAGAAAAGAGGGTTTGTAAAATTTGATACTCACAGGACAGATTGAAGGCAAAGTGGAAAGCGGAAAATAACGAGTAACCTACCTAGTAGGGCTTGAGTAAATGGACGGTGGGAAAATGTTTAGGAGAAAACTTATTAAGAGCTACAAAGGTGAGGAAATTGTGGAGAGTCATGATCGCCAACGTCCTGAAGGAACACAGCACATAAAAGAAAAAGAAAGCTATGCTACATTATTGCAATATTCCCAGGCTCCCAGTTTGCAAAATTAGTTTGTTGAAATGTTTTATCAGCAGATAAAAGCACGAGACAACACGTACGTTTCCGGAAAGTCTTTTCTTATTATATCTGATTTATTGACTTGTATCGTACGTTCCAATGTGCCGTGTGGCGTAACGGCTCGGAATGAGAACTCGGAGAGACGAGTTCAAATTCCAGTCGCGTTCGTTACATTTACTTACGCGAAAATACCATTGAGAAAGGCATGAATCTATTTCTTCCCTCTCCAAATATGAGTTAAATAGCAGCACAGACTGGATCCTATAGCCTTGGTTGGCAACCAGTCTACCACAAATAGAAATGGCAACCTAATGAGGGAAAATCTTCTGCCTAGTCAGTCATGAATCGAAAGAGCCATGATTGCCCAGGCGTGTATCACGTATAGCTGACTGATAGTACGATCAGTATGTATGTATGCCTTATTATTATTTTTCCTCTTTTCTTAATTTTATCTTTCTTATTATTAATATTGCCAACTCTTATTTCCACGATGTGCGTACTTTTCTGATCTGTAATTCTTCTTAGCATTCCTTGATGTTTATTCATATTTCATTAAAGTGTGTTGTGTATCTGTTTTTGCTTTTGAATGATTTATCATTTCCTTTATTTTGTTCCTTTGTTTCTTCTTCCTCTAGGAGTCTAGCATCATCTTCTCCCGCGGTAGTTCACACCCAACTTGTTAAATAAGAACGGGTTGTGTCCGGATTGATTATGCTAACAAGCGTCCCATTACGGTGGTAGACGGCTGCATGTTATTTGGGAAGAAAAATAAAATGGAATTAGAGAAGAAGAAGAAGAAAAAGAAGAAGAAGGAGGAGGAGGCAGACTATGAAGGAGAAGGAGGAGCAGAAGAATAAGGAGGAAGACAGGAGGGGTAGAAAGTAGAAGAATGTGGAAGCGAAGAAGAAGGAGGAGGAGGAGGGCATCGATGACTAGGACGAAGAGAGGGGGAGCAGAAGAAGAATAAAGAGGACGAGTAGGAGAAGAAAAAAAAGAAGCCACACTACCCACTCCTCCATCTGTATATTTCTTTATTTCTTTATTTGTCTTTTCGAGCTTAGCTCAATTGTCAGGTGTAGATGTTCGAACCCAGTTAAAGGCCAGAACTTCGAATGCTGATATTCAAACAGGCAGCCCTCCCTTCCTCCTGCTATTCCTGGGAAAGTGGCATGATACAATCATCCTTTACACATTTGTAACATTTACACTTAATTTGGATGCGTTAGATTAATCCAGCCCTAATAATTATCTAGACAGATCTCTTTCCATTCTCTCTCTCTCTCTCTCTCTCTATATATATATATATATATATATATATATATATATATATATATATGTCTATCTATCTATATCTATCTATCTATCTATCTATCTATCTATATCTATATCTATATATATCTATATATATGTAGAAGTTTCATTGAAGAAGTCAGACAAGGTACTGCATTTAAGATTTCATTTACTTTTTCTTGTGCCCATATGAGTTTCTTTTTTTCCTTTCTAGATATAAGGTGTGTAAAAATTGTCCGAATGTTTCATATGTGCGAGCGCTTTAGGCAATTCTTTTAGCCATTATCAAGGATGTTTTCATTTTTTTTATTTTAATCCTCAACTAAAATAAAAATATCATCTAAAGAGCGGGCATATATATGTCCGCTATGTGGGTGATATTGGTGTCCAAATAAACAATTATACTCGGGCACATACACACACACACACAGACACACAGACACTCACACACATATGTACATTGCGTTTGGCATGAAACTATGAACGATGTGGGATAATATGTATATTCATTAATATATACATATATATATATATATATATATATATATGAAAGACAAAAGGTAATTTTTTCTTTAACAACGCGTTTCGTCTCCTGAGGATCTTTATATCTAAATTTTATACAAGCGCACACGCGCGCACTCACAGACACACACACACATACACAGACACACACAAACATACACACGCGCACACGCACTCACACACACAAACACACACACACACACACACACACACACACACACACACACACACATATATATATATATATATATATATATATATATATATGTGTGTGTGTGTGTGTGTCTGTGAGATATTCACTCATTTGTAAATGAACATCGAAGAGATTTCCATTCCCTATCTTGGTACACTTTTATTATGAATTAAGCAACGCTTTTTTTAAATAAATATGATTAATTAATACGATTGAGAAATTTTTGCTTTCAAAAATGTTCGTTTGAAAAATGTCTTCAACGATCCACCAAGAAAATGAATTCATAAATTATAATTTCCCCAAACAGGATTTTAATTCAAGATTCAAATCAGTCGCAACAAATTTCCACTTAGAATTGTTCAGACATAAATGTATATAGGCAAGTTTTGACAGTCGTATATATTTTCAGTTGCCATTTCTAGTCTTTGTTCTCTGTGTGTGTGTACGCGCGTTCTCGCGAGTCTGTGTGAGTGGGTGTATGTTTGTGTATATGTGTGTGTTTGTGTGTGTTTGTGTGTGCAAAGATAGAAACTGTAAACGTTTTCTTTTTATTCCCAGTGGAACGTTATGTCAGGTAAAGAGATAAGATTCTTGAAAGAGAATCGAAAACAAGAGTGTCGGCATGACGTGCCATTCCGAAAAATTCCTACTCTTGAAAAACATGCCAACAAAGAACGACTATAAGATCTCAGCTGAGAAAAGAGCCAAGTTCTACTTACCAATATCTACACTCAATTCTGACGTCAGTAATTTGACCATGAAACCAGAAAAAAAGACGTTTGAAATTCGCATTTTGTCAGGTGGTTGAAAGATGATTTTTTTAAACAAACGGGCAAATTGAGTTATTTAGCGAGAATCATTTGACAAAGGCATGTAACTTACAACTTCTGACCAATTCACCAAAGCAACTTACCAATGAAAAATTTTAGAATACCTTAGAGGAGACTGAAAAGTTGTGTAGCAATGACCTTGGCCTTTTGTATAAAATAATTGCATCACGCAAATTTTGTTAGTAATTGAGCTAAACGTTGTAGAATGAATGTGTCTATACTGCACATCGTTTTTCCCTCCAAGTTGAAAATTGAGAGATGTTGAGCTATTTTCTGTGAAATTTTATTTCAAATTCAGGAAAAGATTTTACAGAAACAGATAAGAATCCAATACAGAAGATTCTCTAAGAGGTAAGTAATATTACTGGGGTAAAAATATCAAATGAGAAATGTTGATCGTCTTTTTCGATTGGGAGTACATCGTTCATTATGTGTTTGTTCTACGTGATCAGTCGGTCACCGAAAATTCTTATTTGGATGGACGGAGAAAGGCAATTCTAAGGACAAAACTTAAGGCACAAACAAACAATTCCTGGAGGTAAGAATAACGCAATTACACGAGACAATTACTGACTCACGGTCACCTAAGTCATCGTGTTTGGCACGTGTGAGCCATTTGTCCCCAAAGCTGAATTTCCTCCTGATAAATCGTTGATTTCAGACGATAAAAGCATTAGAAGACAATGCGTACTATTCTTCAAGATGACTTCAAGAAAACATTTTCCAGAACTGGATAAAAAGTTGAGAACAGTGTATCAACAGCGGGCGGAGGAGAATTTTTAGACGGTATACCAAGAGTGGAGGGTGGACCATATTGGGGACAGTGTGTCAGTAGTGAAGTGTGAACTATTTTGGGAACGGTGTATCAGCAATGGTGTGTAAAGTGTTTTGAGAACAGTGTATCAGCGGTGGATTGTGGACTATTTGGGGGAAGATTTATCATCAGAGGAGTACGAACTATTTTGAAAGAGACAAATTTCATTAAAGTAAAAAAGTAAATTTCTTTTTGTATACTCCGCGTATCGTATATTTATGAGAGACAGATAATATTACGTCTTATAATAAGTTTTTGGATCAGCTTTCAATTCTCCCATTCTTAAATGAGTTTTGTTTCAATCTTCTTTTTATTCTTCAACTTCATTATCCTTGAGTTCCTTCTCAGACTTGACGATGACCTGAGTACACAATCAATGGTTCAACAAGCATCTTAAAAAATATTTGCCACAGCAATATTTTTCCCAAATTTTTTGTCCAGTTGCATGACTAAAAAGGAAATTTTTATAGTTTACTCAAAAAATAATTATTATTATTATTTCAATATTAATATGACCTGCACGTATCTAACTACTAATCTATAGAGCACTGTACTATGCTTCAAAACATACTGACACTATCGTCAACCCTATATTCCCACATGATTTTATGGTTCTATAAATGGTTTCTAATCTAAAGCATGATTTCTTCAATTTCCTATTCTTTTACGTTCAGTAAGGGGTTCTCTTCACTTTTATAAAAACAACTTACTCATTTTAATGATGCCAAAGTCATTAGTCATATCAATTCACATCTACTATATTCAGTCATTCAAGTATTAGCCATGTATTATGCCATCATTCAGGGGATTTTGATTCGAAAAAAGCAAAAGTAAAAACATATGTAAAAGTTTCAGGAATAGACCGCATGTAAAAGAATTGACATCATATAAAACTTTCCAGAATGAACCGAATATAAACATTTCAAGAATAGACCGCGTATAAAAGTTTCAAGTATAGACCGCGTATACAAGTTTCAAGAATAGACCGCATGTAAAAGTTTCAAGAATAGGTCGTCTATAAAACAGCTACTGATCTGAAATCCTTGATCGAATTTAAAACATGCAAGAAAATCATTACTCGTTTGACTTCTTCCTTAACTAATGCTTTTCTATTCTGAATGAATTCAGTAACATTAAGTAAAATCAAGGAGGTTGTCAAGGATATAATCCATAACCCAGGTAGGGGAGCTAACCCTCGATCGAGTGAGCTTCAGAGATCCTTATGGCTACAAGCATAAGACAAGTACCCCTCCACACACACACACACACACACACACACACACACACACACACACACACACACACACACACACACATATATATATATATATATATATATATATATATATATATATTGACCGGTGTATGCATAAAAATCAAATATAAATTAAAATATATCTGTAAAAATACATGAATAAATATAAAAGTTTTCCTTTTGTCCATATTCATATATATATATATATATATATATATATATATATATATAAAGAAAGAACAGTAAGATATAAAATCCGGTGTTCTTATAGATGTTTTTATTTTTACACAATAGTGCTCAATGTAAATTTACAGAGCATTAATATTATAAATTAATTGATTTAAAATATGGGTTTTTCGCTACACACACACACATATATATATATATATATATATATATATATATATATATATATATATACATATATATATATATATATATATATATATTTACATATATATATATATACATATATATATATATATATATATATATATATATATATATATATATATATATATATATATATATATATATTTACATATAGAGAGAGAGAGAGTGCAATGGGTAAATTGTGACCATTTTATATTTTTAATGTCGCGCATGTGTGTTGATTGTTTTTCATTTTGTTGACTGCACTGTATAGTAGGGTCAGTTGGGCACCGTCCGTGAGAAAAAGAGCACCATGACACAGTTCACCCCGTTAGAAATTTGGAAACGGAATTCTGTACGGTTTGGCATTCGCGCCAGAAGCTCCAATACGAACATTTCAGAGTGTTTGGGTGTCAATCTGAGGACAGTGAAGAGGGTTCGGAAATAGTTGGATGACTCTAATGGTGATTACGATAGAGTATGGAGTGATCTCTGGTGATAGCGACGTTATTTTTCCATTCATCTTCCCACATGGCCTCAAACTCAACACGGTGGGCTTCATCAGTGCCTTGAGGAGGTAGTGCTACCGTGGGTCAAGAGGGTGGTTGCTGGAAGATCCTATGACTGGCAATAGCACTCAGCACCATGCCAAACAAGCATAAGAACACATTCATAACTCTCAGACAATCTGGCTACCTAGCTTCCCAGACTGCATATGTGGGCACAGTTGAGAGAGAGACCAATAAAACTCATTCAAAACAAAGGATGAACTGAGAGAAAAGTTTATGGCAGCATTCACCAACTTAAGTCAGGAGACCATACAGATGAGTTACAGAAGATTATGAAATTCTCTGGAGGATGTGGTTGAAGCCAATGGCGTTTTTAGGGAATAAATTTACTCTTTAGTATTTCAGGACATTTGTGTGTCATTTTGGTAAATAATTTGTGTGTAATTTTGGTAAATAATTTTTGGTTACAATGAGATGTTATTTTCATTTTTCCGTAATTTGACACACACACTCATATATATATATATATATATATATATATATATATATATATATATATATGTAGAAATTTATGTAGAAATTGTCCGAAAGTTCTGTATGTCCAAGTGCTTTCGTCTATTCTTTTAGACATTATCAAAGAATACTTTTAACTGAATGTATGAATTGTTTTATGTATATATCTAGAGTTATAGGAATGTTTTATTTTCAAAAATACTTGATAATGGCTAAAAGAATAGCCGAAAGCGTTCAGACATACAGAACATTCGCACAATTTCTACAGAATTTCTGTCCAGAAAAGAAGAAACAATTATAAGAACACAAGAAAAATAAAATAAAAAACCTCAAAACCTTAAGTCCTTTTTAATGAAATTTGTATGAAAGAGGGATTGATCCTCAAATACACCATATATATATATATATATATATATATATATATATATATATATATATATATATATATATGCATGCGTGTGTGTGTGGTTGTGCGTTCATGCGTGCGTGCATCATTATCATATGCTTAATGCAATTTTTTCCCCAGATTAAACTTAAAGAAGGAATATTACGAATGTGCATCTTATATTTTACTCACCATGTTCAACAGAATAAATAAAACACTTACACGAACATTTCTGGCACTGAAATAGACTTCCATGTTTTCCCTCGTATTGTGAGAATATGACATCGGGAACTTATATAACTTATTATGTAATTCCACATTTAATCTTATTTTATTTGAATTATTCGTAATAAGATTAATCTTGTTCGGCCACAAGGCAAAATAAGGAAAATAAGATGGGGAAGATTATGTTGCTGGGATTAAGTTTCTCAATAGAAAAAGTGTGTCTATCACAACACCGCGTTCGATGCCAGTAGTCACAGTTCGAACCTCTGTAAAATCCAAGGACTCGACAGTCACTACTAAATATCCAACTATCTACCAAAAAGATTCGGCTTGTTTGACACAAGGACAAAAATATGAAGTACAAAATCAGAATCGAACTCACTATTGTAGTAATGATACATGAGACAATTTAAGTATTATTAACTGTAGACGATTCTCTTTGTTCTGATAATGTACCCTGAGTCCATTAGGGCGTAACTTTGTTGTTTTTTTTTTCTTAAACCTCCTGAGCGGACAAGGAACTTAGCAAAAGAAGGATTATTTCTTTGTTTCTGTGTTTTTTATTTATTGGGTGCCTCTTTGAGACTTTTTAACGCGACACCTGAGGTCAGAAATGGTATTTTCCACTGAACATACACACATACATTTTACATACATAAAGCTCTTCATAAGGCGTTGAGCTGTACTTGTGCGTACAATGTTTGGTATTGCTTTAAGGCATGGGCTACCAGAAACCCATACAATGAGTCTATCAAAACCTTTGCTATGAAACCGAGGGCTTCAACCCCAACTGGAATTACTGATGTCTTCATGTGCCATATTTTTTAGATTTCCACTTCAAGATCCTTGTATTGTGAGATTTTTTGTTTTGTTTTGTTTTTTGTTTTTTTTTTGTTTTTTGTTTTTTTGACGGTCTTCATACATTAGAGTCTGTAAAAGCTGCTATATCAATAAGAATCCACATTCTATTCTTGCGGTTTCTAATCACGATGTCTAGCTTGGATTGTTCTGTCTTTGTGCATTGTAAAGTCCTATAAAATTGTTACAGGTCCTATCTCTGTAATCGGGTCTGTTATTATTATTATTATTATTATTATTATTATTATTATTATTTCTTTTTTCTCTTTTACGTTATTTTTCATCTTCAATATGAAATTGAAAAAATAAAACGCTGATATTCCCTGCGTTTGTTCGTCTTTAAAAAAAAACGAACGAAAAAGAAAAAATCCATTCTTGACTTTCATTCTCACCTCGACTTTCCCACGCCTCTCTCTATCTTCACGTGATGTGAAGACAGTGTTGTTTTTTTTCGCAGCTCATCTCACTCGATCTTTGAGCTACGTCTTCTCTAGCGACATTCCAGATTAGTCGAGTGTGAAATTGAAATGACACACACACATATTTTTCACCTACAAACCTACATGCGCACAATTATACAAAAATAAAACAACTTATACAGAAAATAAAAGTAACTATGAACAACATACCTGTAGGTAATAGATATTTATATAAGGAAACGTATTGGTAGTTTATCTTTTTTATATTTTTATATTTATTCGCCCTGTCTTCAGAATATTGTCCGTAGAAGTGATTTTTTGTAAGGAAAGCATAGGGGGTAACACCGTAAGTAAAAGAATCAACTAAAAGAACGAGTTAATAGCGGAGTTGTGGTTAGAATTAAAAAGTATGTCTTACAGCAAAGTGTAAAAAGAGTAATGGAAATATATAGGATAAGTAGGTTTATTTGGAACTATATCATCGCGATTGAATTACGAAGAATAGCTAAAACGAAATGCAACGAGAACTCAAATTTGAAAATCTATCAATATTTCAAAATAGGATTTCTGCTTCGATTCGTAAAATAAATCTAGTAATGTTTCTATTATTTTATTGATTTTACACAAATTCGTCTACAATTCGTGTTTATCGCCGATATGTTATCCAGCTTTCATTAGGTGTATACTGAATCATGTTAACTAAAAGTGCAAAAGAAGAGACAATTTAAAGTGGCCTAAGTCTTTCAGCCTGAATAAATGACATGTTCGATAGGAGAGAGTCACACTCTCAACGTTCGTATTGCAGATCATAATAGAAAAGAAATGCCTTGAGAAGACCGATACGAGAAAGAAATGTATTTCATTTTTGTATACAAAATCCTAGTAAAGACTGAGCAACTTGAGAAAGTCTCTGTTTTTCAGGTTGAAAAAATAATCTGACTGGATAGAGACACAGCAAATGTTTGTGTGACTGATCGTTTCAATGATCTGTTTTAGAAAGTAAAACGAGAACAGTTTTTCAGAGATCAAATAAATGTTTCCTAACGCGTGACACTTCCTACGGGGGAAAGGTTTTTGCTTATTTTTTATTGAATGGTTTCTTCACATGAAACTTTACCATTCAGAAATATATGTATACAAAGTCAATGTTGCAGATAATTTCCGAAGTCATCTCGAAAATCTTTCAGATTGAAATCGTTAAATCTCTCTTGTGTTCAGGTGTCTGATCTGGGTATTGGCGTTTAGTAACTTTGCACTCCAAAACTTTTTATAATTAAGAAAAATAATTTTTTTGACGGAAGTGTAAGCTATCTTAGAAGGCAGTCAATCTAGGGCAGTATTTCCCAAAAGGTGCGGTGCGCCTCATATTTGCGACGGAAGAGGATGGCAGGTGAGGCGGAATGATTGAAAGACAATCAAAAACAGAAACAGTTTTTTAAAAAAAACATATGCCAAAAATATGATTTCAAAATTTTAAAAATTATTATGGATTACTTGTAATTACATGCATGAGTCCCAGTATAAATAGTTATAAATAATTATTGACCGATTTTATCATTGGGATATTTTTGCATTATATCAAGTATTAAGAATATAGTAATTAGGGTCCGCACATTGGCGGAGTGAGTCATCACTGATTATGATAATGTTCTGATTTCGGTTATCTCCCTTTTACTGATTTTTTTAATGTTTTTGTCGCATAAAATTCGTTGAGGCGCGAGAAAATTTGCATTCCGAATATGTGGCCCAGAGAAATCATGTTTGGAAACCACTGATCTAGCGGAATGAAACCCTCTGATTTTACGACCACCCGTTGCGCTTCGTTGAGTTTTTATCCAAAACACGAAAAAATCTATGGAAGTAAATCCACATAGAAAACCCCGAATAGAGCCTCGAAGGCCGTCGGCTGTCAACACTAACAACTTTCCAGCCACTCCTGCAGCTAAACCGTCCCTAAATGTAATACCCTGTATTCCTTTGAATCTTGTCGATACGACCGAAATGGGGAGGGGCTGTAATCTGGTCAGTGCACAGCCTTTATATACCATCACCAGTTTAGGAGAAGGCAAACTCTGAATTCAAACCACTGCTGCCTTGTAGGTCTCGCCTCTTTAACTTCTGTGAGGAGGGACGGGGTTAACCTCAACATCCCCAGTGCAAAAGGAACTAGCAAGCCATTGCACTATTCTGTCTTGAATGTCACCATGGAGTAGAATTATGAGATGGCGGGAAGTAGTGAAAAAAAGAATGAATAAAATGTAATCTATCAGAAAGAATAATCTATAATTTCATTAAAAACATCGTGTTATAAAATAAATTTAACCTGGAAAATTTTGACTGTAACCATCCGTAAGTACACACCAATTGCAATCTGTTGAAAAAAAACAATCAATGACTATCTTTCATAATTACCAATCTATAAGTGATGACCATTACCCTGTGTTTGTATCGTCGCGACAACAGATACAATAAATCGATTTTACCCGAAAAAAAAATCTGTGGATGCACAATAAACATTAATCGGAATCAGATATATATAATGCTATTGTGATGAAATGGATTTCTTTTATTCCTCTTTCCACGCATCAAGCTTTTAAAGAGACGTGGTTGTCTGCATTCAGTGTTCTCTTATGAATAGTATGAATTGTTGTGATTGGAATTTTATTCTTACCAAATTGATAACGGTCAATATTTTACCAAAATGTATTGATGGTGCTAATATTTGCTGCCAATTAAAGGGGGCAACTCTTGCGTTGTTGGTTTGTTAGAAATTTTGAGCAATTTGGATAAATAAAGAATAAATCTTTATTGTTTGAAATAAAATCTGAAAGCATTCCGTAAAAGAAGAGAGGGCATGAACTTAATTAAGGAAGAGTATCAACGCTACATTATTTCAGCATCATTCTCTTTCATCGGATATGTTTTTATTTTCACAGCGTTTCTGTCGTCTACCTGTACAGCCTTCGTCAGTTTTATAAGAGGCACTGCGACCAGAATTTTTTTTATAGTGTTATAAATTAAGCACCCCAGATAATTAATATCAAAATCAATTTTTCTTAAATTTTTATTAATAGCGAGGTGCAATGTGAAATGTAACTTGACCCCCACCCTCATAAATGTAGCCGCATGATGTGATTTTTTCAAATGTAAAATATATAATTTGAAATTCGTAATCAGGAGTGCTTAATCGACATTTGATTACGTTAAGATACACCTCGAGCAGATATGATCGTTCGAGAAAAAATCCTGGGAAATTTGTTAAAAACAGTAATTTGAATCCGCCAACCGGACACTTACTCTGTAGCTAAATTGTGTAACACGTCAGTCTATATGACGTTTCCCTGTAGGATATAGGTTCGATTCCTTTTGGAGGACACATATTTTCTATGAAATTTCTCGGACATTCAAGTTAGTAAATGTAGTTAATACTATTTATTATAAACAGAGCATTTACTGAAATATTTATATCTATAAAAATAACATTATAAACAGAAAATGTATTAAAATACTTGACGGACTTTGTCCATTTCTTTATATATATAAGGGAAGGAGCAGTGATGTCGAGATATGGGGATGGTAACGTCTAGACATCACTGCTCCTCACCTTATCTTCTTGTTTTTTTTCACTATTACCTTTACTCTTTCCTTTTTTCTATTTTTCTGTTCTTCTTTCTTTCTTTCTTTTTCGACTGCCTTATATTATGATTTACTTTAGGATTTCATTTTATTTTATCTTTTACCTAGAAAGGTTTGAAAATCCTTGCAAATTTTGTAAGGTGAAATCATCATCACCATGGACCAGTTATCAATTCCTGTATATGTAATTTATATATATATATATATATATATATATATATATATATATATATATATATATATATATATGTATATGTATATATATATAAATATATATATATATTTGTGTATTTAGGCAGCAATCCTTCTTTCATGCTCATTTCATTAAAAACGACTGACAAGGTGCTTTTATTTAGTTTTTTTGTAGTTTGGACAGTTTTTATATAATTTATCATCTGAAAAGAAAAACATTATTAGATCGCACGAGAAATTATATAAAAAACTAAATAAAAGCACCTTGTCAGTCGTTTTTAATGAAATGTGCATATATATTTATTCATATATATATATATATATATATATATATATATATATATATATATATATATATATATGTATATATATGCGTCTGAGTGCAATATATATATAATATGTATAAATATATATATATATATATATATATATATATATATATATATATACATATATATATATATATATATATATATATATATATATATGTATATATATGCGTCTGAGTGCAATATATATATAATATGTATAAATATATATATATATATATATATATATATATATATATATATATATATATATATATATACATATATAAATATATATATATATATATATATATATATATATATATATGAACCTAAAGAGCCAGGTAAACCTACCTAGGTTTCAACTACACAGATCGTCAGGGTAAAACTGGCCAGTTTTACCCTGACGATCCGCGTAGGTGAAACATAGGTAGGTTTACCTGGCTCTTTAGGTTCATATTTGGGTTTGCTCTACTTAGTGTATTGAGAACTTTACATAGTTACTTTTCCTTTACTCGGTTTGGAGGTTTTTTTCTTTGAACTCTGAGCTTGGATTGTGGACGATTGTTTTCGCCTCAATTTCATGTTCTTAGTTCTTCCTTTTTTATCCCTTATTTTCTCTTGGGCATTGGTTTATTCAATTACAAGCCAAAATACCTAAGTTTTTTTTTCCAAACGAGTATAACTATATATATATATATATGTATATATATATATATATATATATATATATATATATATATATATATATATAAATATAAAAGTGGACATGGAAGTCAGCACTTAGAGGCGACAGTCTGTTTCATGCTAGTGCAATCGTCAGGCCTGACGATTGCACTAGCATGAAACAGACTGTCGCCTCTAAGTGCTGACTTCCATGTCCACTTTTATATTTACACACGCTCTATCTCTGATATTGAGCACTTTACCCCATAAATATAGCACACTTTAAGACTATATTTCTGCATATATATATATATATATATATATATATATATATATATATATATATATATATATATATATATATATAAAAGTGAATATTGAAATCAATACTTAGAGGCGACAGACTGTTTCATCCTAGAGGCAAGCGTCAGGCCATGACGATTGCGTCTAGCATGAAATAGCCTGTCGCCTCTAAGTATTGACTTCAATGTTCACTTTTATATTTACACTAGCTATATCTCTGATATTGAGCACTTTATCGCATAAATATAGCACACCATAAGAGTATATTTCTTCATATATATATATATATATATATATATGTATATATATATATATTTGGGTGGGTGTGTATGCGTCTGAGTGCAAAATTTCAGATATAACAGAAAATATATCTGTAAAAGGGCAAGATAAGTTTTACTTTTGTCTTTTTTTCACAAACAGACACACGCGCGCATATATATATATATATATATATATATATATATATATATATATATATATATATATATATATATATATATAAATAACTGTAAAGGACCAAATTGAATAAAAAGACGAGAAGAAAATCTATTCGTGGCCAACGGGTTTCGTCCCCAAATGTGGTTTGATAAAGTCCCCCAGAGGACAGAACGCGTCGGCTACGAATAGTTTTTCTTCTTGTCTTTTTATTCATATATATATATATATATATATATATATATATATATATGTGTGTGTGTGTGTGTGTGTGTGTGTGTGTGTGTGTGTGTGTGTGTGTGTGTGTGTGAAAAAGAACTCCATAAATGAATTATACCAATATCAAATTTTCATTGTTTTCAATTTTTATTATTTACATGCATTGTTATAATATATAGTAATAAGAATATATATCTTACTATCATTTTAAATAATAAGTTTTAAATAAATCTGATTTTTACAATATGTATTAACCTAGGTCTCTTGCTCTCTTTACATATTTCTAAAGAATTAATAGTGAATGCGCCGTCCAACCCGACGCTTTTTATACCATTCTACCAAGAAGCAGGACACAATAATCCTTTTTCATGACTGCACATCTTTTGTTAAATCTTTTGAAGCTATGTCCACTTACTGTGTTTACTAAACGTAAACACAGTAAGAATTATTGGATTTTTATTTATTAAATTCTTCTTATTATAAACGTTATATGTAGGGGACACAAGTGACTTACTTTTAAACAGAAGAATCAACATTTACTGGCCTGGGTCACCGAAAAGGGTAACTGTGTCTTTTCCTCTTTTGCTCAGAAAAATATCGTCTACACTGATTTTTTCTTTCCAAAACTGCTGTAAATTTTGGTCATGTTTTCTAATTTCCTTATTTATGTTCATCTAGTTTTTGTAAAAAGTATTTTCTGGTCATCATCACCAGTGGTCATGTGACAAGTCACCTTTCTATGTTCGCACTTACCTCAGTATTTTCGATGGTTTTAGTAAAGCTGATATTATTTTGATTCATTCTCGAAGTTTCAAAAATTCCAAACTTTTTGAAAAACTCTGCAGTTCTATTCCTACTCCTGGGTACCCAACTGGTACAATGGTGACTGTCAATTTCATGTCCCTTCTGTTATAAGATAGAGATAAACATTTTTTTTCAAATTCTTCAGTTAATTTTATCCTGTTATTTGCTGGAAGAGCGAAATCTACTTGTCTAACTCTTGTTTCTTCATCCTATGGCGTGGTAAGTGTGATCGATTTTAATTTCAAAAGTCCCTGAAAATGTTACGTTTTCATACCCGAAGACTTTGCGAATTTCTGTTGGATGCCTTACTTTGCATGATTAAATCCCAGTCGTTTGCACAGTTCTAAGTGAATAACCCTGCCCAACATGCTTTTTTTAGATTCTCTTTCAACTAACTTGCTACTGTATTCATATCACCTACATTTGCTGTCTTGTCTTACTATATTTGGTTCTTATTACATCCGGGCATCAGGGATACGAAAGCAGTTCCTCTCTTCAGTTGTTCTTTATTTGTCTTGCATCTTCAATTAGTGGACTGAAGAATTAGACTTTAAAGTTTAAATATGAGAAAAAGTATTTAAAGATGCGATAAAATGTATGTCTGTGTGTGGGTGTGGGGGTGTATAGTTACATCATGTTGGCATTAAAATGCTTTAATTACAATGGCTGTTCACATTATATTCCAGAAATGCGTTGATCGAGCGATTTCTTTTAGCAAAAGAAAATATTTCTCATTGTCAGGTTCGCATTAAAAAAATTAAACAATGTTAAGAAGTAAAGAGCCTGAGATAGATAGATAGATAGATAGATAGATAGATAGATAGATAGATAGATAGATAGATAGATAGATAGATTATGTGATTGCCATGTGTCTTACAGAAAATGCACTTCTTGTTCTTGTTGAAGAAATGATCACGTCCATTTAACTCAGTCTTTTTCTTCCTTGAGAGTTGACGGAAAAATCATCACGCAGAATGATAAGAGCAAGGAAAACGAAACAAATGACAATAAAAGAAAAAAAGAATATTTACAGCGTGAAATAAATAGGACAACCACTCAGTGAATTTCTGCTTTGACTCGAAAAGATGAAAGTAACTTCTTTTCCTCATCCATAATTATATTGTCATTTTTTCTCCCGAACGACCAAGTCGCGGCAAGAAGGAAAGAATTATCTCCCTTTGTCTTTTGGGGTCCGGCTGTCTTAAACACTCTCCGCATGTATGTGTGTTACTGTCTTTTGTTTTATTTTTAATC
>OZ038503.1:61697200-61797200 GCA_964036315.1 Acanthosepion esculentum | reverse complement strand
TATATACATACAACTACATATATTTACAAATAAAAAACACACACAAAAGCCCACCTATATACCTACAAGTATATATACATACATATCCATATCCATACTCCCCACTCCAAATATGTGTTCACAATACACAATTCCAATAATGCATGCCTATCGTTCTATATGAAAGCATATACATATCAAAAGACGTATCAATGTTCCAGTTCAATTACATAGTTATATATGTGTTCACATTCATATGTGCATAGCAACCTTTCCAAAAGCAAAAAAAATACGATCATTTAAAATTAGTCTTCCTATATAGTTACTTCTAAATATATTTCGTTAGATTGAGGTTGTCCTTATGTCTGCATTTAAAAATTAGTTCATTATGTCTGTTTAGTAATACATCCGGATCTTTATACTTTATTATGAGGATCTTTTCTTTCAGACATAAGTCGCATCTGTCTCTGAAATTCATTGGAGTTCTGGCTCTCGAGATGATATATATATATATATATATATATATATATATATATATATATATATATATATATATATATATATATATATATAATGTATGTAAAAAATCAATGGGTAAGTATTCCAAGTAGATCGTATTAATATAAAATATTAAAACTGATCCAAAAAAGAGAGCTTAATATAATTTTTATTATAGAATATCTAAGTGAATTACAGTTAATGAGATCCAAACAATTTACCTCATACAGATGACCTTTTCGTCCATGAAAAAGAAGTTTTCCCTTGGACTTATCAATGTAAATACATTTAATAAAATGAATGAATTCCCGCGTTTCTTCACAAGAAATTTGAAAGGTAAACGAAGGAAAGAAGGGAAAAAGAAAAAAAGGAGTGGGAGTAAGAATTGGCCTATAATAGAGGAGGGAGTTATGTAGATATAGAGGGATAAGGGATCTAAGGTGATTGTGGTGGAATCGGGTACAGTTAAACGCTACGGTTGCAGATGGACGCTGACATAAATGAAACCTATCAACACATGTGCAAAGAGGAAGAATGAAAAAAAGGGTATAAAAACTTCCAGAGAGGAGTTTAAAAAAATATAGAATGGGAGTAAGAATTTAAAATTAAAACTTTTGTAGAAATATGTTAATATTAATCCATTCAATACTAAATCTTTAACTATATCGTAAAATATGCAGTAAAAAAAGTTTAAGTAAATTATTAGTATATTAATTTCATTTTAAAAATCCAATCTCATTATATCAATATAATATTAATATTTCAAATATTAAATTTATAATTTAAATTATATCAAGCTTATACTAATTATTTAAAAATTTTGAAAAGTATTAAATTTAAATTCAATATATAAAAAATTAATATTATAATAAGATAATCAGCAAGAAACCAAAAGGAAGATAGAGAAATATAAAGGAATTATAAACCTCATAGGCTTAGTAATGTGTGTAAAAGATAGTAGAGTTAACGGAGGAAAACAATTAACTATAGAAGAAAATTCCACATATAGAAAACATGTAACAGGGAGAGAAATATTTAGATACAGAAGGAAATTCCATATCTCAAAATCAATTACACATATATAACAAATTTTACATATAGGGAAGATGTCATAATAGAAAAAATTCACATATAAAAATATAAATGAAAGAGAGGAGTGCGAGGTTCGGCTAATACTATGTTAGTTGAAATTTGTTCCTGTGGCGACACTTGGAATGTGGGGTTGAAATAATATTATGTTAGTTGGAATTTTTTCCTATGGCGACACTTCATTTGTTTTGTTTAGTAGAATATCTTGTTTCTTAAATTTCATGATTTTAATTTTTTCCTCCAAATATAAATTACATCTACCCTTAAAGCTGTTTGGAGTCTGAGCAAAACCTATAAATTCCCAGTCAATTGAGGCTTCAGGTTCTTCTCCCTCAATTCTCAAAATTTTGGGGAGAGAATAATTTGGTGTTTTGGTTGTAAAAAGAGTGCCTGTGGTTATAAAGTCGTTTCCCCATTCCCCCAAATAAATTCAAATATAAACTTGGTGGTTTGATTTATTTTTTTTAGGGTAAATGGTGGCTTTATAAATAACATTAGATGCTCAACATTTCCCCTCGACTGGGCAAATGTTGCTATTTCTATTACAAGGAGGGGGGTATTAGAATTCATGTTGACACCATTGAATTTGTTAACGATATACTTGTTGTGGGAATCATTTAATCTAAACATGTTGTTAGTCCATGAATAACTTATTTAAATAGTTTTTTCTATTAAAGATCTTACCTAGAGGGTTATTATTCTGAAAATGTTTGTAAGTTTCAGGAAAATTTGTCCAATATTAATTCTAGATAATCTACAAAAGCGGGTGTTGAACCAAATAATATTTCTTTTTCTATTTTTGTGTAGATTACTACTCTTAACTTTACTATGGTTATTTATGAGGTTTAAGTAAGATAGTTTATGTGCAAAACCACTATTCTGATGGGCATTTTCGTACAATGTTTTATTCTCATCAAATATGTTCTTATTAGATGACAGTTTATTGATTCTAGAAACATTGGTAATTGGTATCTGCTTCAAAATGGTATGGGAGGTCGAAATGTACAATCAGACTATCTTTACTTCGTCTTTCCTTCTTTTTCTCTTCCCACTCTTAAATTATGTAAACCCATCAGAAATAATTTTTTAGATCATGTTAACTCTGTTACTTTTATCTGGTTTATTTTTAATTTTTTTCTTTTATTTTCTTTCCTTCTTTTTTTCTTATTTCTTGTTTACGCTTTTTATCTTTTCTTTCTTTCTTTTTTATCCGGTTTTGTCTGGTTTATTTTTTAATGTATTTATTTTGAATTATCTTGCTGAATTTATTTATTAAAAGGTATCGGTCTGAAGAGGCAGGTAAAAATTATCTGCCGAAATAAATTTATTACCATCTTTAATGTGATTTTAATTGTTTTTTTTTTTTACTATGAATTATATTGCTCTGCATACTTTAAACATTGAGCTCTCGATTTGGATCTGATTTTTTAAATATTTCTATATTAAAAAGTCCTCCTTTGAATGATTCTTACCACTTGTGGATTTAGCATGATATATATATATATATATATATATATATATATATATATATATATATATATATATATATATATATTGATAAATATACATTTTTCCACACCGGTAACTCGACTCGGAGTTTCATCCACAACACAATTTTCAGCTGCTGTGTAGAGGCAGCACCTGAGAGATTGACTTATTATTGAAACTCCAAGTCGTTCTACTGGTGTGTAAAAATGTATATTTATTAATATATAATTAATAGCTTTGTTTTATCAATATCAGCATGTATGTCTGCTTGTATGTTTGTGTGTGTGTGTGAGTCTTTATGCGTGTGATATGCATACTTATTGTGTATGAACATACGCACAACTAATTATACACACACACACACACACACACACACACACACACACATATATATATATATATATATATATATATATATATATATATATATATATATATATATTTATTTATTTATTTATTTATTTATATATATAGTGGGGGAAAACAAATATTTGAAAACATACAAATTTTTAATTTATTGTATTTCCAACTAATGAATAAGCATGATTTTCATATAATTAACTCTACACAGATGCATAATACCTAAATAAGCATAGAAAACAGCAACAAATTGATTTAATAGCAATAAATCTCATTTATCCATTTTAATGGGTGAAAAATATTCGTACAATGCAAATTTCAGATTTTAAAACTTTTAAATTGCTTTAATATCCTAAAGTGGAATATTCTAGAATGTTCCAATAAGGTTATCAGTTCATATTTTTAGCTTAAAAATACAAACAGAACATTCTCTAATTGACATTCGTGCAAGAAGGTTATCTTCATGGCAAGAGTTAAAGAATTGACAAATTCGCAAAAAGAACTGATTGTTAAGCTCTGGAAAGACGGTAAAAGTTACAGGAAAATCTCAGACATCTGAATATTCCATTTACTACCATTCATTGCAAGCTATAGAAAACTCAAAACTGTTGAAAACCAAAGAACAGGTGCTCCACGAAAGATTTCTTCAAGATAATCGAGGGAAGTAATGAGTCAAATTAAACAAAATCCAATGGTTATTCGTCAAGAGTTGCAGTGTGATTTATTTTCATCAGGATTCTGTGTCACTGCTATTGTAAAGACACAGAGATGCCAGGTTGAAATTCGTCCGTGAAGGGAAAATCGTATTGGGAAAGAGTATTATGGGCAGAAGAAACCATCATCATGGTTTGTGATTTTTTTTTCTGCGAATGGTACTGGCTACATATCAGCAACTGGTGGTAGAATGAATGTTGCAGGATATCCAAATATTTTGGATGCAATTTTAATGATTTCGGTTGAAAATCTTGATTAAGATCTGATTCCTTATCGTACTTTATCCTATCATATATATATATATGATAGGATATATATATATATATATATATATATATATATATATATATATATATATATATATATATATATATCATCTCGAGAGCCAGAACTCCAATGAATTTCAGAGACAGATGCGACTTATGTCTGAAAGAAAAGATCCTCATAATAAAGTATAAAGATCCGGATGTATTACTAAACAGACGTAATGAACTAATTTTTAAATATATATATATATGATAGGATATATATATATATATATGATAGGATATATATATATATATATGATAGGATATATATATATATATATATATATATATATATATATATATATATATATATATGATAGGATATATATATATATATATAGGATAGGATATATATATATATGATAGAATATATATATATATATATAGATATATATATATATATATATATATATATATATATCATACATATATATATATCCTATCATATATATATATATGTATGAGATATATATATATATATATATATATATATATATCTCATACATATATATATATATGATAGGATATATATATATATATATATATATATATATATATATATATATATATATATATATATATATATGATCGGATATATATATATATATATATATATATATATATATATATATATATATATATATATATATAAAGAGAAAGAACAGTCAGATTAAGAATCCACAGTTCTTTAGCATTTACCTTTTAAAAAAGTAAAACGTAGACCATAATATTTATATATATATATATATATATATATATATATATATATATATATATATATATATATATATATATATATATATATATATATATATATTCTTGTTATAGCGTTAGGTATATATACCGTGAATTGGATAGTTAAAAAATATAATTTGCCAATACCACCTGAAGAAACCTTATGGTTAAACCCGAGTCGTGTAACCGGTAAATACTCCAATTTATACATATATATATATATATATATATATATATATATATATATATATATATATATATATATATATATATATATATATATATATATATATATATATATATATATATATGTGTGTGGAGTGAGAAAGAGAGATCCTGATTTAGAACAATTAATAACGTCGTCTGGCACTTATTTCTATTCTTCCTCTTCACCTCGCTTTTGAGTCCCTGTAACAGAACAAGTTAATTTTATAGCTATATGTTTCCCTGCATTCATTTTTGGTAACACATTTCCGGACATATAAATTTACAATCGTGCCAAATATTCTTTTTATGCATGTATCAAATACGTATGTAAGTAGAGTCGGTTGCAAAATTCTACATTCTCAGAAGATATCTTACAAGATTTTATGTTATTCAAAAATCTTTCTCGCATTGTTAAATGTTTTCAGGAAATTTCAATTACTGTTTGTGAAACTTTCCAAAATGGCAAAAAACTAGAATTTTATTGAAAAAGTAGACTTATTATTAACTCTATCCTTCATTTCTGATAACAAATCTGTTCACTATTTACTAGATTGGTCAGAAAGTTCTGGCTGACTTAGGAAACGGAAAGAAAACAACAAATAATGATCTCTGCCTGGTGGAATTTCCAAGGAGTACTGCTAGTCGCGCTTGTTCCACACGGTCGCGCCATCAACGCTAAACTCTGTTGCCAGTAACTAGACCGCGTGTATGACAAATTAAAGAATGAGTATCCTGCTTTGGTGAATCGAGGTCGGGCTTTGTTTCAGTAAGACAGTGCGCGGCCAAACACTTAGAGTTTGACAAAGGAAAATTTCAAACAGATGGACGATGTTGAGATTCTTCCACATCCACCATTCAGTCTCGATGCTGCTCCCAGTGACTATGGCCTAATCCGCTCGATGGCAAACTTCATCCGTGACCAGCGATTCAACACTTTTCATGAAATGAAGAAAGCTTTATATTTTTTTTTATTCAAAGCCAGCGGACTGGGACAGATTCGGATGCTGGCAAAAGTTCGTCGAGGATGATGGACTTTATTTTGAAGAATAAATGTTGCTGCATAAACTTTTGTGGCTTTCTTTCCGCTTCCTAAGGACTTTCTGGCCAACCTAACATGTAATTAAATATTTTAGCTTTCAGAGTGATAACTCTGCCGATTTATTTCTTCGTTCTGACCTCATCAGTTTCGTTTGTGTACGTTAAGTAAAGTTAATCAATGAGAAAAGAACTGTTAATATAATTCAAGAATATATTTTATTAAAAAGCTTAAGGCCCTAAAATGATTATAAAATAAAAAGTTAGTCAAAATTAACGTAGCGAGTGAAGTTTAGATATAAAAGTAAGATTATTGATTGAAGCAAAAGAAAATGCCAGCAGTCAGTTCATCTGTAACTCTGAAAGTACTGCAAATTTCAATGGTAGAGTTAGGAATTAAAGTAGGTACCTCCACTAATTCGCTAAAAAAAAACAGAATATCATGATAAAAGTTTAATTGTTTATGTTATTTTCAAGAGGAAGGACGAATGTATTTTGTGATTATTTAATTAAGATTTTTAATCCTTTCTTGCACGTCCGAAATTTTGGTTAAAAATATTGTTTTTCTTGCGTCATCGGAGGCTGGATTGCAAAGATTATTAGAGGAAATTTCCGTGTCTTTTTCGCTGTAAAAGTACAGATTTGGAAATTCTTGCAAAATCAAATAATTGTCAGATATTAATTAAATTTTCAGGACTTATTCACAAAGGTATTAATTTATTTAAAAAGATTTTAAAGATAATCTTCGTCAAAATATTTGTTTAAATCATTTACTCCTGAAAAACACTTATTTAGTTTTATGAAATTTCGAGAAATTAAATTTCACCCACTTAATATTTCTATTAGTTAATAGCAGAATTCCTTGGCGAATTTAAATCATCAATTCTTTTTTGTAAAACAGAAACACCAGTTATCTAAATCGTAAAATAAAAATGCAATAAAACTAAGACATTATTTAATTAGAAAAGCTTTTAATTGTTTTTATAAATAAGATATACTATATTAAGTCACTCTTGTCTTAAGAAAAAGAATTCGATGAATAATTAATTTTTACAAGAATTTTTTTAATTTTTTAATTTTAATTAGAATAAATTATAAAGTTTAAAAATCTTTTAAAATTTTGCATTAATTTTAGCCTTTTAGTATTAAGTAAAAACTATATTTACTGATCATAAATGGAGAAGCTTAGTACAATTTATCAAACACCAATATATTTAAAAGAATTTTGAATTTTTTCTTGTATGTGTCAAACGTGCCGATTTTTATAGATGATCATACACGCATTATTAGAAAATAAGAGCGATAACTATAGTAAATTTAAAGCCAACGTATCTATCATTCAATAAGACAGATTACGGAGAATATTTTCCTATTTTTTTTAGGATTACTGAGTAGTTAAATATAATATAACAATGATGCTCACGTCATTTTCTTCAATTATGTTTGACAGATAAAGTTCCCGCAAAACATTAGATCCGTAGATCATCACGCTATCAGCACACCAACACCTTAAATAAACAGCTACTGTCAGGTTAAAATGCATTTCTACGATACTTTAAAGTTAAAGTAAATAAAATTTGTTTCAAAACAGATTAATTATACTTTAAATCAGCTAATATTCAACAAATGATATTTCAGAAAAGTATATTTTATTTTTGAAATATTTTAATAAAGAGGATTACATTCTGATGATCAGTGGCTAAAATCATTTTTTTAGCCAAAAAATAAGTACGCAAACGGACATAGATAGATAGATAGATAGATAGATAGATAGATAGATAGATAGATATGATAAGAGATACATGAAAAATGAAGACTGAATTTTAGGTGAATAATGAACAACAGACTGAGATAGACAGATAGATCTTAATAGACTGAGGTAGATAGAAAGATAGCTAGAAAGATAGCTAATGAACATACTGACATATATAGATAGATAATGAAGACAAAGATAGATCTAGCGGATCCTTTCAGGCATCTCACACTCCCTGTCAAGTATTTTCACTTGATTAATATTACGTGTGCTTTCTTTGGAAAGTTTGGATCCAAAATGAGAAGAATGATACGAAATCCATGAAGAAAATCTTTATTCCATAGTAATTGATGTCTACTCATTTTCCTCTATACATGATCAGCCACACATGATTTCATTGTTACACACCTAATTATGACTTTACGATGTTCCTCCAGCTTTACTAACTTCTTGATCATTCTATAATCCCAATTCTAATATGCCAGCAAGTGGGTGAATCTATAATGTTTCATGGGCATTCATCGGAGTGTTTGTCTCCAATATGAGAAGAATGTTTCAGGTCATGTATTACGAAATCCATGAAAAAACTCTTTTAAAATCAAACAGAAAACACTAAGAACTGCGCGTTGTTTGTAACTTTACCTTCCAACAGAAAAACAATCCATACTATAGTCAAATCTACTCAGCAAAGTTCAGATGAAAGATCAATATAGTAGACTAATCAAAAATCAGCTCTGAGTCTATTAATCTTATCTATTGAGAATCTGTGAGAGCTCTAAGTGATACATCATTGTTCGACTCAAATTTGGTTAATGATGTTCTTTTATTAAGAATGATATAAAATATCTTCTGCTTGACATGAAAAATATTTATCCTGTAAGCAACTGAAACAGATACTGGGGCACATGCAGCGTCCATTAAATGTTAATCCCAAAGTGGCAAATGGTTGTAAAACGACGGAAGTTTCAAAAACACGCGATAAAATAACGCAACGATTAAACTTAGCACGCAGAAACTATAGTGTATTGTCAGCGTTTCTATGCACCTGGACTAGATCTTGTCACCATAAAGAGAACAAGCAAACAGTGTTTTGTACTACCAAATTGTGATTGGATGCTAACCATTGTTGTTTTCTTTCTCTTTTCATCATTGCAGATATTCTACCTTAGAAAGGTTCAGTAGTTAATCTTTGATTAAGCTGAAAAGACTGATGACGGGGAACCCACTGACCAAGTCTGGGCACTGATGAATGACTTTTATATTATCAAAGTCTGACTTGAAATGAGCCGTTTTTCCTCAACTACGGCTTGCAAAAGCTGAATATTGACAAATCTTAGTCGTCTAGATCAATTGAAACTGGCATCTTTAATGTGTCTAGACACTTAAAGCTTCCTTTTCACGGACAAAACGTATATTTCATGCCACTTCCATTGCTAAAGAACTCTTTTTAAATTAATACAGCATATAGTGTTTGATATGACTAATTTTAAAAGTAAAAATCGATTCCAAATTCATTCACTCATTCATTAAGTAATCTGCAAAGAAAGGTAAGAAAAAATAGAGAACGCAAAAACTAATAGTTTTTTTTTATCGTAAGTATTGAGAAAGTATCTTTAAAATGATCGTATCGAAAATGCGACTTATCCTTCTTTTCTAGCGAATAGAATCTCTTGAAATCAACCCAGCTTGAGCTTCTTGTTCACATTCTAACTAGACACTAACCCAAAGCATAAAGTCAGAGTTTTTAAAAAATGGTTCAAATTTAAGAAAATGTGTTTTTAGACCAATGGTTCACCACTAGAGGTCTATGTAACATTACTGGGGTCCACACACACACAAAAATAGCAAATTGGGCTCCCACAGTAATATTTTAGTGGCCATAGAGCAATTTCACTTCCGAACGTTTGTTACAATTGAGAATTGGAATTTCTACAGTATTCTACAACATATTAAAATACTAAAGATAGAAAAACAACTCTAAAATTTGCAGAAAATGAGATCAATCGGTTTAAGTTAGCGCCCTTTTACTCTACTGGATGTTTTGATTGTAAAAGTTGAATAAAAAAGGAAGGATATAAAGGAAGAATTATATATATAAAAGAAAATTATATAAAGTTTATAATTTATTATATAAATTAATTTAATATATTAATAATAAATAATTATATTATATTTAAATATTAATAAACTAAAATATTAATATATTAATATAAATTAATTAATATAAACTATTAAAAAAATTAAGTTATTAATAATAAAATTAATTTAATATATATATTATATAAGGATTATATATAAATAAGCATATTTATTTATATTTCTATAATACAATTCCTTAACTTACTTATTGGTAAGAAAAAAAATATTTTCATTATTTTCGTTACGGGGGTCCACCAAAAAAAAAAAAGTGTAAAAGTGGTCTATGGGTAAAAAAAAGTTGAGAATCACTGTTTAAGACTGACCAAATTACACATCCGATAAAATATTTGTGATCAGTGATGCATTGCAAACTGGCATGAAATTTGGCAAAGGGTAGAGTATAGATTTTTCAGGAAAAATGATATGAAGAATTTGTATTTGGTTTCCGTAAACAAATGCAGACATTTCTTAAGGTACATTGGAACTGCTAGTATATATTGGTCAAATATTACTGAAGGGTAGAATTGGGACAGGGTGAGGGTAGATTTGTACACAAGATTTTATTTGTAAAAATTATTTCTATCCTCCTGATTTTCACTTCTTTGACTTGTGTCATAATCAGGGGACTTTTAGCTTAGCTTCAAAGTTCTAGACTTCGAAAATGGACAGTTATCTAAAGGCATATGAGAAACTTTTGAGAAAGTGCGATAAGAGCAAATAGAAAGGAGTTCTTGAAAGACAGAAAATTATTATTTACATTATTCAGACTGTTATCCTCATCTTCATTACCATATTCACAACGTTTCGGCCGTTGTACACTCCGTCCTTCTTCAGGTAACTGAAATTTCGAACCGAATCTTTTATTTCGTTCACCGAGGTAGATTGTTCTAGTTCCACATGACATGCCTCTTCCGGATGTCTCAGTTATTTCCCTTTAACTCAACTCTCCAAGATTTTTGGCCTACCACTGCTGTAGCCTGGTATTCAACTCACAATGCTTTGGGTCCAGACACTGGATCAAACCAACGCCTTTATCCACTGGGCCATGTGTCCTTGAGGATATATAAGATCTATAAAATTATGTTTACAAATATTTATTTTCCTATTCCTAAATGGATATTTGGTAAGACACAAAATGTTTCTCTGAGGAAGAAGGTTAGCCTAATGGACGAGATAATTGCGTATTTCTCACTAATGCATGAGCCCAGGTTAAAAAGCCAAGATTTCGAATGTGGATTTTCCTCTCATTTCGAAGACTAGCGTAGTAGATCTCCATATTTCCTCTTATTTGGCCTTGTCTCAGCCGAAATAAATGCCTACTTTTATTTATATATGGAAGATTACAAAGATCATGGGTTCCCCAAAAACCGTTCGGAAAGGCTCCCAGAACCAAATGCAAAAGATTTTAATTCCAAAATATAATTTAACCTATTTTACCTTCTTCTCATGGATCCGCCATTTTACATAAAAGAAAATAACTAATGTGAACACAGCTTCACATGAATGTATATGTATTTATGTGTGTGTTCCAATGTGTAGAATTTCCATTGTGTTTTAGATTTACTACAATTCTTGTGTGCGTCTGCATAGGTATATGTGTATTTTACTTACTAATTTTTTGTGTGTGTATGATTGTGTACGTGCGAGCGTATTTGTATGTATGAGTTTGTGTACATGCGTGTGTTTCGGATTTTCTATAATTCTTACAATGAGTTTCATATTTTCTGTTTCTTAATTGACTTTTTTCATGTTAAATGACCTATTAGTCAATTATTAATTTCTTTAAATTGGCAACAACATCACTGCGTATATTCCGAGACAAACCGTTTCAAATGTATCACTGTGAAATTGTCAAATCTAATTGTCAAATTCCTCAGTGTGTTGGCTACACTTTCTAAGAAAGACAAACGAGATTGCAGTAAAGTCGGTACACAGAAAGTCACAAGAGAGTGCCTGACATCTACAGTAGTCACCCCCTTATCCGTGACAGACATGTTCCAATTTCCTCTCGTGTATGCCTCAAACCGCTGATAATATGAACCATTATAGTTCAGGCCGTAACAATATAAATAACAGTTTCGAAACATGAATGTATAGCGCGAAACTTAGGCTCAAATCGTAATCTTTGGCCAAAGTACACACCATCAGAATAGTGACAATGTTGTCAATGATTTAATAGCGAATTTATTTCTTCCGTGATACAAACTAGGATCCAGGAAGACAACATGCTTGAAGGCATTTTCGACCTCGTTCTCATTGGAGGACATTTGCTGACTTGTGTATATTCTCTCCGAAGGCCTGTAAAGTATGGGACGCGCTATCCTACAATAGGATAGGCAATTTCGCTTTATCACTGAAAACCAAGATCCCTAATCTTTGATGCCTCAGTTCCACAATCAACCCTCATTGTCTAACCATGTTGCAAAAGGCTCCAAAGACCAGACTATGATTCTGTTATTATACAACAGCAATGCTATTCAACGGTGCCTTTTCTATCAGATGTTATACGAGGGGGGATACGAGTATTGAGTTTATGACGATAATGATGCGACATTTTCATCTGGGCCTCAAAGCCGACGTAACTTTTCGCAGATTTTCTAAAGTGAGAGGATATAAAACCGTACAACTCAAAACTGGATTAAGCAATTTAAGGATGGCGAATTATCGCTTGAATTAAATCCTAATATGGGCGAGCATCATTTGTCTAATAGTATACTTTAAAACAGATGAGAACTAAATAAATGGTAATCGAAAAATTTCAAAAGAGTTAGAACCATTGAAAGATGTAGTTTCTTATATAAATTTCAAAAAGCATACCGGAGCTATCAAGAGTTTCCACTTGAGTTAAAAATAAATGGATAATACGAACGAAACCTTTTATTTACTCTGCCAGGATAAACCGTTCTTGTTCTGATATTCATCTTTATCTGTATCTCATCTTTTTTACTACTGGTCAGTTTGGGCTTATGACTACATCTGGTTGAAACACTGGTTCTAGTACGATCACCGAAGTTAAGCAACGTCGATCCTGGTCAGTACCTAGATAGGTGACCGCTTGGGAATACCAGATACTGTAAGCTTGGATGTGCAGTGGTGTAATGGATAACGGCTCAGAATTAGAGATCGGTGGGCCTATTTCCAATACCCGTGGGGTTCGTTATATTCACTTATACGAAAATACCCTTGTGAAACATGTTATGAAACATTTTTCAGCTTATTTAAAGCCAGAAAATATTTTTAGATTGTAAGAATGTTTTTGGGAGACAATACTAATTTAGTGATACAAGTCTTACTACTTAACCAATAGCTGGGGAAAAAGAAGTGAATTCATACAATTCACTTCTTTTTCCCCAGCTATTGGTTAAGTAGTAAGACTTGTATCACTAAATTAGTATTGTCTCCCAAAAACATTCTTACAATCTAAAAATATTTTCTGGCTTTAAATAAGCTGAAAAATGTTGATAAGCCGTAGAAAATGAATCGAGTTATTACTCGCTAAGATCATATGGCTCGGTCATTTTCCGAGGTTATCCTGATTATTGAACATAGGGATCGACCTCCGTATTCCAGTTGCAAGAGGAGCAACAAAAAGAATAATTTCACGAAGGTTGAACAACAGTCGTCACCCGTTTATCGCGGTCAATCAATTCTAGACCCTATTATTTTCTTAGGTTAGTGTGAATCTAGGAAAATAATGCAACCTGTTCTATGATGAAGCGATGAAAAGGTGTACTGCAAAACAAAGGTTACTGCTCCTCTAAAGCACGACTTCAGTAGAAGAGTCTTCAGGTGGTGCGTCGTTTTCTTCTGCTGAAGGCATACTAGGCCTAGGCGATGGGTGCCTGAGTACGCGTCTGAAAAACATTGTGATAGGCAGTTGCTGGCGCTGTCTTTTCATCTGCGTGAGGAGGCTTTTGTAGGGTTCCATCCCTCCATTAAGTGCATTCTGAAGCCGAAAAAAACGCGATATAGTGAAGCCGCGAAAGTCGAAGCTCGAAGTGGCGAGGGGCGACTGTATGTCCCTTACATACAACTGAAAGTTTACGAATTTCAGGGTAAAAAATCTACGCTATCAACAACAAGAAAAAGAAAGAGTTCAGTCGTCCGAAAAACTCTATAAAACTGATTGACTCCTCTCAAAATCATAGACGCCATCTTCCATCATGGTTTCATATCTAACAAAGTTCTAACAACAACAAAAAATAACTGAGCTCTTCTTATAAAAGTTAAAAGAATAGAAGGGAAATTTATTAAGAACAGTTCTTATGAACTGTCAAAATTTATGTTCGTGCCCAGCTATAAGTTCGGATTCCGAGTGCTAATTTCAAATTGAGAAGGTTTTGCAATTTATTTATAGATTTTTCCAATCTTATTGCGCCAGATTGGCACAATAACATACTCTTCCATCACCATCTTTCCTGTTGGTGGACTAAGCTTAATTTAATAAGCTAAATCAGCTCTTAGGTAGATTGCATCTTAAATGGACCAGTTACAAACATTTTTTCCTCGAAGCCAGTGGCATGCGTTCAAACCCAGATAAAATCCAGGACATCGAACACTGAATTTCATGGCGATTTCTCACCCCCTTGAAACAGTAGTATCCCACGAACTTCGTACGTCGTCTTTCCGGGACGATTTTGCTGAACTAGATCCACAGCGATACAAACTACAGTTACAGTGCAAGTGAATGTGCGTTTTTACCTGAAGCCAACTAAAAGCCAATATGGCAAATACGGAATTTTTAAAATAGGCAAGGGCTCCGCATTTGGAAGTCTGGTGTATCACAATCTTGCAAAATTTTAATTTCTACATTATTTACTTTTGGTTTAGTAAAGATTGTCAACCAAATTTTTGGTAGTTCTTTTTTTATTATTTTAGTTTCGTTAGAACTAGTTCCGTGATCGAACGAGGTCTTCATTTTCTTGAAATCACATTCTGCCAATGGTGAGCCACGCCAGATAAGTGCAGATTGTCTTTGATGCCGGAATTCCAAAAGATAATTAGGTTTCAAGAAAATCAGTTCTACTCTACTGCCACCCACCCCGCGCTCCGCCGGCTCACTGTCGGGACACCGAAAGGAGTGGGGATATGTGGTACGAGTCGTTCATCCCAAGTTGCAAGAATTCGATTATTCTGTGCCAGTGGTGAATGAAAGATACCCATCTCAGCAAACATGAACTTGACAAAAGAAAGAGAAAAGAAATCCTTTTTCTTTAAAATGCCATCTGTGTGTACGCTGTTGCGTGCTGTACGGTTCGCGCCATCGAATTTCGAATGTTTCATAGGTTGATCCGAAACGAAATCAGTTTTTTCTTTTTTTTTTCAGCTAATTAATTTCTCGATGGGTGGGGAATCTTTGTGAGGTGTTCGAATCGGGTGAGGCCTTCTACGAATGTGCTGTAGCGAGAGTTCAATGTCGACAAATGATTCCGTTAAGGCTTTTCCGGTCGTTTCTCTGCTTTCAGTTTATCACATCTGCAAAGCTTATTACACCAGCTTTAGTAGATTTTATCAGAAAATGGACAACATTTTTAAATGGTATGTCCGTTTAGGTCATAAACAATCATATCTCTCTACACATTTTCTTTATTATCTGTGAATTGAAGTGGTTTCCAGTTGGTTTCTCCTAGACAAGCTACCACCCAAAGCTAATGGTCTGCCTTTCTATTTACCTAATAGATATGGGCATTTGTTATCGCAACAGATTAAGTCGGAACTTGGACTTGGCTCACCGACGCAACACGCAGTCCGTATAATGTTAAAATAAACCATGGATATTGCACGTAACCTGACTATTCAGTATAACAAGGATATTAAATATTTTGATTGTTTTAACTGTTGTTCCAATGCAATAAACGTTAGAGACTACTTGATAGAGAGAAATAGTAACGTATATTTCCTTCTTGTATAAGTAGAATTTATTGGGTGAAAAAGTGACAAGTATTTGGAGAGCCTGTGTCTTCTCATTAGACTAATTCAACCTATACAGTGAGGCAATTCTGAGAGAATTAGAAGTCCTTCCAGGATTCTCTACTGGTGGACACACTCTTAACAACATAAGATATGCAGATGATACAGTGTTGACATTAGACACGGAAAGCAAACACAAGAACTATAGAACGTAGTGAAGAAAAGCGAGAAGAAAGGACTAAACATGAATTGCAAGAAAACAGAATGAATGGTTGTTAGCAAAAAGGTGAGCCCAACATGCAAATTACAAATTGGAAATAACAAAATCAAACAAGAACAAAAATTTAAATATCTGAGAAGTGTACTAACAAAGGACGGACAGTGCGACACTGAAATCCAAAGGAATATTGGGATAGTCAAATATGACTTCCAAAAGCTAAGCAGAGTATTAAGAAATAGAGAAAACTTTAAAAATAAAGAAAAGAGTACTGAAATATTACGTAATATCCGCCCTCCTATATGACAGTGCAGCTGGACAATCGCCACACAGATGAAGAAGTGACTTGAAGCAAGAGAAACAAAGAAAAGAGTACTGAAATGTTACGTAATATCCATCCTCCTATATGGCAATGAATGCTGGACAATCGCCTCAAAGATGAAGAAGTGACATGAAGCAAGAGAAACAAAGAAAAGAGTGCTGAACTTTTACGTAATATCCGTCCACCTATATGGCAATGAATGCTGGACAATCGCCTTAAAGATGAAGAAGTGACTTGAAGCAAGAGAAACAAAGAAAAGAGTGCTGAACTTTTACGTAATATCCGTCCACCTATATGGCAATGAATGCTGGACAATCGCCTTAAAGATGAAGAAGTGACTTGAAGCAAGAGAAACAAAGAAAAGAGTGCTGAACTTTTACGTAATATCCGTCCACCTATATGGCAATGAATGCTGGACAATCGCCTTAAAGATGAAGAAGTGACTTGAAGCAAGAGAAACAAAGAAAAGAGTGCTGAACTTTTACGTAATATCCGTCCACCTATATGGCAATGAATGCTGGACAATCGCCTTAAAGATGAAGAAGTGACTTGAAGCAAGAGAAACAAAGAAAAGAGTGCTGAACTTTTACGTAATATCCGTCCACCTATATGGCAATGAATGCTGGACAATCGCCTTAAAGATGAAGAAGTGACTTGAAGCAAGAGAAACAAAGAAAAGAGTGCTGAACTTTTACGTAATATCCGTCCACCTATATGGCAATGAATGCTGGACAATCGCCTTAAAGATGAAGAAGTGACTTGAAGCAAGAGAAACAAAGAAAAGAGTGCTGAACTTTTACGTAATATCCGTCCACCTATATGGCAATGAATGCTGGACAATCGCCTTAAAGATGAAGAAGTGACTTGAAGCAAGAGAAACAAAGAAAAGAGTGCTGAACTTTTACGTAATATCCGTCCACCTATAAGGCAATGAATGCTGGACAATCGCCTTAAAGATGAAGAAGTGACTTGAAGCAAGAGAAACAAAGAAAAGAGTGCTGAACTTTTACGTAATATCCGTCCACCTATATGGCAATGAATGCTGGACAATCGCCTTAAAGATGAAGAAGTGACTTGAAGCAAGAGAAACAAAGAAAAGAGTGCTGAACTTTTACGTAATATCCGTCCACCTATATGGCAATGAATGCTGGACAATCGCCTTAAAGATGAAGAAGTGACTTGAAGCAAGAGAAACAAAGAAAAGAGTGCTGAACTTTTACGTAATATCCGTCCACCTATATGGCAATGAATGCTGGACAATCGCCTTAAAGATGAAGAAGTGACTTGAAGCAAGAGAAACAAAGAAAAGAGTGCTGAACTTTTACGTAATATCCGTCCACCTATAAGGCAATGAATGCTGGACAATCGCCTTAAAGATGAAGAAGTGACTTGAAGCAAGAGAAACAAAGAAAAGAGTGCTGAACTTTTACGTAATATCCGTCCACCTATATGGCAATGAATGCTGGACAATCGCCTTAAAGATGAAGAAGTGACTTGAAGCAAGAGAAACAAAGAAAAGAGTGCTGAACTTTTACGTAATATCCGTCCACCTATATGGCAATGAATGCTGGACAATCGCCTTAAAGATGAAGAAGTGACTTGAAGCAAGAGAAACAAAGAAAAGAGTGCTGAACTTTTACGTAATATCCGTCCACCTATATGGCAATGAATGCTGGACAATCGCCTTAAAGATGAAGAAGTGACTTGAAGCAAGAGAAACAAAGAAAAGAGTGCTGAACTTTTACGTAATATCCGTCCACCTATAAGGCAATGAATGCTGGACAATCGCCTTAAAGATGAAGAAGTGACTTGAAGCAAGAGAAACAAAGAAAAGAGTGCTGAACTTTTACGTAATATCCGTCCACCTATATGGCAATGAATGCTGGACAATCGCCTTAAAGATGAAGAAGTGACTTGAAGCAAGAGAAACAAAGAAAAGAGTGCTGAACTTTTACGTAATATCCGTCCACCTATATGGCAATGAATGCTGGACAATCGCCTTAAAGATGAAGAAGTGACTTGAAGCAAGAGAAACAAAGAAAAGAGTGCTGAAATTTTACGTAATATCCGTCCACCTATATGGCAATGAATGCTGGACAATCGCCTTAAAGATGAAGAAGTGACTTGAAGCAAGAGAAACAAAGAAAAGAGTGCTGAACTTTTACGTAATATCCGTCCACCTATATGGCAATGAATGCTGGACAATCGCCTTAAAGATGAAGAAGTGACTTGAAGCAAGAGAAACAAAGAAAAGAGTGCTGAACTTTTACGTAATATCCGTCCACCTATATGGCAATGAATGCTGGACAATCGCCTTAAAGATGAAGAAGTGACTTGAAGCAAGAGAAACAAAGAAAAGAGTGCTGAACTTTTACGTAATATCCGTCCACCTATATGGCAATGAATGCTGGACAATCGCCTTAAAGATGAAGAAGTGACTTGAAGCAAGAGAAACAAAGAAAAGAGTGCTGAACTGTTACGTAATATCCGTCCACCTATAAGGCAATGAATGCTGGACAATCGCCTTAAAGATGAAGAAGTGACTTGAAGCAAGAGAAACAAAGAAAAGAGTGCTGAACTTTTACGTAATATCCGTCCACCTATATGGCAATGAATGCTGGACAATCGCCTTAAAGATGAAGAAGTGACTTGAAGCAAGAGAAACAAAGAAAAGAGTGCTGAACTTTTACGTAATATCCGTCCACCTATATGGCAATGAATGCTGGACAATCGCCTTAAAGATGAAGAAGTGACTTGAAGCAAGAGAAACAAAGAAAAGAGTGCTGAACTTTTACGTAATATCCGTCCACCTATATGGCAATGAATGCTGGACAATCGCCTTAAAGATGAAGAAGTGACTTGAAGCAAGAGAAACAAAGAAAAGAGTGCTGAACTGTTACGTAATATCCGTCCACCTATAAGGCAATGAATGCTGGACAATCGCCTTAAAGATGAAGAAGTGACTTGAAGCAAGAGAAACAAAGAAAAGAGTGCTGAACTTTTACGTAATATCCGTCCACCTATATGGCAATGAATGCTGGACAATCGCCTTAAAGATGAAGAAGTGACTTGAAGCAAGAGAAACAAAGAAAAGAGTGCTGAACTTTTACGTAATATCCGTCCACCTATATGGCAATGAATGCTGGACAATCGCCTTAAAGATGAAGAAGTGACTTGAAGCAAGAGAAACAAAGAAAAGAGTGCTGAACTTTTACGTAATATCCGTCCACCTATATGGCAATGAATGCTGGACAATCGCCTTAAAGATGAAGAAGTGACTTGAAGCAAGAGAAACAAAGAAAAGAGTGCTGAACTGTTACGTAATATCCGTCCACCTATAAGGCAATGAATGCTGGACAATCGCCTTAAAGATGAAGAAGTGACTTGAAGCAAGAGAAACAAAGAAAAGAGTGCTGAACTTTTACGTAATATCCGTCCACCTATATGGCAATGAATGCTGGACAATCGCCTTAAAGATGAAGAAGTGACTTGAAGCAAGAGAAACAAAGAAAAGAGTGCTGAACTTTTACGTAATATCCGTCCACCTATATGGCAATGAATGCTGGACAATCGCCTTATAGATGAAGAAGTGACTTGAAGCAAGAGAAACAAAGAAAAGAGTGCTGAACTTTTACGTAATATCCGTCCACCTATATGGCAATGAATGCTGGACAATCGCCTTAAAGATGAAGAAGTGACTTGAACCAACAGAAACAAAGAAAAGAGCGCTGAACTGTTACGTAATATCCGTCCACCTATATGGCAATAGATGCTCGACAATAGCCTCAGAGATGAAGATGAGACTTGAAGCAAAGGAGATGTAGTTCTACAGAAGGATTCTGAGAATAACATAGACCAAATATGTGAGCAACAATGAAGTTTTAGTGAAAATCGAAGCAAAAAATAATCTTATAATTAAAGTCAGGAAGAGGTAGTTGAAATTTGTGGGTCACATAATGTGCAAAGAGGGCTTGGAAATTGTTATATTCACCAGGCAGATTGAAGTCATGTGGGACAGAGGAAAACAACGCATAACCTATTTAGTGATCTTGAATAAATGAATGACGGAGGAGCAACGTTTACGAGAGATAACAAAAGAGAAAATTTATTAAGAGCTACAAAGAACGGGAAGTTGTGAAAAGCCCTGTTCGCCTACGTCCTGAAGGGACACGGCACGTAGCAGAAATAAAGATTTGGCGTGACGAAACCGATTGTTGTGATTTTGTAAGGCAGTTCTCGTTGAACTAATCGTCTGCCTCCATCGGGCCTGGGCACATACAGATGATCAACATTAGCCTTAGGGTGATGCATGCTGTTACAAGTGAGAAGCTTTCTAGTTTTTAAATCCATTCGCTTAATGTCAGCTATAGTTCAATTAAGGCTGTTGAAACTGTATTACAAAACAGGGACAGCCAAAGTGTTAATGGCTGATGTTCCGTTTCTTGAATTCAAGTCGGTATTTAGCTTCAAACGCACACGCCTGTGGTATTCTTTTCTTACTTCCTTTATACATGCTTCATTCGATCTCCTGCGCTGACTCCTACATATTTATAGGATTCTTCTTCTTCCTAATTAGGTCCCCAATCTTTGGGACAAAATCTACATCGGTTGTGTGTGTTTCTGTAATTCTCCCTTTCTTGAATGTTACTTGTGCACATTGATGTAATCCAAAATCCAACATGAGGTCATCACTGAAACATTTTACAGTATCAAGAATACACTTCAACTCATTGTTGTCTTTGGTAAAGAGTTTTATATCAGCCATGTAGAGTAAGTGATTAAAAACTCTCTTTTTTACTTTGTATTCATAGTTATTAGTGTTTAGTTCGTGCAAAAGGGTGATTAAGGACATGATGAACAGAAGGGGCGACAGGGATTCCTCGTCAGATATTCAAACAATTGGAAGTGGCAGTACCTTTGGTGTGATTTAGGTATAATGTGGTTTTACACAGCTTCATGCTATATTTTAGGAAGTTTACTATCGCCGAGACACGGTGAACTAATGGATAGCGGCTCGTTTTGAGGAATCGGAGAGCTGAGTTCGAATTCTAGTCTAATCAATTACATTCCCATACGTGCTATTACCCTTGGGAAAGGTATGAACCTCCCCAACTATGGGTAAGTATCAAGACAGACTGGGTTCTATAGCCTTGGATGGCAACTGGTCTACCGCAGAAAGAAATGGCAACCTAATGCGAGAAAAATCTGCCTCGTCAGTCATGTATCCAAAGTACCATACGTGATACACGCCTAAGCGTGTATCACGTATGGTACATAACTGACTGACTATCACCAAAGAAGCATTGTACATTTCCATTATTATTATTATTATTATTATTATTATTATTATTATTGTGTGAGACAACCCGTAGGCAATTGAAAATTTACGATGGAGCTTAAATATGGAATTAAAAGTAGGGAAGTCAAATGTCGTTTTTGTTAAAAATTATTTCATGCTTGTAAAGAGAAACCCTGCTTAATAGTATTTTTTAATAATTTTCCAAACTATAATCAAATTTGTGATAAGTCCTTTAGTAGAAAGTGCATGAATATTGAGAACAATAGAAATACGTTGCTCAGTGAGTCTTTAAGAAGCTTTGTGTTGAATATCGCCGATGAAAGTGTTAAGCTTCATCTAAAGACAAGCATTAAAATCGAAATCCAATTTGGATAAATCGATGATCCTGATTTGGTGAACTGGCTACAGCCAGAAATCAGCAGCAGCACACACACACACACACACACACACACACACGTAGACATATTTGCCAATGCTGCATACACACGTTTCTACATATGCACATATGTACGTGCATACATTCGCGATTCACACATGCACATCCAAACTTATATGTAAACACAGGCGTACACGCGTATGATCACAGATGCGACTCAACACACGTAAATACACTCAGAGATTTGTACATGCATAATTATAGACGTCGAAACATATGCAGGGTGCGATGGGTAAATTGTCGCCATTTTATATTTTTAATTTCGCGCACGCGCGTTGTTTGTTTTTGATTTTGTCGACTGCACAGTATAGTATGGTCAATTGGGCACCGTCTGTGAGAAGTAGAGCAATTCACTCTACCAGAAATTTGGAAACGGTATACTGTACTGCTTGGCATTTGCGCTGTAGGCTTCAATACGAACATTTCGGATTGCTTGGGTGTCAATCTGAGACAGTGCAGAGGACTCAGAAAGAGTTGGATGAGTCTAATGGTGATCGTTCTGATAAGAAAAGAACTCCCGAATTTGTTGGCGAGGGCTTCAGACTCAACACGGAGGCCTACACCAAGTGCTTTGAGGGAGCAGTGCTGCTTTGGGTCAAGAGGGTGGCTGCAGGAAGACCCTATGTCTGACAACAGGACACTGCACCATGCCGCACAAACAGGAGAACCCAGTCATGGCTGTCTGAGAATTTATGCGACCACATCATCCCCTGCATCAAACCACCTAACTACACAGACTACACCCTCATGATTATTATGAATGGGACGTAGTTGAGTGAGAGACCAACAAAACTCCTTGTAACACCAAAGATGACCTGAAGGCAAGGATTATGGCAGCATTCATCAACTTTAGTAAATAAACTGTCCAGAAGAGTTGCAGAAGATTCCAAAGTCGTCCGGAGGCCGTGGTTGAAGCGAATGACGATTTTATTGAATAAATTTTCTCTGTAGTATTTAAAGATATTTTTGTGTAATTTTGGTAAATATATCTGTTAAAATGACAGTGTTATTTTCATTTCTGCGTAATTTAGACGACAATTTATCCATCCCATCCTGTACATATACACTGTCAGTTTTTATTATGCAAGTGTGTGTTTTTACAGTAAAACTGGTGTTAGCCAACCGATTTTAGTAGAACTTTTAAGATATATTTATATGACGAGAATTTTTTACAATACCCTGGCGCGTGTTGAAATCCCCACCGTATTCCTCTGCGCATTTGTAACTCTTCCATCTGTGTTTTTATTTACATTGCTACGACTGCGCAATATATTTCACCAGAATTAAATACATATAAAAATTTAATCCGCCTCTTTCCCCCAGTTATGGGTTAATTAGTAAGATTTTTATCAGTAAATCATTATCTCCCAAAAATTCTTACAGTTTAAAAATACTTTAAAATACATTTAAATAACGTTCAGAAGGTTGATAAGCCGTAAAATCAAATTAATCAATCAAGTCCCCAAACTGTTATCACTATTTCCAGAACTGATAGGGCCTTCCTTCCTAACATTTTGTTTAAGTTAGTGTGGAAAGTCAAAATCGTATGTAATTAATTTCTCATCGAGTTTTTTAGTTGTAGTCTTCAAGTAATGTGGTTTCTTTTATTTGGTAAATAAACATTTTCACGTGTACGAAAGACATAAGCTGAAAAGAGAAATAAAAAATTAGCAAGTAATCGATTGACGGGGAAAGAACTTTTTAAATATCGTGAAAGTTGAAGAGAGATCAGAAAAGCATCAAGAAAGAAACTGAAAACATTGGCAAAATGACTAACAAGAACAAGAAAAAATATTGGCTTTAAGGATATCAGAAAAAATGATTTGAAAAAATTAAAATAAAGTGGTTTGACCGGTATCAAAATATTATAAGGTGTTGTTGCAAATGCAGAGAGAAAGGATTCAAAATATTAAGAACATTGACTAAAGGCATGAAAGCAATAAAAAGGAAAGAGAAATGTATAATTTAGGCGAAACTGTATATGAAAATCAATTAAGAGGTACAAATAAAGAACTACACTAGAGGAAATCATCACTGTAAACAATTTGAAGGCAGCATTAGGGAATTGAATTAAACTCAAATACATGCAGTCAAAAAAGAAGATTTATAAAAGGAATGCGCTGTATATGAGAAAAGGCGCAAAAGCTTCTGTAAATTCTAACAGATTGACAAATGAAATCATCTGTCATGCTCCCCAGATTTCCCCACATCTTTCCAGATATTTGATATATTTCACGAAATCACTCCTCAGGGAAATAACAAAAATCTCATATTCTATGACGTTTTCTTTCTTTTGGCAAGTCATTTCATGAGTCCCCTACCCATAAACTTCTGACTATCACATAAATAATCATTAGATCATCCATGGTAAATTTACGAAAGAAGAATCAGCAATATTATTGGTCCTCATCTGGCGGCTCGGCTTCAGTCATTTTCCCACCGACGTAAGGTTGCCTCTCTGCATCTTTTTTATAAATACTCTCAAGGTAATTGTTCGGATGAACTCTTCGCTGTGGTACCGAGACTATTTTTTTAATTTAAGCGCAGTACTAGACTGGCGTCGAGATCTCACAAATTTACAGTTGAACTGACTAGATATAGTCGCAAATTCTATGCTAAGTTTTTTTTCTCGCTTGTGGAACTGCCTTCCAGACAGCATTAATCATCAAAAATTTAAATGCAATATCAATCGCTATCTACTTGTGTCCTGATTACGTTTTCCTCTTCCCGTTCAATTATTGTTTCTGTTCCTATTTCTTCTACACCTTGTAACCATTTGAGTCTTAATGGCTTTACTATCTTGCCTGGGGTGAAACCGATTTAGAAAAAAAAATTCTTACAACATTTCACCTTTCTGGAAAGATCTATTATCACTATGTCAGATATGTAAGAACAAAAGTAATGGAAACATAAGTAAAAAGAAACTAAATGAAATCGGTTAGGCAATCTACCGAAAGCATATTTTTTTAATTAAATTTAAATTTAAATTCTCAGCGTCCCTCCTTTCCTCCGCGCACATATGCAGTCGCATCAAAGTAAAAATCACTTTAGTCTGATGAAGTCCTAACAGACGAAACGTTTGTTTTTTTCCTTAAAATTATTCTTGATATATAAAAAATATGTATCTTTTTCTCATATATATATATATATATATATATATATATATATATATATATATATATATATATATATATATATATATATAAATATAAATATATATATATATATATAATTAGTTAAATCATACATTTTAGATGCATCAAGAGTGGTCTTCAGTGATGCACTGTTCTCATCGCCGATTTCGGGTTTCGCATCATATCGGCTCCAACAGCAACCCCGACCTGATTCTAGGCGAGTCAGGCCGCCTGCTTGAAAGCGTCGTGCTACGCACCGCGACATTGCAAAAAACAGTAATCCCAAAAACTAGCAAGGCCAATGAAAACAGGGCTTCTCACACTCCTCTTCTATATAATGGTGTCTTATTACTACATCCGGTTTTTCCTATTTCCGGAATCCATACCGAGGTGAACTGGTATCTTTATTCCATTGTTTAAGTCCATGTTTTACCTTTTAAATACTAATCGCATATCAATACCTAATCTTTAACTAAACCTACATTTATACCCAACTCAAAACCAATCTATACTAGCACTTTCTCAAAAGAAATTCGCTATTCTAAACATCCGGTCAAAAAAAAAATCCTGTATACACGTTTTGTCATTTACCAACTAAAATAATTCGATGGCCTACTAACAATAAATAAATAAATAATTATGCTATCTACTCAATTAAGTAACCTATTCACATATTTACAATCTGAAGCATATTTCTCAAAATAAATCTACTTAATTAGTACTAGCATCAACTCCCTAAATTTCCAGACTATTATTACTACGAAACTATATCTTTCTCCCCCATTTCATTCCTAATAAAACTACAATTAGGCTTACATATTGAAATAATACTGCGAGTAAGCATTAAATAAAAAAAAAAAATAATAATGGCAATCAGAAACCGAAAAGCCAAGTAAAAAATAAAAATTCAACTATCTATATATAACATATAACAATGATTCTCAACACCTATCCATAACAGTTCGACTACCCAAACTTAATATATTGTCTTAATTGGTGCGGTCCTTATAATGTATAACACGTCTCCTCATTATGATGCTGAGATTTCCCTTAATGTCCTCACTATTTCTTCCATGGCTCTGATCTCCTAAGCCAAATCCATTTTGACGCAGTGAGAACCGCGTTGGTAATGTCCTTCAGCGCTCTCGTCCTAACTGCCCCACTATGACAATTTTTGCTAGGGCTCTGCACAACGACTGTCCCGCAAAGCCCCTGCAACCAACTTCTACGGGGTCATAGTATATCTTCCATGACTTTTACCGACATTGTTCGACCAGTTCTTGGTATTTAGACCTCTTTCTCTCATTAAGTGTAATATATTCCTCCCATGACACAGACAGTTCCCAAATAATGCACTGCTTTGTGTTGTTGGAGTGCAATATCAGATCCGGTCTTAGCGATGTTAGGCTATGTGTCTGGGAAACTTCAGCTGGGCCTCTAGGTCCACTATCAACTGCCAATCGTCTGCAGAAGATAACAGGCTCCTTCTCTCTCTCCTCTGTTTCTGTACCTTCTCTCCAGATTTTACGAAGTTAATCCGATTTAATTTCTTCCTTGGTTGATGCTTACTAGCCCTTATCGCTTTAGTCACCTCGTTCGCAATTGCTTTGAGTGCTTGGTTGTGGCGCCAACGGTACCGACCATCACCCAAAGCTTTTGGGCAACTACTGAAGATGTGTTGTAAAGATCCTTTCCTTGCACATAGTTGACAATTGGGGGTCTCGCTCTTCCCCCATATATGCAGATTCGTTGGGCTCGGTAGGACATCATATACTGATTTTATGAGAAATCGAATCTCACTAAAATCCGATCGCCAGCAATCTGACCATGTAATTCTTTTCTTTTCTACATTCTCCCATTTTGTCCAGGATCTCTGCTGACTTAGACCGACCATTTTACAGTAACGCATTTCTTCTACGCCCGAGCGGACTTCTTCTTGGATGAGTTGGCGTCTTTCTTTGCCTTTGGCAATGTTGGTCTGCGGACAGGGGAAAAACCCCAACCCCGCTTTGCCTTTAGCTATTGACCCTAATATAGCTTTATACCCAAGTCTCTCCTCCGCCACTCGCAACTCTCCTTCAGCGCTCCATTTTCTGCCAGATCTTCTCTGGATTCCAGCTGCTGCTGCTTTTGGATCCTTAGATTCTGCATACTCCAGCCGTTCTCTCGTTTTCGTGATTTTGAATTCCTCCACGAGGCTGCTAAAGGGGAGGCGCAATGCGTTGCTGTTCCCATAGAGGACCGCACCACTTAAGCATTTCTGCAAACACAGCCACCTTCTCAAACGATTGCTAATTGCTCTCTCTAACGTTTCCACGGTGGTAATTGGAACATCATAGACGAGCAATGGCCACAATATCCGTGGCAAAACTGCATGCTGGAAGAGCCATGCCTTAAAAAGTCCTGGCAATCCAGATTTGTCGATCTTCGTCAGCCACTCCTCAAGATCTTTTATAGTCTGCTGGATAGCGGCTTTGTCCTCCAGACTGCTGTTGAAATTCTTGCCCAAGCTCTTAATAGGCTTTTCGCTCAGAGTAGGAATTGTTTCTCCTGCGATTGTAAACCGGACTTTCTCCACGATCTTGCCTTTTTTTCAATACTAATGACCTGGATTTTGCTGGCTTAAATTTCATTCTGGCCCAAGTAATATTTTCCTCGAGACCCTTTAAGAGCCACCTACCTCCCGTGACGGATGTCGTTGTCACGGTCAAGTCGTCCATGTAAGCCCTTATCGGTGCTTGGCGGACTCCAGATCTAGAGACAGGGCCTCGACATTCCACCTCGGCTGCCTTTACAAGCATGTTCATGGCCAATGAAAATAGGACAGCCGACATTGTGCAACCTGTGATGATACCTTTTTCCAGGGTCTACCATTCTGATGTTGCTGTACTTGAACATGCTCTCAGCCGGAAATTATTATAGTAGTCTACAATGAGATCACATACTGATGGAGGTACGTGATGTCTATTTAGGGATTCTTCCACCAGTATGTGTGGCATGGACCCGTAGGAGATCCAACCACAATACAGTCAGATCCCCTTTGGTTTCCTTCGCCTCTCTCAGGAGCTGTGTCAGGACTCCTGTATGCTCAAGGCAACCTGGCATACCGGCGACCCCGCCCTTCTGGACTGATGTGTCGATGTAAATGTTCCCAGGAATGAAATTCGAAAGCGTCTTGAAAATAAACCGAAAAAGATCTTACTTTCGGTGTTGAGTAAGGAAATGATTCGAAATTGGTCCAACGATTTTGAACCTTCTTCCTTCGAGATCCATACCCACTCAGTGAATCTCCATTGCTCCACGATCCTGCCTCTTCTCCAAATGACTCTTAATAATTTCCACAAAATTTGTTGAATTCCCTTACACCGCTTTACATAATGTAGGGTACCCCGCTCGGTCCTGGTGCTGAAGCGGATCTGGTGGCTCTCACAACTTCTTCAATTTCTTTCCAGGTGGGCAAGCGTGTGTCAAATTGAACCACTGGTGGCTCCTGAGGAATTAAGCGGGTATTTATACCCAGATCTTGCTCTTTTGCAGGGTCACTCATGGTATTTCGAAGGTAGCTGTTAATTTCTTCCTCCGATGCCTCCAATTTCCCATTGCGTCTATCCCCTAACAATGTTCTTGCAAAGCCAAAAGGGTTGGAGAGGAAATTTGCCCGCTTTCTTGATCTTTCTTTCCTCCTCCTCCTCCTATGCCACTCCGCTCGCCGTAATGTTTTTAATTTTCCTCTGGGTATTTCTCGGAGCTCCTCGAGGGGTTGACGCTCCTTTATTCTTTCCTTCCTTCTTAAGGGATCTTATCTCTTTCCTTACGTTTTTAATTTTATTCACCCTACGGTTGGCAGTCTAGGGTATCCTTGGCTGCCGTGGCTCGACGCAACCAAATCTCACTGACGCCATGCTAGTTATTATTGTCGTCATGAAATTTAGTCACCCATCCACGTCCCCCTTTGTAGCTGACTGGAGTATTTCGCATATGTCCGTGTCAAAATTCTGCCAGGCTCCCTTGTTGTTCGCTGGGTGCCATTTAATCTTCTTTCGGGACTCCTTGCCCAGAGTGAGAGGAACTGATGCTTGGAGAGACTGGACGCTGTGGTATGACTCCTGGTCCTGCACCTCCTCCGTTTTACCTGCACGTTGCTCCCGGTTTCCCCCCTCAAGGCATTTCATCCGGCTTTGATTTATCTTTAAGCCAAGCTAAGTCTTACCGCATATGCATCTGTTCATATTCGATTGGGCATTTCCGTTCGATTCCTTTAAATCCGTCCTGTTGGGGATCTCTTCCGCTCCCCCCTCTCGGGATCCCCCGGGGGTATGATGCACTTGGGTACGTATTTTTGGGTTGCCCCTCGCGGAGCATGCAATCTGGGTGGCTAACCCAACTTGCCCCACTACCACTCTTTTCGGGATGCCAATTGTCTCTCCAATCGTCACCAGGTCTATTCCCTGGTTGCCAACTGGTCTGTTCCCAGTCGTCACTGTTAATACCAGCGTTTGTAGTTAAATCATACATTTTAGATGAATCAAAGGTGATCTTCAGTGATGCACTCTTTTCATCGCCAATTTTGGGTTTCGAATCATATCCGCTCCAACAGCAACCCCAACCTAATTCTAGGCGAGTCAGGCCGCCTCCTTGAAAGCGTCGTGCTATGCACCGCGACATTGCAAAAAATAGTAATCCCAAAATATATTTATTGTGACACATAATTACACAATTATGGCACATGGCCTAAAATGGGGTGGGGTTGAGGCTGGTTGACACTAACTATCCTATAGCTAGCTAATCTGATTCACGACCCATTCACTCATACAATTTCCACACTCAACATACAAACTCAATCCTCCATACACCACAATACCACCTTCTCTCAAGGGGGTACCTACAAAACGCATCCCATGCCATAAACATTTTAATGATAATAAATAATACATAAAAATCTAATCATGAAGAATGAGAGGGAAGGGAGATGAACACAATAATAAACTAAAAATCAACACAAAGCAAACTAAACATAACTGATGTTAGTAGGGCCCGTCCAACCCTCAAAACAGAGAGGCCGCTGTATTGTGCCCATTGGACAAAATCAAGAGATTCTCTCGCTAAGGGAGTGGGAAAAGGATAAAAAATTATACGGCCGTGGGAAAATATAAAGCTCACCCAGTCGAGATAAAAACGGGACCAAAAACAAACTGGGGAGGTTGGGAAGATGTGGCCGGGGACAGGCCGGGAACAACACTTACTCACATTAACTAGGTACACAAGGCTAGTCTAACCTAACCAAGGAGAGGGCTCCACAGGAAACCATCCCGATGTGACATAGGTAGACCTAAAAGAGAAAATTAAGGCTAGCTCCGTTCAAACGAACCAAGCTCTCCTCCGTCACCCACCTTTCCCTAATAATTCCATGCCATAATCGAATCTCCTGTCAATACGCGGCGTAGAAAAGCCAACCTCGAGGCGAGTTTGTGGCTCACCAAGTGTGGCATTCCCAGCCCCCCCCCCCCTGACACGGACGTTGTACACAGACTCGTCTGTTTACCAGATTCCCGCGTCTCCTCCATAAAATGGAGGTTAGCGAGCGCTCGAGCGGCTTCCTCTGGTCGTCATAGAGAGGAAGTACGGACAATCGATAAAGAACAAAAAGGAAAATGTATGTGGGACACACCTCCGCCCTACACTTCACGGACAACCTCCGTCGACGCCAAGTCTGATCGGCAGCTCCGACTTTTGCTCTAACTTTAGACCAATGTTCTCCAGCTGGGGGTAGGGTCCAAACCACACTCCAAGAATGCAGACAGGACCGTCCGTCCAACCGAAGGGCCCTAGAAGATCGACCCTCTTCCAGGCACCTAACCGCAAGCCGGACGACTTGTCGCGGTTAATCTTGGCCTCTGTCACTTTTTCGTACCGGTCAAGCGCCTTCAGTACCGCCTCAATGTCGCTGCGGGACGACAAGAAAGCAGTTACGTCATCGGCGTACGCAGAAACCCTGACTCGAGCCCCTCCAGGAACGGCGATTCCGCGTAGGGCCGGACTGCACGCCCTGTCCCTCAGCCGACGAAGGAGAGGCTCCAACGCCAAAGCATAAAGTAGGGGCGACAGTGAACAACCCTGACGAACCGAGGCTAATCCAGCGGCAGAAGTCGGGTTCGAATCCGGCGGCCTGCAGGACAGCAGCAAGGTAGCGATGATCAACCCTATCAAATGCCTTGAACTGATCCAAATTGATCAGCGCGGCCTCATTGTCGTCTTTTACACCCTCTATGATCGTGCGGGTCAGATGCAGGTTGCTCTGAATTGTTCGGCTCCTCACAGAACACATCTGCTCAGGACCCAACAGAGACGCGCCAACTGATGCAAACGCTCCTGCAGGATCTTGGCCAAAATCTTTAACTCTGTGTTTAGCAGAGTTATGGGCCTGTAATCATCTAGTTCCCCCCCACACACACACACTTGCCCTTTTTCAACAGCATGATCACATCCCTGGAAATCTGATTGGGGATGGACCCCGACCGGAACCAGTTGTTGAACACCACAGTCAAAATCGGGACAAAGATGTGCGACAGCCTCAAGTACAATTCATAGGGCAAACCATCCAGACCGGGCGACTTGCCTCTGCCGACCTTCTTCAATGCTGCGTGGACCTCGCCTTCCGTGATCTCTCCCTCGCAGCTAGCCGCTTCAGTCGGCGAAAGGCGAGGAAAGTCAGCCAAATAGCTGCGAAACTCGTCCTCACGAAGACCAGGCTCCTTGGTAAACCGGCTCTCGAAATGCCGCCGAAACGCCTCGCACATGTCGTCAGTGGCCCGAAGAGTACGTCCCTCCGGGGTATCGACTTCACGAATGTAACGATCGGAACCTCGAATAATCTCTTCCTTGCGCAATTCTGCGCCCATGTTCACAGCTTCGGAAGACATCTTGCTTAACCTATGTCTAACTACCTGGCCACGTAGCGCTCGCTATACAAACGCTCCAGGGCTTCTCTAGCTAGGGCTATCTCTAGGGGATCCAAAACTAGCCTTAAGCGTCTTCCCCTTCTCAGCTCTATCTAAGGTGAGCCGTTTGCTGAAATCAGTAGTGAAGGACCTAATCCTATCCTTAAGTCTCTCCCACCACTTATTCCCGATAACCGTCCCCACTAGCTCCCGCGACACTACGGTAGTTAGCTGCTCCTGGAAGTCCCGCCTGTCCAGTAAGACAGATTGAACTTCCAGTAACCAGCCATTCTAGGCCTACGATCTAACGCCACACGGGCACAAACAAGTTTGTGGTCCGTTTAGCCTACCCAGTGGAACATGGGACAATCTAACAAATCTATGTCGGCTCCTCTAACTAACATTCTGTCAAGGTAGCTAACCACCTTGTCAGAAGGCCAACTAAGAGCCCAGGTCCAGATTTTGCCCCCGGGGTGATCGACCCGGTATCTATCAACGAGCCCAAAATCCTTGATCAGATCAAGCAGGCTACGATCGCCCCTACACCCGCTAGTTCTCCGCCTCCTGTCTAACTTTGTGTCCAGGGTGGCATTCTAGTCCCCCATTAACACTAGGCGCGTTGAATCCACCAGGAACGGCCCCAACTGCCGAAAAAACGAGATCCGCTCCTCCTGGTCGTTGGGCGCATAAACCGCAACGACTCGGAACGAACCACTTTTCACGGCAATATCAGCCACGATCATCTGGCCCTCGGCACAAGGTCCATCTTCGCATCAAGAGTACGTCTAACCAGCAAAGAAACTCCTTTGGAAAGCCGGTCCCCATATGCTGAATAAACGACAAAGTCGTTCTCCAGCACACACGCATCGATGTTGCAAACAAAGTGAGTCTCTTGGATCGCGGCGACATCCACAACCGAAAGACAAGAAATCCCGGAGCAGGCGGGCCGCCTTTCCCCGATCCCTCAAGCCCCTCGCATTCAGACTGGCTATCTTGATTGACATCTTTTAGGCCTGCAAAAAATAAGAAAAAGAAAAGCAAAAACCTACTCACATACGGAACGGAAATTTGAGTCAGTTAGGATCCCGACGAATTGTCCTAGGCTCCCTACACCTAGCTCTGACGTCATTTGTCCTTCCCGGACAATTCCGCCGACATCCGTGGGATAGGTTAGTTTTAAACACCTATATAGGGAGGGGTGGAGAATAACAGGGACCCACCCAGCACAATATTGCCGTAACTTTTTTTAAATAAGGAGAATCAATCTCTGCGATTCTCATATTGCCAAATGACTCTTTAGCTTCTGCCACATGATCCCAAAATTTTAAATAGGACCCAGTGTCTCTTATGCAGGTAAGGACACCAGGGGCTTTTGGAAAATTATGTGGATCTTCCACCGATTTCCCATTTTCCATGTTTATTTTATACAATAGACCCAACTGGGCCCTCTTTTGGCTGGCCCGGCCCTCTTTGAAATCGTCCCTATTCACCCTACAAATAGATTCGGACCCAGAAAAAAGTTTTTTCTTTTTCTTTCTTGCTTTCGAGGAGTGGGAAGGGGAAGCAGTTGACGAGTGAGGGTGTGTGGATAGGGAACTAAGGGAGCAGTTTGAGGCAGAGGGGGACGCATCACGTGAAGGGGAAGAAGAGAAGCTCCTGGTTGTGGTAACTTCAGACTTTTCTTTCGGGGAAGCAGGGACGGAAAGGGGCCTGGTTTTGTCTATGCCCCCCTCCACCCTACTACGCCCGGGGTGCTTGTGCATCGTTGTCTCTACCTCCTCTTCCTCCTCTCTACACCTTTTTAAAGTTGCTGTCCGAGGTGGAGGCATTTTGTCCGACCATTTCCCCTTCGTTTTGCTTTTGTTGCTGCTGCTGCTGCTCCTGATGTTTCTGCTCCTGCTGCCGCCGTTGCTTTTTAGGCGTCTGCTCCCTTTCAGGCGGTTTTTGGCTTTCCTTCTTTTTAATTTCTTTCTTTGTCTGATGCTGCGTTGGTGGTTGTTGTTTATCCGTTATCTCCTTTTGGCGGGTGGGAGAAGGCACGTTTTTCGCCCTCTTGCCACTACCCACCTCCTTCCAGGCATTATCGGGGTCTTTGTCCGCTACCCCTTCTACCACGGTTCCTGCGACTACTGTAGCTGCTGTTGTAGTTGCGGGCCTAGTTGCAGGCTGCGGACGTTTCGCGGAGCACTCCTTTGCCATGTGCCCCACGACACCACACGACCAACAGCTCGGTTTTCGGCCCTCTACGACGACCAACATTCTTCTTTCTCTACGCAATAGAATATTGGGAATTTGCCCAAAATTTGTTCTGTTCAACTTGACCTGATGTTCCATATCTCCAGTATCGATGCCTGATTTTCCTAATGTGGCCTTTACTTCGTCTACTTTTCCAAAATTAAAAAGAAGACCCCCACCCGGTCTTCTGAGATATCCACGAGCACCCCATGGACTGTAATCTTCGTCCTACGGGTGCCCATGTACTCCGTTTGCAGTCTTATGTTTTTCGTGCTTTGCACACTGCCTGCGTTTGGCGTCTTGTTCGGTAGGGAGGAGAATATCCCATATTGCGTTAGTCCGTCTCGCTAAAACCTTTGGGCTAATCTTTAAGGTCTTTATGACCTCTTCCATTGTTTCCCTGCTGACTCCAGTTAATTTACGGCTTTTGACGTCAGATGTCAGCAGGGATGCTATTCTTGTATTAACGGCCTCCAAAGCCTCTAGAATTGTGAGAAATTCATTTTCCTTGAAAGAATCCTCAAACACTTTTCTTTTTTCTTCATAATATTCAGCATTTTTCTTCGGCCTATTCTCATCCCAGGCCGTTTTAACTGAAGACACCGGCGGTATTTTAGTTGAGTTGTTCTCGCTCATGGAGGCCGAAACGACCACCATGACCGAACAAATAACCAGTTGTTTCTTTTTTTCTGTTTAAATTATTTTAACAACGAAAAAACCCAGAACAAACAAAAATAAAAGGAAAAAGGAGCGTGGACAACCAAAGACAATAAACAATTCAAACAAATAAATACGAAAAAGTAATGAAAAAAAAAAGTGGGGAGGGTGAAAAAAACAAGAAAGGAAATAAACAAAAGGGAAAAGAACAAAAATACACAAATATATATAAACCAATAAACTAAAACGGAAAACTGAAAAATAGAAAAGTTTTTAGAAAATAAAATCATTTCGTAGGTGAATTTATCAAAGCTTTTCTAACACGCTCGAAAGAAAAGCCGAAAACCAATTGGCGGTTTTCTTCGGAGAAGAACAGCAGTATACTCTACAAAGGTTCCTCAAGGTGACAGAATAAAGGTCTTACAACAGTAATCCCAAAAACTAGCAATATATATATATATATATGTGTGTGTGTGAGAGAGAGAGAGTGTGTGTGTGTGAGTGTGTTTGTATGCGTGTGTGTGTGTAAGAGAGAGAGTGTGTGAGTGTGTTTGTATGCGTGTATGTGTGTTAGAGAGAGAAAGTGTGTCTTGTGCTTGTGTATGTGTGTGTGTGTATATGTTCTGCTGGTCCGTGCTTGTATCTAAATGCAAATATATGTGTGTCCTTTGTTATGAATTTTTAAATTTGCATTTGCCTTTTGTCTCAGGTCCTACAACTTACTCAAGATCATCTATTTTATAAAATTGGATTTTCGTTCCATATCTCTCTCTCTCTTTCTCTCTCTCTCTCTCTCTCTCTCTCTCTCTATCTATCTATCTCTATTTCTCTCTCATTTTCTGTCTTTTTTTATCATTTATAATCTAAAAGTGGAAATAATCCTCTTTGAAAGCCAATCCACAATCCCTTCCACACTGAGCGCCTTATTTAAATTCTTTATCACACGTATATTTGCAATGTTAGCCATTAGGCCTTAAACTCTTCTGATATGATTTGAATAAAGCCGAGAATTAAATCAATTGTCTTGAAAACAATACGAATATGCCTTCCCAGACGGGTTTTCTCTTTTATTTTCTCTTCTCAATACTTCTCGCTTTGTTGATGTGATAAGTCAAAATGGATTATGTCTTTTCTAATATGCCCTCTGCGCTCTTCATGTTGAGATTTAACGAGATTTGGATAAGTTTCCATGTTTTTTATACGATGAGAGCTTTTCAAATTTAGGATTAGTGCGTGTAGAATCATTGCTTGCTGCTTAATGATTAAGCAGTAAAATTAAGCAAGGCTCTCTCATATCAAAAGTAAGTGGGTAACCTTTCTGAAATCTAAGTAATATTCATTTAAGAAGGGCTTAGAAAGAAGAGATCGCAGACACTTTCATAATTATATTTACATGAGACTGATTTTGACGCGATGAAAAACAATCATGTAAACTCCTATTTCTCAATTTCTCTCTCAAAGAGAAAGTTTGATAATATTAGATTGGCCAGGAAGTCGTGACTGACTTATGAAGCAGAAAAAAAAACAACAACAAAATTTCATGCAGAAACACCAACATCTATTCTTCAAAATGATGCTAATCATTTTCGACGATCTTTTGCTAGCGATCAGCCAGTATCCGAATCTGTCTTAGATACAAGTCCGCTGGTATCTGAGACAAGCTCCCTTCACTTCATCAAAAGTGTTGAATCGCTGGTCGCGGAGGAAGTGTATTATTGAGCGGAATAGAATAGGCCATAGCCACTAACTTTTACACACTTTAGCGTCGAGAATGTTTCTCACACATATTTGAATATTATCTGTTACTTCATTACACTTGACACATTTCTAACCAACAACAATTAAGCAAATGCAACAGACCATTAATCTACGTCTCTTATCATTTCTATCTTGATCTCTGACGAAGCTTTAATAAAGTGAAACATGTCAGATTGAGATTTGTTTCCTACTTGTACGTTATCATATCATATGTATATATGTGTGTGCTTTTCCAAGCACACACATATATACATATGATATGATAACGTACAAGTCTTGCCTAGTATTTCTCTTTAGTATTATATATATATATATATATATATATATATATATATATATATATATATATATATATATATATATGTATGTATGTGTTATGGGAACTTACCCATAATAATAATGGACTATTCCGGACATCATAAATACTGCGCCTCAAGAGGGTTCAGACAGTTCAAAGTTCAGAGACAGAGTCAGAGTCAGACGATTACTGTAAAACATTGGAATAGTGATACTTGTCGAGAGAACATAGTTCACTCTAACCAAACCTGATAGTCGTTACTAACACTTTCTACTTCTTTGTACATATTTCTGTTTGTAATATATCTGTGTTATTCCATACCTGTGTTCGAGTTATTCTTCATTGGTTCAACATCACCGTGGTACAAGGAACTTGGAACATAACAGTATGTATATATATATATATATATATATATATATATATATATATATATATATATATATATATGCTACAGGTAAATGTTTGGGGCCACTTTACATTTCTTAAGAAAACACCTTAAAATGAGATATCTTTTTTTATATTCGTTATGCAAAATATAAAATTTCAGTAGCTACAATGTATTTGCTTTTATTTTAACAAAAATAAGCACTTAACTATTAAAAATGATCATACAACAATATCATAGTTTGTTTTCATCAATAAACCACCACTTGCCTTAATCATTTCTTTACAAATTATTGGCATTCTTTCCAACAGTTTTTGAAAAAAAGAGATGGCAGAACATCTTCAAGCACTGAAAAAGCTCACTCTCACGCTTTGGCTATTCTCTTCGAACTCTCCTACCCAATTCATCCCATACTAATCCAATGGGAGGGAGGTCAGGAGATTGAGGTGGCTAGGTCATAATTTCCAAAATGTTGTTCCTTTTCTGACTTGAGGCAATTTTGACATATTTTAGATGAGTGCTTTGGATCGTTTTCTTTTTGAAAGTGAATTCTTCCCCAATTATGCGTAAATCAGATGGTATAGCATGTCTTTTCAAATCCAGTGGTATTTTTCTTTTTATATGATTTCCTTGGCCAGAATCCAATCTCTAGCCCTCTCCCCCCCCAAAAAAAACCCTCACCACATAACAGACTTACCATCATACTTAATTGTTGGAACTACACATTCATCATTCAGTCTTTCTTTTGGTTTTTGTCTCACATACACTCTCCCCTTACTACCAAAAAGTTCAAACTTTGACTCGTCTGTCCTCAATACATTTTGCCATTCTTTCAATCTTCAGTTCTTGTACGTTTTTACACATAACAATCTTCTTTTTTTTCTTTTCTTTTTTTGCTTATTCACCATTAGTAAAAGGGGTTTCTTTTTGGCTATGCATTCCCCAGGCCTCCTGAGTCGATTTTTCACAGTTAAGAGCGACACTACTTGCTGTGGAGAGGAATTAAGTTCAGCTATCAAATCTGGAGCAGTTTTCCTTCTATTTCCTTAGCTCTCAATAATCAAGTGTGTATCTTCAGCAGCAGCTGTAAAATCTGGTTAGGTCATCTACAGAAAACGCGATAACTAAGGTTTAAAATGAATTTCTTAAAATGAAAAATATTTCTTTATTTTAGTTTTAATTTCACACTAATAGATTAAGTTTAATGTTTCCAATAAGCAAAATAATTTGCTCTATTTCAAAACTAATTTAAAACTAATTTAAATTGACTGGAAAGAGTTTTTCTTTCGTTTTAGTTTTTCTTAAAGTAGCTTATTAACGCCATTTTTAGCCGCCTTTCATCGCAATGCAATTCTCTTTATTAAAAAATCTTAGTTGACATTTTGATAGCTTGAATGACAAATGGAATTTTCCTAATGTTTTTCTAAGGTGGTTATATCTGTAAAAAATAATTAAGGAATATAACGTGAGAGCCTTTTTATAGAATTTTTAAGTACTCATTAATCTTAAAAATTAAGGAAAATATTCTCATGTTTTGTAATGTTTTATTGAATTTTAAAATACAATTCAATGAATTGAATTTTAGATACTTTGGTTTTCAATTTTATTATAGCTATCGCTTTTATTTGCTAATATGAACATATGAACAACTGTATCTGCAAAAATAAATTTACAAAAATTATGAATATACAGTCGCAGTGGCAGAATCTTCTTTTTCTTCAAACAGAGGCAACTCCATATGTTTTGTTTGCAACATTAGTCAGTGTTGAGCTAACATTTAGAACCTGTATTAACATTTAACTTAGATGAAAATGTTGGTAATCTCAAAAAGTCTAATGGTGAAAAATATAAAGTTTCTCATACAAAATATTCATAATTTAGCAAAATGTATTGTGGATAAATGAATTCAAATTTGCACTTTTTGGTAGTAAGAGGAGCCTGGAAAAGGACTGAAAAATAAAAGCAAACACACATTGGTTACTGAAATTTTATTTTTATGTAAGAAAATACAAAAATATCTCATTTTCAGATGTTTTAAAGAAATATAGGGTGGTCCCAAACCTTTTACCTGCAGTGTACGTGTACACACACACACACACACACACACACACACACACACACACACACACACACACACACACACACACTTGAGGTACTTTCTGAATATATACTGGTCAGAATATATCCTTGATATTGCAGTTCTGCAACGTGTAGGTATTGCAAATGTTGGGTTCTACACATCGATTTAGTTGAGTTCAAATTCTTGTACGCATGACTAACTCACATATTCCGAAGCAGTTCTTGTATGGATAATTAAAGGAAGGAAAACGGCCCTTGCGTTAGCCAAAACTAAGGTTTAATGATTTTATCCGTTCGTCACGGACCGAATGGAATATTAGGCTTTCTACCTGGGGGTCTTTGGCCAAGAAAGCGATCGAATGAAAAAAAAAACTAGTCCTCTCTCGTATCAAATCCGCTGAAGAGTTTTGAATGTCACAGACTCAAGTAACGAGATGTCCGAAAACGTGGAATATTCTATCTACATAAATGATATCTATATCTCTGAGATTAGGTATTGTAATTCTTTACACTATTTACATTACAAACGTTGTGAATATAGCAACAAGGACGAGGGCAATAGTGTAAATACGTATATATGTGTTCCAGGGTAAATTCCTCAAAAGCAGGGCATAACAGTTATTTGCAATTACATTACATTATAATTTACAATTACAATACATTACATTATATAATTATATTACGCCCAAAATGACTTGCGATGTAGATACTATGACGACAACTATTTGCCATAATATTATCATACGACCTGAAAGATTGTAAGTCGTCTTAAACGGCATATATATGATCACAACAATCAGATACAAAACACATACCTTCGGAGCGTCTATAGATTTTATGAAAGTCATATACCCTCCCATATTCAACCCTTAGAACTGAACTGCATGGTAGACATGAAATAGAGGCATTAATTAGTCACAGACAATATCATCTTCTTTATGCACCGTGTCACATCAGGACGTAGGCTACCATGTCTCTCCACATCTTCCTATTCCTTGTAGCTCTTAATTTAACTTTCTCTTTCTGTTATTTCTCCTAAACCTGTTCCACCATCCATTTCGTCTAACTCATTAAGTATGCCATGCGTTGTATACTTAGGTAACATATCTTCATTCAAACGTTTCATTGAATAATATAGACATATTGTGTCTACTCATTTTTATACTGATCCTTTCCAGTTGTCTAATCAGTTTCTTGATGTTAAGATGAAATTCATCAAGGAAGACAGCGTGTTTTTTTAAACCCATGTACTTTCTACCTTTTCTAAGATCATCTTCGATCTTAAATTACAAAGACAAGCTTTTATCACAGGTGCAATAAGTTTGTCTTTGTAATTCACCCTTGAAGATGATCAACAAAAACTACAGCGTCTCCCTTCATGAATTTCATCTCAACACCAAGAAACTGATTAGACAACTGGAAAGGATCAATAGGAAAATAAATAGATATAAAATGTCTATATTATTCAATGAAATATAAATATATATATATATACATATATATATATATATATATATATAGTCAAACCTAATGAGCCAGACAAACCTACCAAGGTTTCACTTAGGCAGATCGTCAGGGTCAGCTGGCTCTATTATATATATATATATATATATATATATATATATATATATATATATATATATATATATATATATATCATTGAATAATATACTGAATTTTTAAATAAAATTGTTTATAACCATCTTTGTTCACCACCTGATGAGATGCATATCTTAGGCATCGAAATAAATATGCATCTTTGTAGTTATTACTTGTTTGTTCATATGCAACAACTTATAATAAATGTGTGTGTGTGTGTGTGTGTGTGTGTGTGTGTGCGTATATATATACATAAAAAACGGTTAAATTTAGAATTCAAACACACAAGCACACAAAATTAAATTATTAAAGCCACAAAATATGCACACGTGGTATCTACCTGTGCTATCTACCCGTAGTATCTACCCGACAAATGAAAATCAGCACAGAATTTGAAATACCGAAACATTGCCCGCAATGACAAAAGTATTCTTTGTATGTCTTGATGTTTTTTATTTCGTCGAAATGTAGAAGCACAATTTTTTGTCTGTGTCTATATATAAAGTTTATTGTTATTTACTTAATGTGTGTAGTGTTTCTGCATTGACAAATATGCGAGAATAGGATACATATATCTATATACCAGACTAATAGTGGGAAAGTGAATGACAAAATACAATATTTTTTCATTTTCATTTTAACCTTCATTTATCCAATCGTATCCTGGTCTACACATCTGTATTCCATGTTTTCCCATATTTGTCGACATGGAGAAATTATAAATATAAAGTATTTATTTTTTCAGCGCCCCGGCGTCGCTACCAAATGTGACAAAATCTTGAGGTGTAAAGTGGGTTTAACGGCAAAAATTACCTAAGACCCCTCAGCACCTCCCCTAATGGAGACGCCCCAGGCGCCGAGCAATAAACCCATCCCCACCCCCCGAAGGAGAGTTACTGACTGGGGGAAGGACCCCTGGGGCTTGGGCTTAATATTTTTGATACTGCTCCGGCATGTTCCAGGGTCGTGGATTGATTTTCTTTAGCAGCATATCAACACCTCTATGGGTTATTTAATGCCGAAATCTAAATATTTTCTATGTAATTTTATTCTTTCAACTAAATATACGGATATTTCGTATAGAATTTCAGAGTAAAGTTATGTTCTAAATATATAGTTTTGTAGATCATAAAATATAGTGTTGGTTATTTTACTATAAAAATGTATTTTATATTTTTTTAGTGTTGCATTGATTATTATTTTGATGCAAACATATATTGTTGCTCATTTTATTATAAAAATGTACCGTTCCTTTGGGTGGAGGCGGTTCACTATTTGCCCATAGATGGGATCCTAACAGAGTTTTTTTTTTTTTTTTTTTTTTAAGCTTATCACCCCAAGCAAGGCTGGAAGCCACTAGCACGCAAGGGGTTACAGAAGGTTTGGAGGAAGAGCAGATAGGAGTGGTAAAGGAGAGGATGTGGAGAAAGATAGTGGATCGATCAAGGCAAGGGGGTTACAGAAGATTTGGAGCGAGAGCAGATAGGAATGAAAGGTGAAAGGATGTGGAGAAGGGAAGTGGATAGATCAAGGCAACTGGAGATGTAGATTGACGTTACATTTAAATAGTTGGAGATTGTATTCGTCAGGGAAACAGGAATAAGGAAGGGAGTTCCACAGGCGAGATGTGCGAGACATGAAGCTACTGGAGTAGAAGAGACGTCTGCATCTAACAGTTTCAACGGTGAAGGGGTGGGAACGGGATGCCAGCCTTCTACGCTTTCAAAACCTCCAACCTCCCGATCAGAGGCCTTTTTGCTGGATGGCATGTGTCAGGTAATTATAAATATTAAGTAAATACAAGCGATATTCCCTATTGGTCCATTTCTATACAACTAGGAAATACGATTTCTAGATATGAGATATAGCAGTGAGGTTGAGTTTGATTTGATATCTCAAACTCCTGGCCTTGTGCCAGGCCAAACTATGCTTAATAAATACCGATATGATGTAATAATGTGTCAGATTATTTGAAAAATTGAGGGTTGTATTAACGGCACCATTCCAGGTCTGTACTCTGTTTGGGGTGGAGTCGGGTTCGCTAGTTACTGTCCGAGTGAGTATCTGTCTGTTTTATTCTCTTGGAACGATCTCTACAAGGACTGGCTGATTTTTTTTCTTCAAACGATATCGGTTCTCGTTTCTTTGTGATGCCATAACCTCGTTTGCAACTTAATTGCGTCATCAAACGATTTATGTCGCCACTTCCACGAGTAATGATAAACGCTTCCTCTACTTTTACGCCCCACCTTTCTCTCTCTCTCTCTTTCACTCCTCTCTCTCTCCCTCTCTTTCTCCCTCTCTTTCTTCCTCCCTCTCTCTCTTTTCCTAGTCTGTCTTTATCCTACTCGACCAAAGTCATTAACATGAGTTTTCTGCTCAATTTTATCGCCTTTCATTCCCCAATTCGTGTCCATTTTTAATTCTAATTTTTTAATGTTTTTCTCCATTTAAGTCGTTTCTTTTCTTTACCACTCTCTCTTCTTTCTCACCGATTCTCTCTCTCTCTCGCTCTCTCTTCCCACTACCGCTCCAACCCCTTTTTAACTTTTGAAGAGGGACAGTGGTAGAGAAGTTGAAGTAAACTAAACTCTCACTCTCCCTTTTTCTTACGCTCACTATCTCTAGTTTCTTCAATCTCTTCCTCCTCCTTTCTTTCTTTCTTTCTTTCTTTCCCCCCCTCTCTCTCTCTCTCTCTCTCTCTCTCTCTCTTGCTTATAATATAGGGTGTATATAAGACAATTGCAAAAATACCTTGACATGTTTCGCCGATAATCCGTTGTTATCAGAAAAATAATTTTATTTCACAAGAACATCAGCGAGAAGAAACACGGTTCAAGTAAAGCGTCGAAACACTTGTTTTTCCTTTAACTGTTCGTCCTGGGTATGAAGATAAACTACACCCGGCAGTAAGGCTTCTAGTCGGAAGGTTTTGAGGATCGTAGAACCAACATTTAATTGCTATTGCTAACAGGTTCACTCTGACCCGGAGTGGCAGCACCTGTTACGGTCCCAGCTATGGGCAAATACTTAACCCCCCAAACTGGGGTCAAAACACAATGAAAGTCTAAAAATAGATTTTCATAGTAAAAATAGAAGCAATACATCTTAATAGTAAAGAAATGACCAGAAATGCATTTTTGGAAAAGGGAATTACGAAAGCTCCCAAGAAAATTAAATTTCGGCATTAAATGACCCATAAAGAGTTGATATGCCGTTAAACAGACAAAATTTTAACTGTATTATTATAGAAATCAGAGTTTAACTCATTCAACTCGGTACGAGTTTAGTAAGAAAACGTTGTATATTGAAATATTCCACTCGTATATAAATCGTAGGCGTCGACAAGTAGACAAATTCCACTTGAGGTTTGGAATGAACTTTAGACCCAATAGGCATTTGAATGCTTTTATTTCAGTGTCTTTAAAACTTTAAAAACTCTATAGGTTATTGACAAGAACCGATGGTTCCGTGTTATTCCATTTATTGTTTCCATGTAAGCCTGTAACTTCTGTCGGGGGACTTCGGAGTAATCCTTTTTTTCTGGTGACACTGAATCATCAGCGATACACATCGAGGTAAGTTCCTTCAAAGTTGCCTTATATACTTACCATTCCGTCGGATTTACATCCAAATTTACTCATAGGATTTTAAAAAGTATGGATTTAATCCGACAAAATTATTAAATAAGTAACAAGTAAGAATTATTTAAAAAAATAATGCATTTTGATATTTATGTTAAATAAACACACTTTCATTAAACACACACATATACACATGTTTATGTATAGAGAGGGTTATATATTGTTTAAAATTTGTTAGATTTATAGGGAAACAGTGTTCAGTTTCAGAGAAAGAGGGTTGATAGATATAGACAGTGTGAACATAGGAATCAATATTGTATGGTGACTGTCCGTTTCATGCTTCAGTGCAATCTTCAGACCAACTGGACATGGTCTAACGTGTACTGAGGCATGAAGCTAACTGTCACCATGCACTCAGTTTGTATGTCTGTCTTTGTCACGATCTCTGCCTCTGTCTGTCTCTGTATCTCTTTCTCTGTCTGTCTGTCTGTCTCTCTGTCTCTGTCTCTGTCTCTGTCTCTCTCTCTCTCTCTCTCTAACCCCATAAAAGAAAAATGTAAAGATACTAGAAAAACCGAATAAAATCTTTTCCTTATCCGTCGCATTCAATGAAACATGTCTAAAAGAATGATTGCTACATATATATATATATATGTGTGTGTGTGTGTGTGTGTGTGTGTGTGTGTAGCAATCATTCTTATATATATATATATATATATATATATATATATATATATATATATATATATATATAATTATAATTTATTTTATGAGTATTTTTATATTAATCTCTTCAGACCGAAAGTTGTTTTTTAGAATTGGAATCAATTCGACCAGACAAATAGAAAAAAGGGAAAGGAAAAAAGAAAAATTATCCCTACTAACTACAAATTGGTAATATATATATATATATATATATATATATATATATATATATATATATATATATATATATAGTGTGTGTGTGTGTGTGTGTGTGTGTGTGTGTGTGTGTGTGTGTGTGTGTGTGTGTGTAAGTGAGCGTTAAAGAGAAACAAAGTTTTATTGGTATTTAGCTATTTAGGTGTTGGTGTTTGTAGCCGGAGTTGGATCCCTTATTCTGAGCTCGTTTTAGATATGAAAGTGATTGTATTTATTATTTCCTTATTATGTGTCCCAGAAATGAAATTTTAACTGCCCTTTTCCGATAAGTTAGTTGTATCTATTTTCTTTAAAGCTTCCTCCTAGCTCACATGTTCTCTCTGTTTCATTCTCAGCATTTGTCATACAAACAATATGTCACATCATATCTCTTCATGTATTTTGATATTGTCTAACATGGAGAAATTTTGATATTACAGTTTTGTAATCTTTTCTTTGTTTCTGATTATATATCTTAATACTTTGCTTATTTTCTGGAAGACATTTTACTGTTCCTGTGTGTTGAGGATAGTGGAATAAAACGCCAAGTAATTCTTTGAGGTTCCTAAATATATAATTAAAACATGGTTTGTTCTAGTGGCTAAGTTAGCTTTGTCATCTATTCGAAAGCAATTTTTTGTGATTTTTGAATGCAAGTCATCTTTACTTTGGACATTGGCGCATCATAATCTTCTTAGCTCGCATTATAACATATTTGGTCTTTTGAGGTCCAAAATCTTTATCTCCACCCGGTTTCTTTTCTTCTCTTCCATGGTCTCTCTCCGACTTTTTGCTTCTCTATATATATCTTAGTTTCTCTTTCTATCTCTTTTTTGTCTACACCTCTCTCTCTCGCTTTCTCTCCCTTTCAGCCTCCCCCAGTCTCATATGTAACATTTTTATTTTTATATTTTATTTTTTGTATGTAAAACTATCTTTCCTTTCTATCCTTGTTCTCTCCGACACTTTTTCGTTTCCATTCATGATCTCTCTCCCCTTTTCTCCTTCTCTCTCTCTCTCTCTCTCTCTCTCTCTCTCTATCTATCTATCTATCTATCTATGTATCTCAGTCAATCTCTTTCAACGCGCTTGTCAGCCATATGAAATCTCCCCGCCATAAAATAATTTACTCCCAAAAATCCATTATTTTTTCCGTTCCGTGTGATTACGTCACGCCGTTCTGAATGCTCTTTCCTTTGCCACTCATCCATTCCCCAACATTCTGATTCAATTTGCATATTTCAAACGTGACAATCGATTGACTGGTCGGCGAAGAACAGAAGCCAACACAACGGAATTAGTTGCCAAAGAACACAGGCACAACCACAGCCACATTTGCATGTTCACTTACATAATTTCACTAAAGATGACGACGATGATAATAAGAAGAATCGGAATGATGTGAAGAAAAAACTGATTTCAATAATAAGAAAACTTTATTCATAATAATTTTACTATTATTCTACTTTGCTGTATGTATAACTCTTAGGCTTTGAAGACAGGATCAAACTCGATAACAACTACTCAACCGACACCACGAAAGTGTCTCTTGGCAGAGGGTTACACCCTCAATGCTTTATTCTTATTTATTTATTCTTATTTATTAATTTTAAATGTCCAAATTAATTCTTAATGCAAACTCAATCTATACATTATTATTGGTAAGTCACATCTCGATACTTGGAAACACTCTCAAAAGGAGACCGCGACCTGATGGTATTTCCAACTGGTCCCCACCTAACAGTTTATGCCGCTCTTATCAAACCTGTCACCTAGTATACTCTGATGAAACCGGTTGTCATGATAGGTATATTGTTGTATATTTGTGCAATAGCGTCATTTTGTTAGCGTGTTGCTCTCACTCAGTAATAATAATAGTGAGTTATTTTTTGTTAAAAAAAAACAAAGCAGGGTCTTCTAATGATATTAAATATATTTTCTCAGAGGTTTCGCGTCAGTGACATATTCTGTTATCAACATGACTATTGCTGGGACAGAAAAATTTAATATCCTTGTGAAAGACATGCACCTATCTCTTTTCCCGCTAACTATGAGTTAAATCGCAAGGTAGACTGGGCTCTCTAGCCTTGGGTGGTAGCCAGTCAAGGAGAAGGAAAAACGCTAAATTCAAAACCATAGAGAAAGCTACACGAAACAATACCACTATCTTTCCCAAGATCATAACAATTCACAAATAATAAGGAAAGGGAATATGTGGAGAGCCATGACCGCTTACGTTCTGAATGGTCATGATATTCAACAAAGCGATTCAATACCAATTCAACGTCTTTTCCACAATTCCGTTATTAGATCAAATAACCGCTTACGCCCACCTCTAATAATAGCACTTTGCAATAGGCACTTTATTATTCCAAGTCAACATCAAGAGAGGTTGCTTGTAAACGCGGGTAGTGCTAACTCTTATGCTTTCCTTTACATATGTATTTATGATAAAGTTTACGAAAAGGATTAACAACAATAGCTAATAATAAAAAGGAATACTTCTAACAAGGTTAAACTGAATGCTATTCTTCATTGTCTTGTCTTCTATGGACGTTCATAATTATTATCAATACTACTACTACTACTACTGATGATGATAATAATAATAATGATAATAATAATAATATTAATAATAATAAAAAGAAGAAGAAGAAGAAAGAAGAAAAAATGATGATGATCATGATGGATTATTTCCTAATAGTAATTATTCTAATAATCAACATAATGACACCTTTATTAGATATGTGCGTAATAGTCACCATTATAATTCTAATTACGAACTTAATGATAATGTTGGCAATAATAATAATAATAATGATGTTGATGTTGTGTGCCGGTGAGAAAGAAAGAAAGAACCAGAAAGAAAGAACCAGAAAGGAAAAAAAGATAGAATCCGGAAAGAAAAGGAAACGATCGAAAGACAAAGAAAAATGACGACAGAATAGGCACAAAAAGAAAGATTTTTTTTCTTTCTTTTCGTTCCTATTCTTTCCAGAAAGAGTTAAATAGGAATTTCCAATAAAGACAAGATTTGTGAAAGAGAAAGAGGATGATGGCATTGATATCTTCAATGAGAATCAGAAGAAAAGAAGAAATTAGAATATTAATAAGAAATTCTTCAAAAGTAATGAGGAGTAGAATGATGTTAATGAATGCTTTGATAGTAATCTTCATTAGGGAAAGTACGACTGGTTGAAGAACATGGAAATGAGGTCAGTGGTAAAGTCATCTGCTCTGGTGACAACTATCACATTCATCCTTTTAATTCTGACATTTTAATAATAATAGCTCGACCTGTGGAAGTTACGCAGATGAATAAAACTAAGATTACCCATTCTCATACTGTTACTCTCCTCATCCCTGACTTTACCTGTATCTCCTCGTTCTCCCCCTCATCCTTTCCAATCTTCGTTTTACGTTCATGTTTTCGTTATGTGATAAAATATCTGGCCCTTACGAGAGAAGTAAAAAAAAAAGGTATAAAACATGAACATAAGAGTTGTGAACATCTTAGAACAGTCTTGAAGAGACGTGTGAAAAAAAAGGAAGAAGCGGAAATTTGGGAAAGACTCAAAGCGATCCGGATGCCAGCGTTATTAAAATCAAATAAAATACTCACGAGAGTGCTGGAGTGTTCGGGAGATTTGCTTGATCCTCAGTGAAATGCTACTGGCATGAAAAGTACTAAATAATATGTACTAAATCAGCTTGGTCAGCCACTAAGAAAATCGGTTTACTGTGTCTATCTTACGTATCTATATGTCTACCATTCGTCCATTCTTAGAATATTGTTACCACATATGGTACGGTACCTCTGCTATTTACCTTGAGTTCCTTGATAAGATCCAAAGAAGAATCAGCAATATTATTAGTCTTGATCTAGCGGCTCGGCTTCAGTCACTTTCCAACCGTCGTAAGGTAGCCTCTCTGTGTCTTTTCTATAAATACTTTCATGATAATTGTTCGGATGATCTCTTTACTATGTTACCTAGAGTTTTTGAATTTAAGCTCAACGCTAGACTGGCGTCGAGATCTCATCCATTTACAGTTGAGATGGCTAGATGTAAACATAAGTTCTATGCTAACAGTTTATTTTTCGCACTTCTCGCTTGTGGAACTCCTTTCCGGTCACATGCTTTCCAGACAACTTTAATCTGTAAAATTTTAAATGTAATATCAGTCGCGATCTACTGTCCTCCTGGTCACTCTTTCCTCTTCCCACTCATTATTAAGGTTTATGTTTCTAATTCTTCAACAGCCTGTAACCCCTTATGCCTTAGTGATTTTACTGCCTTGTAGGGGGTGATACCGATTAAAAAAATATGTACTAAATAATATTGATAACCACCGCATTTATAATATTGAAATTTTGGCAGCGTTAATGTATGTGGCTGTTTCTTACAACTCGTAATTCACAGCAGGAGAAGAGAACATTCTGTAAAGAATTGGAAGCAAACGGGAAGATATCTCGAGCGACACGTTACTACTTTAGCCTTTCTTTCATTGAGAATGATGGCAAAGACTCTGTCTTCCCAGAATCGAAGAATAATATTCTATATAGGGAACCAAATCTTAATTCTCTTCTCTCTGTGAAAAATGTTCAGATCAAACATGTAATGACGATCGAAAGTGCGTAAGATGGAAGAACTTGCGTGTGTGTTTGTCAGAAGTCAATGAATGAACAAACTAAGGTCTAAAACTATTATTAACACTTAAGATTTCTCAATTCACTTCTCGCACGGCAAAAGCATTAGTTTTCCTTTCTGCAAGGCTCAAAGTCGAATCCTTGACAAAATAAAATGAGACCCTTCCGATTTTACGTTTAACAGAAAACCGTAATAGTCAGTCCTGTGATTCTGTTGAACTTTAACGTTCTCGTTGAGGAGAGGATAATCTTCCAGTTTACTCTATTTTCAAGTTCAAAAATCCTTCACACAAAGTTCTGTAATTCTTTTGGACTATAGAACTTTTGATACTGTTAAAAACGAGACCGTAACATTCAGTCCAATGATTCTTTTCATCTGTGCCGTTCTTACTGAGATGATATTTTTCTAGTTTCGTATTGCTTTTGTCTGATTATTTTCAATATTTTCAGTTTTCTACCAAGGTTTGGATATTTTGGCCGCATTTCACTTTATTTTAGTTATTTGATACTGGAGTCTGTTGGAACAGCAAAATCTACTGAAGTGATGAAAATGTCTCAGTATGAGCAAATAGTGATTAAAACAAATACGCAATCTGATGCTTAGGAAGAAGGTCAGTTGAGGGAATTTTAAACACCCCAATACATCTTCTTTATCCGTTTTTCTGGTCTGAACTGAATAATTCGTTTGAATTTACATAGAATTTTAGGTATTTAAAAAAAAATTTCGGACAGAGTCTGTCTTATGCTATGCCATTGTTTTGCATGGTTAGATCTGAGTCGTTTGCACTGTTCCTACTGGATCACATTTCCCATCCACTCATATATACCTATGTCATTATTTGACACTAATTTACTTATTATTTACTATTTGGATATATCCTATTGTTGTATAAGAGTAAGTGTCGTTGCAGTGGTTGGAAACTATATCACTAGTGAGTAACTTGAGCGATTCCATTATTATTTGGATCACGTGATCATAAGGGAAGTGAATAAATAGGAAGTAGCGTGATGACAATACGATCACTTTCACTTTCACTCTTCTTGTCTATCCACTATTGCTATAATTTCACTCTCTCTACTCTATTACTAGACGGATTACGATTCTCTTCTGATCATTGTACTCTTTGGCGATTACTACTTGAACAAGTATTACTAGTGCGGATATTATTGGAAGGCGTTAGTACTTGTACCGGCGTCTACGAAGTCTCGAATATAACGAGCAATTTTGGAAATTATAACGAGCTTTCGCTTGACATAGCAAAAGTGACAAGCGAAGACGTCCAACATCACAAAAGTGGCGACGAGGATTCGCAAAGAATCACAAAACCTGTCTTGACAAAATTATAATCTGTCATAATTGTTGTGTTTTTACCTTTTTTTCTTAAAACGGACGCTAATAATAGGGGGTCAAAGGCAGTATCTGAATTTTGAAAAGGTTTGCTGTCATTTGATGCCTATCAAGAGCCACCTGACAACAGTACAAGAAGAAATTATGAATGGGTGGACGTAAATTCTCGTCCTGACAAGCGTTTTCTTCTGAATTAATTTCTTCATTTCAGAAAAAAATAATAAGAGCCTATAAATTAAAGGACTTGCAAGAATTCCGTATCTCGCCTTCTGGAATTCTGGAGAGACTTACTGCCACTTGACCTGTGCCAATAGACACAGCATAAATTCATGTAAAGTAACGCGGACGTGTGCTTGCATGGCTTTTTGGAATGGTCTGGTCATTTTCAAAAGAGATGCTGAACTTCTTGTTTATTATTAGTGACCAAGTGGGTTCAAAATGAAAATAATAGCGATTCCTGCAAAAGTTTTATGGCGAAAATCCGGGCGGGGCTTTACTGATGAAGATAGTATCGGTGGTGACCAGAGCAATGCTTCACGTAAGTGCGAGCCGCAATATTGAAAATACTGGCACCCCAACTTAGTGTCATGTTGCGAGTAGAGACTACGCAAAGAAGCAGTCGGTAGGGATCGCAGTTAAATTGGTGGTGCCAGTGGTTAAATATAATCATCATTTTGGCAAGAAAGGATGTGGTAAGTTACGTCGTGTGAGGTGGGATCAAAGGCGAGGTCGTACAAACTCGCACTTTTAAATTCCTCATCAGCCGATGCGTTTTATATCGGAGTGAAAGGCAACCAGAGAACAAAAATATTAGAGAAACGCTATCGCTTCAATCTCGACCAATAATCTTGCAATCGTTAATGATTTTTTTAAATTTTCACCTTTTTTCTGAATTCCACACACACTCTCTCTTTCTTTCTCTTTCTCTCTCTCTCTCTCTCTCTCTCTCTCTCTCGCTATATATATATATATATATATATATATATATATATATATATATATATATATATCCACCTCTGTCTTCTTTGTAATTCTTCCTTTCTTTTTCGTTTTTCTTCTTTTTCATCAGTACCTCACCAAATAATTAATTAATCTCCAAAGTGAGGAATGAATTACTGCGCGCATAGCATATGTTCACCTTCTCTCTATACACAGCTCTGCGTATTCGTACGTTTTGTAAGGAGGTGTGGTTCATTTTTATAATGGCGAGATTCACGCACATACACACACCTTTTCCGTCTACCCCACAATGCCCAAATGTCGGTTGCACCTCTTATCGACAAGCTCGCTCACAAGAAGAAAGGACCTAATTCGGAATTTTTTTCTCTGATTGTCATCGGTCATTACTGACACTGGATACAGCAACCTAGTAGTTACTGCCTCTGTTATGATAGTTTCGGCAGAAACTAATCGGAAATGGATTTCAAAGTCAGTACGCCATAATACATCATTCACAGCATATGAAAATAACCAGCAAGTAACTATAAAGAAGTTTTAGGTCTCATGCCTTCCTAAAGAAAAGCCACTAACGAATACTAACTGCTAGAAATTTTAATTTCCAAATTTCATTGTGCGCGCTCTTAGAAAAAACATTTCGAAATGTTATCTTCATCATCTTTGTTGTTTTTAGCGTTGTCATTCAGTCAGCATATTCTTCCATTTTCGTTAGATGTAAGCTGCATGTTTTTTTTTTTTACTTTCTTGTTTTCATCTCATCAACCACAGCATCGCATTATAATAATAATTTCTTTCATGTATCGTGCCCCTTCAAGATATTGGTGACCATGGTTCTTCTAAAATTTCATCATTACATGTTCAGGTCCATGGTATTCTTAGCATCCTTCTGTAGAACTACAGTTCTGTTGCTTCAAGTCTCTTCTTCATCTGTGAGGAGATTGTCCAGCATTCACTGCTATATAGGCGGACTGATATTAGATAACAGTTCAGTACTCTATTCTTTGTTTCTAACGATATTTTCTGTTTCCTTAATACTTTGTTAGCTTTTGGAAGGCATCTTTCGCTATCCCAATGCGCTTTCGAATTTCAGTGACGTATTGATTGGTAAGATCAGTACTAACTTGAGAACTGACAAGATTGGAAGAGCGCTATAAGTACGTATGTATCAAGAAATTTGAACTTTGATTGCCATAGTCAAGATTCTTCAATAACTTCCTGTTGTTCTAGTTACGGATTTGAAAAACAAAAGTAAAATTAAGATTTCTAAAGATCTCTAAATACAACATACACATGAAAAAGCCCCATAAGATACTGGCAAAAATACTAAAAGGTAACAATAAATTTGACGAAAATAATAAGAAAACTAGATGGATTAATTGAGTAGCTACATAAAAATAAGAAGGGTCGTGAGACAAGGATGTATCTTCTCCGCAGATTTATTCACCCTTTATTATTGGTAGGCGTACTCTTAATGTATGATACGCAGATGATATGGTGCTAATGGCTGATTTGAAAAGAAAACAACAGACTCTCCTGGACAGTGTAATGGAAGAAAGTGAGAAAAAAAGGACTAACCAAGGAAACAAAAGAAAATCTATTGAAATCTTTGGAAAAGTTTTACAATTATAGATTATCTTTTGTGCTTTAAAAGAATGTCGTCGACAATAAAAAGTCGAGATCGTAGTGAAGAAAAAATTCGGAATAACTGAATAGTTCAGAATGTCCATTGAGTGTTGGAATTATTTGTGTGTGAGCAGTTTTAGCTAAAATTATGCAATTTAATAGAAATGTCATGTCACCTCGGCGTCCTATAACCGATTAGGTTCGTTGAGGTACCACATGCACGGCAGCCATAGCAACTGAGGTGTATCTAGTGAAATATGGTCTGGCGGAGCCCATCCCTCTTCAGACTGGCTTCGAATTCAGAGTTTTCCTTCTCCAAGACCGGCTGCCACCTCAAAGCAAGAAAGTCTAGTCAGTTCTGCTGTTATGTGTTAAACAGCTTGAAGTCGGGGAAAAGAAATTCTTTTGAGAGAATTTCTTTTTCTGGTTAGAAACTAAAGCAGGGAAGACAAGTGATTATTTTTTTATAATTTATGCCGAACTAAAGTTTGCGTAAATAATAAATAGCAAATTAATGGCTCGTGGGCTGTCACACTAGAAGCGACAGGGTCAGTTCGAATGCCACGTGAAAAATTATCCACCAAATAATCAAATCCTTTATGCAAAATTTTGAAAATGATATGGAAACATTAGTTCAATAACGATGGGTCAGTTTGAGCAGGGTATGAAATAAACATCTTCTGGATGATTTTGGATTGGTTAAAGTACAGATTTTCATTGCTAAAATGTCTTTCTTTTTAGCCTCAACTGATCAATTATTTTCTACATTTCTGCACTATATATATATACATAATAAAATACAAAATCACCTCATATAGGGAATAAGCTTATTTCGACCGACGAAAATATAAATCGCTAGTCTTATTTAACCCCGGTATAGACTGAGTTCGTGTCAGAAATAGAAATTTAACTGTGAAAACTATAAAAACAAAACAAAACACAAACTCAGTCTATAACGGGGTTGAATAAGATTGACAAATTATATTTTCGTCGGTCGAAATAAGCTTATTCTCCATATGAGGTGATTTTTTTATTTTATTGTGTATTAATTTTTGGTCTGTAATAATAAATACATTGAGTACTTTCTGTGGATCAGTTTTAATATTTTATATTACTAGGATCCACTTGGATTATATACCAACGGATTTATTACTTTTACGATATATATATATATATATATATATATATATATATATATATATATATATATATATATATATATATATATATATATAAACACAGATTTAAACAAAACTGACGTCATTATCAACCTTTGGATCCTTTCGGCCAACGCTTTTTCAAACTCAATCGTTGGCGAAATACAAAACAACACAACAATACTAACGAAAGAGGGGGGAAAGTTGGAAATTTTAACTGTAAATAATTAACAAAATGATTAACAAGTTTCACAAGAGTATAAAAGATAAAAGAAAGACACAGTCACCCGATCAATCGTAACATGAAATGTTCCTTTTGTCTACATAGGTTCGGCTGATAAAATTTTATATACACAGCCTCAAGGACTCGGAGGTGGTAACCAGAGTGAACACTATCTAGAATAGAAAGCCATGTGTGCTCATATTCAGCAGCACAGTCAGGACCGTCCAGCAAATGCTGTCCAATCGACGAATCGTGGACTGCTTGAGTCGTTCTTGAAACTTGGCTTTGACTACATGAACGTAAATAGCGGGGGAACATGTTGCGAAATCCGCGTTTCCAAGCTCATTTCGTTCGTTCTCTGTACGCAGCTTCACATTGACATTTGAATTTGTATACAACTAAATTTTCTGAAAAAAATGAGAGACGATTAATTTTGAAAAAGCGTTGGCCGAAAGTATCCTGAGTTAGAAAATGACGTCAACTTCAGCAACGCTAGTGACCTGCATACAAGCCCACATATTGTGCAATAGCGATGATCTCGGGACATGGACACAAGAATATTTGCTGATGCTTTTTACCGTTGTCTTTCGACTCTTAGCCGCTCAATACGCCTGATTTCGAAATTTCTGATACCACTCTGGCACAAATAACTCCAGTTATTTCTCTCTCTATCTATCTATCTATCTATATATATATATATATATATATATATATATATATATATATATATATATATATATATATATATATACTTGCTGTCAGTAATTACTCAGGGTAGGCAGCTTGTGACCTTTATGTAGTAAATCTACAAAAATATATTTTGCATTTTATGCATAATCATCAGAGTACCTATCATAATCCTGTTTGTTTAAGTGCATATTTTGCCGCGGAAAGAAAATGTAGCTGTTGATCTATTTTATTCAGGGTAGGCACTGCCTGCCTGGCCTACCTACACGGCACATCCCTTATATATATATATATATGTGTGTGTGTGTGTGTGTGTGTGTGTGTGTGTGTGTGTGTGTGCGTGCGTGTGCGTTATTGTTTTCCTTGTTAAAAGTATCGGATGTAGAGCCAGATTCCACCTAAAATCCCACCAAAAGAATTTATTAGGCGATGTGTTAGAATGAAAATTGCACTTGATCACGTATTTAAATTTGTACCTAGAATAGCACACACACGTACATGCACACACACGCACGTACGCACACACACCCGCACCCTTAAACCATTTCCTCAGCAAGCGTAGGCACACATCCATGACATTGGTGCACTATATGAAACGACTTTAACATTTGTTTACGTATTACATGCATCAGTGCCTATTAATTAAAATGAAGCCTGGACAGAAAGGTAAGTAAATATTGGAATGCTAATGAAGGGATGGGGGAGAACGCGTAAGGTGTGGGAGGATGGTGTGCGTGGACGTGTAATTTTCTGTTTTAGAAACTGTTCTTCACTAATTATTTTATGAGGAGATTTTTTGCCGACATCCACAAAAATCCTTTAACTACATACTTACATATATATGTGTGTGCATGCATATAGACAACGACATACATACACGCACATGCATCAGTTTATTGTTATACACATATATTATAAATACATCACTGCACAAACTAACGCACACACACATACACATAGACTTCATAGTCTGTGTGAATTTATATCTGTTAAGCTATCTATATCTATTCATATCTATCGATTTATGCTTATTCAGTTCTTTATGTCCGTTCACTTCGATATTTCCTTTAAAAATGGGATTTGATTTTCGAGATGTAAAGGGTAAGAAACTTAGATAAAATAGTTTCCTGGTATTTCCAGAACACCTAATCTATCCCGAAACGAAATATCTACAAATAGGAAAAGTCAATTTCTTGCCTTAATTCGAATAAAAAAGCCGATTTAATTTCCTCGAAATCAGGAGACAGTTCAATTCCTTTTCCGTTTCTACACATGCTCTTGATCCTCTAATTAATTTGAAATGCTTATTAAAAGTTGTCCTTTCAAATGGAAGCAAACTATTTTTAAACATCTTTCGATAGGGTCCCTGATTTCTCAACTCATGCTTACAATTTAGAAACAAAGAAATACTTCAAAATAAAATAACCGAAAACAATAAAATGCTGTATTAGCTAAAGAAATGAATGGCAGGGGAATTAACCAGACGAAAGCGCTATATTTAGAAATTCTTGATAGCTGCATTGTTATTGGTGTTGACTTGATATCTCGGCCTCAGTCACTTTCCCGCCGTTGTAAAGTAGCTTCCCCCTATCTTTTCTATAAATATTTTCATGATAATCGTTCTGACGAGCTTTTCCCTACGGTAGGTCGATTTGATTTATTTAAGCTCAGTACTGGGTTGGCAAATAGGTCTCATCATTTAAATGCGAGGAAAAATGTCAGATTAAAAATAAAACCATTAATTCTTTAGAAATTGCCTTGTTTACACTTCGGATACGAAACTGAGCATATATGTGGTTTCGAGAAAAATTTGAATGAGCAGATAAAAGGATAAAACAGATAATTTTGCTGGGCTGTGACGCTCTCAGGGGCCGAGCGTTTGTAAAGCACGCTGTGTGAAGAGGTAGTTTCTGCCGATAGACATTGTACACATTGTTAAAAAATAAAATAAAATAACGGGTTGTCTACTTCAAATACGAGTATTCATTAGAAATAACTGTTAAAAATATATTCATTATATTTATTTTGTATATTATGCATATTTCTTAATATATTTTAATATATATTTATGTATATTTAATATATTGATATATGTATTTAATATATTTTATTTTTAATTATGCATATTCTTAATATATATATATATATATATATATATATATATATATATATATATATATATATATATATAATACAGAGTGCGATGGGTAAACTGTCGCTATTTCATTTTATATTTTATTAATTTCTCGCATGTGCGTTGTTTATTTCTGATTTTGTAGGGTCAGATAGACACCATCTGTGAGAAAAGGCGCACATTGACAGAATTTACAATACCAGAAATTTGGAAATGGTACGGTGTTCTGCTTGGCATTTGCGCCGGAAGAGCTCCAATACGAACATTTCAGAGTGTTTGGGTGTCAATCTGAGGACAGTGCAGAGGATTCAGAAAGAGTTGGATGAGTCTACTGGTGATTACGAAGGTGTTGGAAGTGATCACTTGAGATGGCGACGTTATGCTTCTATTCATCTTCCTACACGGCTTTAGATTCAACACGGAGGCCTATATTAAGTGCCTTGAGGAGTTTGTTATGCCCTATGTCAAGTGGGTGGCTGCTAAAAAAACATATGTCTGGCAGCAGGACATTGCAGGACATTGCACCATGCCACACAAGCAGGAGAACACAATCATGGCTGTCAGACAATTTCTGCAACCACATCACCCCTTGCATCTTGCACCGAACTCCAAAGACTGCACCCCCCTTGATTATTATGGGTGGGGTGCAGTTGAGCGAGAGACCAACAAATCTCTTTGTAACATCAAAGATTAAACGAAGGCAAGGATTATGGTAACATTCACCAACATAAACAAGGACACCACCTAGAAGAGTTGCAAGAGATTCCGACGTCGTCTGGGGAGGCCTTGGTTGAAGCCAATGGAGATTCTATTGAATTTACACTTTTGTATTTCAAGATATTTTGGTAAATATATATTTTGAAATGAGATGTCAGTATTATTTTCATTCTTACGTAATTTAGACGACAATTTATCCATCGCACGATTGTGTGTGTGTGTGTGTGTGTGTGTGTGTGTGTGTGTGTGTGTGTGTGTGTGTAAAGTCAATTGGAAAAAAACGTTCATGAATTTATAATGTTTCGAAAAAATAACCGATAATGCATTTTGTCCATTTCGAACTTCATCAGATCAAAGACGAAAAAGTGAATCCTTAACAGGAAGAGCGCAAATATTTCTTTCCAAGCCGGTAGGTGAAAAATTCGCGCTCTTTCTTCCTAATAATACCAACCGATACCGATAAACTAACCGTTAGAAAAAACAAATAAAGATAATCAATCCAAATAAATACATGAAGTAATAAATAAATTAAAAACTAAAAATAATAATAGTTAGAACAAACTACAACAATCAACCCCAAAATTGAACAAATAGCTTTAATTATCTTCCCAAACAAAAACAAAACTATTAAATAAGCTATATAAACAAATTTTTACTACGTTAATAAAAACACCGAACAAAATAAAAATTTAAAAATAAATAAATATATAAGATAAAAAATAAAAATAAAAACAAATAAAAACAAGCAAAATAATTTGACACAAATAAATAAATAAACAAATAAACGACTTCCGGTAAAATAACATATGGAAAAAGGTATATTATCCTAACATGTTTTTATTTCAAAAATCGACAATGTCCGTCACTTTTATTTTTTTTTTGTATTTTTCTAATTTTTGAATAAGATGCTGTGTATTATGATCGAAATTGTTGATAATATCTCCGAAGTTCCTACTGTTATTGTTTCAGTATGTGCTTCGGTCAGTTGGAGCACAATGCACAACTTATTCGAAAATTGGTAAACTACAATAAGACCTATTTTAGCAAATATGTATATAGATTTATATATAATGTGCGTGCGTTTGTGAGGAAATAAAGTGAAAGCCATCTGTGCATATAAATGATTTCGGTTACGTAATGATTGCACTCTACTGTATATACCTTTCGAACAAACCTTGATGGTTCGGGGGAGAGGGCAACTAAGATTATGACGTCTTCTTACAAAAATTCCCAGGATTCGAATTTGGAATATCAACCTCCAAGATAGATGATCTAAGAAGGAGTCCATCACTCCCAGCGAGTTTACTGTGCGCCTAGATACAAAGACAGCTATTTCTTAGTCCCCGTGCATATATATATATATATATATATATATATATATATATATATATATATATATATATATATATATATATATATATCAGACTCAATAGTTAATAAAAAGTCATGAGTTTCTTGCACGCCATTTCATCTAGGAAAGATTCTAAATAGTGTACATTAGGTCGATATTGATCTTACAATATGAACCCCTCCCTTTTACATGCATCTTCTCTCTTTCTTCTCGCTCCTTATCCACACTCTTGCTCAACTTACTTCCTCAGTTCACTCCATTTCTAGTCTATGCATCTCACTCTCCAGCTCTCTCTCTCTCTCTCTCTATCCCTCACTTGTTTCTCCTTGTAGCCTTCAGTCATCAGTAGGTGACCTCTAGGGGTCAGCACTGTCTCTTGACTTTATATCGAAGCCTGCACTCAGCTACCGAACGGGAACCAGTACATTTGCACCCAGAGTTCTTTTGGTCTTTGAGTCAAAAATTCAATCCACTTCTACTTTGACGTCTTTTTAACTTCCTATAGTTTTCTTCCACTCTCTTATTTACACTCTTCTTGCTAGCTATGTATATACACGCATAGATTATCATATGCGCATACTCACACAATCTTACATATATAAGCACGCACATACACAAGCACACATCCATACATATACGAATATGCGTATACACATCTTATATATAGTTATACACACACACACACACACACACACACACACACACACACACACACACACATATATATATATATATATATATATATATATGTTTACAAACGCAGAGACATCTGCAACAGTACCCTAGTATACAGATCACGTTGAAAATGAACCAATCACATACAGGTTTTATTCAAAAGGATTAAGGCGTGAAATGGCGGAAAGGAAGCCTAAAATAGATAGTTCCACAAAGAAATGAAGTTCGCAAATGTTACAAAAAGGTACGACTATTTAGAGAAACTCCACAAACGAAGCAAGCCTCAGACTCAAACCCTGCTGCCCCTTTCATTTTCCCTCGCTCATGCTCATTTTATCGAGTGGCTGAGGCTCGGAAATTTGCATAAACCACAAATTTGTCTCGCAAAATCTCTGGGCTACGAGATTAGGTGGTTTTTCAATTGTAGCTTTTGGGTCGACCATGTTTTTTTCCAAGTATTTTGCACGCAAGACACGTTTTGTTCCAGGAGGTAAGCCGCTTTCCATTCTACAGGAAAAGAAAATGGGTCACGTTGTTACAAATGGAATATGAATAAGATGTGTTCACAGAATGGCAATTCGCATTTGTTAAAAGGTCAACGTTTTCCTTTATTCTCTATTTGTTGATAGCTTTGCAATCAAGCTGTGTTCTAGCATCTTTTGTTACTAAAGTGCTGCCAAAGTTCCGTTAACAATGACTAAACCAACTCCTATCACTATTCTGTATTTATTGCTTTGCCTTACGATCAAGCTATGCTCTAGCATCTCTTGGTACCCTAGTGCTGTTAAAGTACCTTTGACAATGACTAGACCAACAGAAAAACTACCCCTTGTATAATTTATTATCTTTGCGATCAATCTATGTTCTAGCATCTCTTGGTACCTTTGTGTTGTCAAAATTCCTTTAAAAACGACTAGACTAACAGAAAAGCCACCCAGATCATAATCCTCTATTTATTCGTAGCTTTGCACTCAAACTATATTCTAACATCTCTTGGTACTCAGTAGCTTTCTAATTTCCGTTTTCCCTGACTACGTGTTACTGACCAATATCTTGTGAATGGAAATTACCCATAATTGATTTGACTTAGTTTTATACATGACAATATCATAGTGGATTAAAAAGTTGGTACGTGTATTTAGTAATTGTAAGTTCAATCCCTGGACTAGGTAGTAAGATTTCGATTCAGTGGAACAACGGTGAGCAATTAATAAGCAGTACTAAATAATTAACGAGAAGAGAGGTCCTGGACATTTACGGTGGGACAAGAAAAATCTGCCCGTCCCCGTAGAGTGAATAAAAAGTTCAATTAGGAATACCCAGAAGATTACACGGATTTACATGTTTTACATGTTTATATGTTTTGTACGGCTTATCAACCTTTTGCAGGTTATTTAAAGCCAGAAAATATTTTTAGATTGTAAGTATTTTATGGAGACAATAATGACTTATTGATACAAATTCTGATAAGCCCAACAGAAGGGATACATTCATACCTTTCCAAATTTATTTATTGGTTTTCTACGACTTATCAACCTTTTGCAGGTTATTTAAAGCCAGAAATATTTTGTAGATTGTAAGGATTATTTAAAGATAATAATGGCTTTGTGATAAAAATCTTACTAATTAACCTGTATCTGGGGGAGAAAAGAGTAAGTGAATATAACAAACCCGACTGGAATTGAAACTCGGATATCTGATTTCCAAATCCAAGCCGTTATCCAATACACCACCCACACATCCAAGCTTACAGCACATAGTATTCCTAAGCGGTTACCCACCTAGGTACTGACCAGGATCGACATTACTTAACTTAGGTGATCGTACGAGAACCAGTGTTTCAACATAATATGGCTGTAAGCATTCCGGATTAACAGGTACCTGAATTATGCCGGACGGCGCAAAGCCCCCAAACTATAACAACAACAAAAATGAAGACATTTGTCCAAATGTAAATTTACGTTGTAAAAAGAGCTGATCTTGATCGCCATACATGGAATCTTGATAAGTGAAAATTATTTTCCGATTTACTTATTTTCATCTTGTCTCCAGTTATTCTCAAATGGGGGCACTTGGATCCCAATGGGGAAATTTCAAATATCTAAGGTAAAGACTCTTGACTAAAAGAGGATTTGGATATGGAATCAAATGCAAGTTTTATGATTCATTAAAATAAATATTTATTTTGTATTTGATTGCAATTAAAAAGTAGTTTAGTTTTAGAAATTACCACTGTAAAATTGGGAGAAATCAACTACTAAATGGCAATTCAAAATTGGGTTCGTATGTTTAGTAATGTAACCTGAGACTCTGAGAACACCTAATCTAAATCAATCATTAAACAATTTGTCATATGTACTTAATCTTAATTCACTTTTTGTTTTGAACTGCAACCTTTCTTTAACCTCCCGAATTAGGTGCTTCTTGCTCTGATTATAGTATATTTATAAGTGAACTACAGATAAATTTCTGTATAAAAAATACATGATTAATGGTTAAACAAGTTTAGTTTCTTGGTTTCCAGCAACTGTAAATTCCTTAAAGGTTCTCTGAAATATCCTGATTGCATTAAAAGAAAAAGAAAACATTCTTATTTCGCGATTAGCGAATGACGACGGTACACAAACATACCCCAGGACACTAAAAAAATTCGGGAGAACTTCGGTCTGTTATTGTAATCCAGAAATTTGTGACAAATCCTAACGCTTATGAAGAAACACGCTGGCAAGAAAATGAAGATTTCTCAGTAGAATAAACAACGAATTATAAGAGATGCTGTAAAAAATCCATCAAAAGTTGCTCAGAAAATTGCATAAACAGTAATTACAGCCTGCATGGATATGTTCCCTATCTCAACTTCTTGGTGAGTAACTCACATGTAGCAATGATGAAAGCTAAACCGAAATGGTGTTTGCATAAAGGCTGCAAAGAAAGCAAATGTCAATGAGACGATCCTTAAAAACACTTCGATTTGTAGGTGATCTGAATAGAGGAAAAGTCTTTCAATCTTGACCTCCCCGTCGCTTATCGCTTTTTAAACAAGAAACACCGAAATTTTGATTTGAGGTGTCTTTATTGACAGTGCGCTACGCTTTCAAGTTATTGCTCACAGAACTTTGACATCACTCAAGCTCCAAGCGATATTAGAACAAAGCCACCAATTTAATATTATTAAGATTATAATACTAAGAATCGGTCTTTCAACAAGAATATGCAACTTGCCATTCTGTTGAGACAACTGTTTCATACATCAGTGATCAGATTTCATCTTAAATGAAGGGGTCTGCTTCATTTGACAAACTCAGTCCAAATAAAATGTTTGGGAATGATGGCAAGTGATATGTCCACTGCAACAATATATTCCCCATTTGAGAGGAGGAAATTTGTATCCAGGATCCAGAGGAGAAATGACCTACGCAATGTAAATTGTGTGATTCTGTGACAGATCGTGTAATGTATGTTGCGAAAGCATAAAGTATTTTCTTAAATAATGTTTATTAATAAAAACTATAGAGATTTTTTTTACCATTTTTATTTACTTAGCATCGTTTTTTTTCATGTGTTTTATAAAAATATCTAGTTTCTTAAACTGAAGAATAAAAATAAAAGATTTTGACTACGCAGAACATGCTTAAAAATAACTTTAAAAATCTAAAAGATTTTTAAAAAATTCCACTAAAAATTTAATAAATCATTATAAATTATGAATATAATTTCTAAATCTCATGTCTCGGCAGATCTTTGATTGGTCAAAAATAGATATTTAGAATTCGGCCCAAAGTTTTTAGTCTACTTTAACAAGCAACATAGAACCATATTTTATGATCATTAAAACATATTTCAGGAAACACCCTCAACGTCTTACTACTAAAGGTCGATAAGCCTCAAGTAGCATGCCCCCCACTCTCCAAGAATTATTATTATTATTATTATTATTATTATTATTATTATTATTATTACTTGGACTTCTGTTGTATACACATTTCCTTCCGGACCCCAACCAGAGACCTAAGGTTAGAAATGGCTTCATGGCATTTTGCACTGTTCATTGAAAAAAAAAAAAAAAACAAAGATTACACAGATTTTACATAAACATCAAAAATCGAAAAGAATAAATAAAATGAAAATGAAAAACAAGTCAAATAAATTAACCCTAACAAACAAATAAATAAATAAACAAACAAGCCACTCCCATAAAAATAACCGCCAGAATGGGTTACCCACAATGCACCACTGACCCATATATATAATTAGCGGAGGAAAAATCCAGCATTCGCTGCCTGACGATTGCGTCCAGCATGAAACAGCCTGTCGCATCTGAGTTCCATCTTCAATTTTCACTTTTATATATATATATATATATATATGAGTATGTGTGTGTATGTATATATGATTAATAAATAGAATCGACATGCCAATTGCAAGATTTTATTTAAGAGCGAATGTCTTGTAATAATGGATAGAATTGCTGTAAATCTGGAAATACAATCCCTGAGTGAGGAAGTATTGATGTGTGTTTATATTTTACAGGAATATTCGCCAGAATGAGCATCAAATGCGGGAAGCATAGGAAGAGCCCAATTCTATGGAATCAAACAATCGTTCTTGCAGTATTAACAAATGCGAATGATACTTGAGGAAAGCCAGAGAATTCAGCGGACAAAACTTTGAGATAAAAACAACAAAAACGACGCAAAGAGCCGAATGACTTACGATATTATAATTAAAATTAACTTAGGCTGAGTCAAACACAATTTCTGCTTTTGCTTATCAACTTTATTCCCCAAGAAGTAAAGTACAATTATATTTTATTCAATTATATGGGAAAGCAATATATAATTTTGTTTTTTATATACCAAGAACAATTTTAGGGGGAAAAAGTTTACGTGTGACACGTTTCGTCCTTTACTTCATTCATCATTTTTTTGTAATTTTGGTTCCTTTCTCACTTTACACTCAGTCCTTAGGTTTTTCTTTTTTCCTCTTTTCTTTAAATTGTAGCCATTTATATCCAGTTTATGCTCTGAACATGGTATTGGTTTTAATTTTTGAGCGTTCTAGACTTTTCTTGACCTAGGAAAGTCGTATTTTCGATTTTTATATAAATAATTGACATATATATATATATATATATATATATATATATATATATATATATATATAATTCATTGAGTCTCGAAGAATCCTTAACAGAATGCAGAAAGCACTGGACGGCCGTTTCGTCCTATTTTGAGACTCATCAGTGCGTACCCGCTACCGAAAAACCCAGACCGTTACGATATGATCCAAGCGTCATACCCACTAGACCAACGGGTCTCCGTGATGAAGAACTAACAAATCAGACTCTATATAGCGCCTGCACTTCACAATTCATCCAAGTCTACTTATACCAACAGACTGTGTCCCCATGAGTCACATCTCTCTCCAAGATATATACAGTGAGATTTCTGCATTATGTTGAGGATTCTTCTAGACACGATGAATTACTTAATTATGATTATTTAAATCCCCTAATAATTTATATATATATATATATATATATATATATATATATATATATATATATATATATATATATATATATATATATATAATTTAAAGAAAAACAGACCACTTTAAGGCTCCATGTAATAATTTATTTCACCATAGCCCTTTTAAAGGACGTTGGATCATCAGACTACACTTCCCAAAAGTGTAGTCTGATGATCCAGCGTCCTTTAAAAGGACTATGGTGAAATAAATTATTACATGGAGCCTTAAAGTGGTCTGTTTTTCTTTAAATTATTAGCTCTGAATTTAAATTGAGCTCTCAGGATTTCATCCTCCTTGGGACTACCTATACGGATTACCAAATGTTCCGTATATATATATATATATATATATATATAGGATTCACACCTTTCACATATATATATATATATATAGGATTCACACCTTTCCCAAGGGTATTAGCACGTAAGTGAATGTAATGGAATCGACTGGGATTCGAACTCGGCTTTCCGATTCCGCAATACAAGCCGTTATCCATTACTCCGCCGTGCCTCCTCTCTCTCTCTCTCTCTCTCTCTCTCTCTCTATATATATATATATATATATATATATATATATATATATATATATATATATATATATATATATATATATATAGAGAGAGAGAGAGAGAGAGAGAGAGAGAGGAGGCATATATATATATATATATATATATATATATATAGAGAGAGAGAGAGAGAGAGAGAGAGAGAGAGAGGAGGCACGGCGGAGTAATGGATAACGGCTTGTGTTGCGGAATCGGAAAGCCGAGTTCGAATCCCAGTCTATTCCATTACATTCACTTACGTGCTAATACCCTTGGGAAAGGTGTGAATCCTCTTCTTGTCCCTCCAACTATGGGTAAATAGCAGGACAGACTGGGTTCTATAGCCTTGGATGGCAACTGGTCTAGGAGAAGGACAACTCTGAATTCAAAACCTGCGGAGGGTTGTTTGGGGACCTTGTGGCATCCGTTGCACCAGGTCCCTGTATTCGTCCCTCCAAAAAGTGTGGATGGCCCTGCACAAGGCCTTCACCACTATAATCAAATCCTGTGTGGCTGTCGGGCTTTCAGTTTCTGGGAACTGATCTGTCTGACCCTCATACGTCGAGTTCGACGCGAGAGCGATAATATGCATGCATTGGTCTGTTGTAGACCTTGTAACATTTATTGGGGAAGTATGGCAGGTGGCATATGACTTCAGGCTCTCCACAATTTCTTGTCCTTTCTAGCTCTAAATAGATTTTGTCATTTTCCATCTTCCCTTCAATCTGTCCTGTGAGTATCAGATTTTCCAAGCCCTCTTTCCTCATTATGAACCCTAGAAATTTCAACTGTCCCTTTCTAATGTTAAGTATAAGTTTTTGTTTCTAGATTCTCTAAATTTCTACATTTCGAATTTCATCGGCTGAAAAGTTCATAGGCTAAATATGAAAGCGTGATGCTGGAGCTATTAAATTTTGCATACATTCATTTCAACTTTCATTGTTTCTTTTCAGATAAAAATATATCTGTTCAAAGAAGACTTCAAATATTTGTGTGCATGTATATGTCCAGTTACTTTAAGAGTGCTACTAGTAGAAGGAAACCCAGTACTTGCTACGACATAACTTATCAGCCACTAAACTCGTCTCCCTGACAACCTTCTTTGTCTTCTTCAGGCACCCAGTAGAATTTCAAATAAGACATGTTAAAAGGTAGATGAATTATTTCAGGGATCAATTGTCATCTAGCACAGGCTCGAAGCTATAGAAACAACTGTGTGCTGTTGTACAAGTACACGGGAAGACCACTAGGAATGTTGAATCCCTTTCTGTTTCATTAAGGTATCCAACTAGGTAAGAAAAATGCAGAGGAAGTAACTTTTGATTAATAACGGGTTTATTGATAGAATCACTTGCAAATATATATATATATATATATATATATATATATATATATATATATATATATATATATATATATATATGATGGACTCTTCCGTCGGTTTCGACGTATGAGGTTCCGACAACTGTGTTTATTTAACTTTGTGTGTAAGTTGCAAGTGACATTTCAATCCTGCTAGTGATTTGCAAAAAGTCCACAGTTTGTGCAAGAGTGTGGATTGTTGGAGTGTATGGCCGGGACAGCAGCAGATATTTTAATCCTTTCCCTAGTGATGTTTGATGCTGCGTTGTTCTTGATGCCATTGTAGCAAGTAGTCCTCCATTCATTGCGATCAATTGCTGTGTTCTCAAAGGTAGCATGATTTATATTCGCAGCTGAGAGGTTACTTTTCAGTTTGTCCCTGTATCTAAGCAATGGTCGGCCCACGTTTCGATGACCACTGTCAAGTTGACTATACATGAGCATTCTTGGTATTCTGTTGCCTTGCATACGTAGCACATAACCAGCCCAGAGTAATTGTGATTTCATGAGAAAGGATTCAATATCATCAATATTACACATGGTGAAAAGGTCAGCATTGGCCATCCTTTGGCTTGGGTTTATTCCACAAATTTCTCGAAGACAGCCTTTGTGAAATATATCCAACTGCTAAATTTGTTTTATGTACAGTGTCCAGGACTCTGAACCATAAAAAAGAGTTGTAAGAACTACAGCCTTGTAGACCTGTATCTTGGTCTCAAGCCTAATGCCCCGGGGTTTCCAGAGTTGGAGAATTAGACACCCTCAGGAGATATTGACGGCAAGAAGGGAAACAGCAAGTAACTTAGCTAATAAACTTGGGTAAATGGAAGGCAAATCAATGTGTAAGAAGGATAATAAAAAAGAAAGATTGCTAAGAACTAGAAAGGATATATATATATATATATATATATATATATATATATATATATATATATATATATATATATATATATATGAAACCGAATGGGCAAATATACGTAGGTATACGAGCGAGCAATCCTATACAAATACACACAAAGACTCTATAGTGTAAGAAAAAACAGTTCTCAATGTTAAGTAACAGAGCTATATATATATATATATATATATATATATATATATATATATATATATATATATATATATTAAGAAATAGGCATAATTCAAAATAAAATATATTAAATATATATATAAATATATTAAATATACATAAATATATATTAAAATATATATATTAAGAAATATGCATAATATACAAAATAAATATAATAATTTCAGCACTTGAAAATTGCTTCGGTATGAAACTCGGAGTTGTGCAATTAATAATTAGTAAGATATTATGTATATGTCTTAATATATATATATGCGTGTACGTGTGAGTGTGCGTGTGTGTGTGTGTGCTTGTGTGTGTGCGTGTGTAACCGAAACAACAGTGAAGATGATGAGACAAAAGGGGAAAAGCCTATAAACGAGAGATCCCGCCGTCGATGTCTGTTGATCTCAGCTTCGTCGGAATGAAAGACAAAACTCTATGTAAGGATTGGTATTTTTAGGATAAGAAGAGCTATAAATTGATACCTTATCAAATCCGACGACCATAAAACAGAAAGTGTTTGTAATATATATATATATATATATATATATATATATATATATATATATATATATATATATATATATATATATATATATATGCATATATATATATATTAAGAAAAATATGCCATTTGGAGGTATAGTGTGCATTGAAATAGTCCAGATGAATGTTCGTTTCGATCGCTTTCGTGTTTTGGAAATGTACATAATTTCTCAGCATCCTGTTTATATATATATATATATAAGCTGTATTTAAGCAGTAAGAAAATACCCAGTGTATATCGTTAATAAATTTCAACCACAAGATCTGTCTATTCATATAATAATTATATATTTGTAATTTTCGAATGTTGTACATCGGGATTCATTTTATAAATAAATTGTGCGAATTTCATATATTTTTCTTGTTATATTTATATTAAAGTATTGTCAAAAACGGGTTTTATCAGCTTGACAAGCAAGACCAATTTGGCATAATTGTGGCGTATTTTAGATTGCTGGTATTATATATATATATATATATATATATATATATATATATATATATATATGTGTGTGTGTGTGTGTGTGTGTGTGTGTGTGTGTGTGTGTGTGTGAAAGTAAGTACGCAGATAGTTCTAGAAGGATTGAGATCGGTCTTGACAGACTGAAATAGATTGATAGCTTTCGCGTGCATCGATGTCGCAAAAGTTGGAGTCAGCTGAAACAAAGGAAAATCTAGTGAATGTAGACAAAACAAAAGTTGATAAAGTCAATATGAGCCGGCGGCCATTTTGTCTTTCAATGCGCTTCATCAAACCTGCGAAATTCTTCGGATAAGCAAGCATACACCATAACTGCTCTGAAAACAATATCAATCACTAATATATCAATACAAACATTACTTGGGATAGGACTATGATTTAGACTTACTTACACGCACACACACACACACACACACACACACACACACACACACACACACACACATATATATACATATCATTGTAAAAAATACATTTTGTTATATGATACATTATTTATATTAGTTGAAGAATTGTTTATGTGTTTTGTGTGTGTAAATGTGCGCGCGCGCCTTATGTGGCGTGTCGCTTTGTGGTGTAGGAGACTATGGCTCTCCACGATGTTCTATCCTTTCTCGTTCTTAGCAATCTTTCTTTTTTATTATCCTTCTTACACATTGATTTGCCTTCCATTTACCCAAGTTTATTAGCTAAGTTACTTGCTGTTTCCCTTCTTGCCGTCAATCTCTCCTGTGGGTGTCTAATTCTCCAAGCCCTCTTTCCTCATTATGTATCCTATCTATTTCAACTGTTTCTTTTTTTTATTCTAAGTATAATTTTCTTTTTATACCCATTTTCCTTAAAACTTCCTCCTTGCTTATATCTTCCATCTATGGCAATGCCCTCCATGGAACCACATCTCTGCCGTCTCTAGTTTCCTCTTCATCAAAGAAGAAATTTGTTTAGTTTTGGAAGTCATCTTTCACTATTTCAATGCATTTTCGCATTTCGGTTCCACATTTTCCATCATCTGCTGAAACACTTCCCAGAGACAGGAAGATTATTTGATTTAATCCAACCATTCCTCTCAAACAGTGAAATGAAGGTCGTCCTAAACGGGTTCTCCTCCAGTTTCTTTCATACAAACACTGTTATACGCAGGCGATACTAATATTTACTCCCGTCTCAATAGTGAATCTGACATTGTTGACAAAGTTTACCTGGTCGTTGGTCTCGAATGTACTTCCAATCTGTGAGTGACTGGGGCAGGAAATGGCTTGTTTATTTTAATGCCTCCAAAAGGAAACTGCTCTCATTTACCCAACATAGAGAAGACTCTCTGCCTCCGATCGGCATGGCTGATGCTCGACTTCATATGAGCATCTCTGTGTCTTCTTGGTCTCACATTTTTCACTGACCTGAGGGGGAACAACTACATTGGATCAATAGCTTCATCTACCGCAAGTTGGTTCTCTGTCGCACCAGAATGTTTTTCTCGTCTGAGTTCATCCTTCAAATCTAAACATCTAGCATTTGTCCACTTAAAAAGAAAGATATTTAAATGTCTACACTTGCTTCGTTTTCACATATCCAATCCGCTTTTTCTCTTGATTATAACTGTAAATTCTGCCTTATTACAATTTATGATTAGTTCTTTCTTCCCACTTTCGTAGGAGTTCATGCTGCTTTTTCCCTAGTCTGCGAACAAGACAGTTTTCATCTGCGTATCTGAAATTGTTAAGACTATATCCACAAATAATAAATCCTGGTAGGATTCCTATTGTCTTATGATTGACACACTCTGTTGGATAACTAAATCCGATGAAAGATCCATCATGGTCTCTCGACTTTATTTTTATTTATTTTTTTTATATTTGCTTGATCTATTTTTTCCTTTTAGTCCGTTTAAGGCGGTTTGCTCCCTGTATATGTTCTGGATTATTCTAATGTATTTTGCATATAAACTGTTCAAACAGATATTTGTGCCGTAACTTATTAAATGATTTTACGTAGTCTATGAATTATAAATTTACTCCCTTCTGTATTCTCTCTCTCTCTCTCTTCTCTCTCTCTTTCTGTCTGTCTCTCTCTCGCTCCCACCTCTCTCTCTCTCTCCTCTCTCTCTCTCTCTCTCTCTCTCTCTCTCTCTCTCTCTCTCTAGGTGTTTCACCGATGTACATTGATGCGCATTTTGAGCGGTTCATTTAGTATATTACTGTTTGTTCTATTGTTGTTGCTGTCTCGTTTGATGCTAACTTTATCTTTTATTGTTTTAGAGGTGTTGGTGTTGGATTTTATGTCAAGGTTGAACAAGTATGTTTTTATGGTAGCTGTCAGGTAGTTGGTAGATAGGATTACGTGTTTAATTTTGTTATTGTTGTCGGGATTGTTGTTATTTGTGGATTTTTGTATTTTCTTCTGTGTATTTAAATAGATAGATAGATAGATAGATAGATAGATAGATAGATAGATAGATAGATAGATAGCTTTAAAGAGAATAACACAGGAAAGAATATGTTCTTTAAGACAAAACAAATAAAAACAGATTACTTTATTATTTACACATAAAACGTTGCTGTAAATGAAGATATTTTGGTGTTTAAACAATAAAGGATGTAGTCCTTTACAAGGTTCCTCCTGATGGATGCCAGTATGAATAGTTTGTTCGGAGATCCAAACCAAAAGCAGCCAAAACAGATTGGGGACAGCGTTCTTGATAGATTAACCCGTTCATTTTTGTTTCATTCACAATTGAAATCACTTGAATTCAAAGGTCAAATCTGTTGGAATTAAAACATCCTCCGTTTTTACAACCTTATTTAGAATAGTTGCTCCAATGAAACATGAGAAAGGCTCGTGATCTATTCCACACCTTTTGAGTGTCAACATTTAGTCGAAATCTATGATAACTGAATAGATTAAGAAAATTAAAGAAATCAATTGGTTTCTGAAGTACACCGAAATGTTTGGAATTCTGCTGAATTGTACAGTTGGATACCGCGGGAATCTCTTACAGTAGCTTTCAGTTTAATTCTTTATTTCCATCATTTATGGAGTAAGAATGCTTCGCTTACAAAAACAATGGTAGTTTTTTTTGTCATTTCTTTTATGTATTAAACAGTTGAAACACAAAAAAATGTAATCCTGGAAACTTTTGAAAATTTTGTTCGAATAGATTTTTCATAAATTTACAGTATTCTATAAGCAAAACAAAATATCCATCTTTCGTTTGGCCGAAAAATGCTGTTTTAACTACATTTTCCTGCTAACCACCTCCATTGACCACAGTGGACAAAATTGACATTACGCGTTATACCAATCGTGGAGTTACAAAAAAGTCCATCTCTAACGAAATTGCTTTATTTGGCGAGAAATAGCATGATGAGTTCTTTAATAAACCCTGGTCACCTTGTAGGGCATCCAAGAACAAGCTCTGTTTTGACCTATACACTTGACTGGGATGTGCAAACATAGCATCGCATATACACAGGTAAGTACACAGGTAAGTACACACATATACACAGGTAAGTACACACACACACGCGCGCATGCACACGCACACACACACAGGTGTATATATATATATATATATATATATATATATATATATATATATAATATATATGTAGAGAGAGAGAGATACCTATATGAATATACATGCGTGTGTGGTATGCATATATGTATGCATAACATATGATCGTAGCATGTACATGCAAATATGAAAGCTTTGTACACAGACACCATACACACACACAAACATATATATATATATGTATATATATATATATATATATATATATATATATATATATATATATATAAATATAAAGCTTGCATATATATATACATATATATTTAGTAAACATACTTTCATATATTTAACTGTACACATAATAACTAAATATGCACTGAAAACAGAAAAAGTTGATTTAATAAAAATTAATCACATTTATCCATTTTAATGGATGAAAAAATCATTCGTACAATGCAAATTTCAGATTTTAAAACATTTAAATTGCTTTAATACCCTAAATTATTCAAGTGGAATATTCTAGTATGTTCCAGTAATGTTATCAGTAGTTCATTTTAGCCTAAAACAGAACATTCTTAAATTGATATTCGTGCAAGAAGGTTATTGTCATTGCAAGAGATAAAGAATTGACAAATTCGCATAAAGAACTGATTGTTGAGCTCAGGAAAGAAGGTAAAAGTTACAGTAAAATCTTAAACAACCTGAATATTCCATTTACTACCATGATTTCATTCATTGCAAGGTATAAAAACTGAAAGACGTTGAAAACCAAAGAACATGTGCTCCACGGAAGATTTCTTCAAGATCTTCGAGGAAATTAATGCGTCAAATTAAACAAAATCCAATGGTTATTTGTCAAGAGTTGCAGGATGATTTGCTTTCGTCAGGAATCTGTGTCGCTAAACGGACAATAAGCAATGAAATTCATAGGAACAATCTAAAGTCACGCTTCCATCGGAAAACTTCATTGCTATTGAAAAGACACAGAGATGCCATGTTGAAATTCGTTCGTGAACATAAGGATAAGGAAAAATCGTATTGGGAAAGAGTATTATGGACAGACGAATCCAAAATTTAGTTGTTTGGAAGTAATTCTAGAAATCATGTATGGAGGAAAGATGACGGCACCTTCAAACAAAAGAACACAGTTCCAACAGCGAAATTTGGTAGTGACAACATTATGGTTTGGGTATGTCTTTTTCCTGCGAAAGTTACAGGCAACAGTATCAGTAAGAGATGTTAGAATGAATGTCCCAGCATGTCAAAATTTAATGATTCCAGTTGAAAATCTTGAACTTCCTGTTGATTGGATCTTCCAAAGAGATAATGATCCTAAGCACACTGCAAAATCTACGGAGAAAAGGCTTGCTGAAAATAATGTAAATATCCTGAAATGGCCAAGTCAAACCCAGATTTAAACCCAATCGAGAATTTGTGGCGTTATTTGAAAATTCAAATCCAATCGAGAGCTCGAAGGAACATCCCGGATCTGAAGACCATATGCAAAGAAAAATGGAACAAAATCCCAAATAAAATTTGCAACTCATTAAGAACTACAAGAAGAGGGTATCGGTATTAGTAATGGTGGTTGCGTAAGATAGTTTACTTTTGAAGCCACTTCTTTGGAGGGCCTTTTCGTATAGTTCTTTATTCTTATTAAACGATAGTTTACTAATCCTGGTGCAAACGGTAGTGGTATATGGCTTCTGTTATCAATTATAGGCATTTAAGAATATTTGTGGAGATTTCATAGTTTATTTTGTTTCAACTGTTTTATGTATATAGCTTCAAGAATTTTTAGTTTATACCAACAGTTCCCATAATTGTGTGACATCACTAGCTGTGATGCGATTTTCGCTTCCGCGTCTCGTATACACGAGTTTTTCGTTGCTTTGACATTTTTCATTCAACAAAAACAGACTAACATTATTGTTTTGTCCATGTATTGTTTGATATATTGAAATGTAATTATCATCTTTGATAATGGCTTATGTGACTCAAAAGCTTAGATAGGATTAAAATATGTATCATTATGGTGATTTCCTTTCGTCTTTCAATGATAATGTTATTAAGCTTATCAGATAATATGAAAGGAACTTACTTAAAATAAATAGACAATACTTGTCTATATTATTCATGGATCAATATATATATATATATATATATATATATATATATATATATATTTGTCATCCACAGACAGACTGTTTCGCTGTTTCACAGCTCATCAGTGTGGCTAGACGTCCGGTTGCCTCTAGCTAGGATCGAAACCCGACAGTCCGAACTTCTCCCACTAAGCCATCAGCTTACGGTACGGGATAAAGGTGAATTTTAGCGTGTTTATTTTTAGATTCGGATAAACACACAGTGACTGAGAGTGACTCAATTCTGTCGAAGAGTCGTGCTCTAATATATATATATATATATATATATATAATATATATATATATATATATATATATATATATAGAGCCGTTGGAGCCTGTTGGATTTTAAATGAGCCCACTGAGCTACTGAAAACAGAAAGTGTTTGTTCTTAATTATACATATGCATATATATATGTGTGTGTGTGCGTATATGTGTGTGTGCATATATATTGCATAAAAACGTAAATTTACCTCTCAAAACTGTAATAATTCTTACTGCCTATAATAGTTTCAACAAAAATCTCCTTAGACATAAATGAAATCACAACTTCATCTTGTATGTGCTTTCGGGAGAACTGTCATAGATTATTCACCAAGTATAAGTTTCTTAAGAACCGTAGAGAAATACTTTAGCAACTAAATTATGAGGCAATGAAATAATTGGTAAATGGAAGCAACTCACGTCTCCTAAAAATGCTATTTTTCTGTACATTAGAAAGGGAAACTGCTTTTACAAGTGCACAGATATTTTTGAAAATATGAAACCTGCCTTTATCGATGCGAATTTAATTGTAGACAACCGACTCAGCGAACCTAGTTTGAATTTTCGATGAGACTGGATAAATTTATGAAAGGCATGAAACAACTGCTATGATTGTTCGATGGTTGACGCGAAACCCAGTATGTAAGGGACTACACGGAGAAAAATACACTAAGGAAACTACTGCTGAGGCAGTAATAATTTTAAGAGTTACTGCACTGATTGTCAACCTTGAGTCACCATTCTTTATATCAATGTGTGTGCGTGTGTGCATGTGTGTGTGTGCGCGCGTGTGTGTGCGTGTGTGTGTGTGTGTGTGTGTGTGTGTGTGTGTGTGTGTGTGTGTGTGTGTGTGTGTGTGTGATCAGCGGATGAGGAAGAATAGAAAATTAGGTATTTATTAATCGTACAAAATGTCAATACCGTTTTTAAAACTAAATCAAATACCAAATAATTTATGCGAATTAAATGTTTAGGACTACACAACATGAATATTGACTAATTTATTCACACACAAAAACCACATTTGAAATATAATAAAAACAAAATGTATACCGCTCTTAACACACACACAGGAATATATATATATATATATATATATATATATATATATATATATATATATATATATATATATATATATATATATATATATATAATTATATCAGCGTTTTATTACCTATTTGTATCAGTGTATATAGCGATATATGCTGTATTTAGGAATATATTTATGTATGTATGTATATCTATCAATCTATTTCTAATCTATCTCAGTCTTTTAATATACCTCCACTTCAATCTGGTAATATTTACTAGTTTGTTCATATCTCTCTACCTATCTCTCTACCTATCTCTCTCAGTCTCTTCCTATTATCTATGTCATTTATCTATCCCAGTCTCTTATTATCTGTATACCTCAGTCTCTTCCTATTATCTAGCTAGCTAGCTTACACTCTTCATAATTGTATCTCATTTTCTTTCCATTATCTATCTCAGTTTCTTATTATTTATCTCTCAGACTCTTCTTATTACTTATCTATCGCAGTCTCTTCCTATCATTTATCTATCTCTCTCGGTCTCTTCATATTATCTATCTCAGTCTCTTTCTATTACTTATCTATTCCAATCTTTTCCTATTAGCTATCTATCACAGTTTCTTCCTATTATCTATCTATCTATCTATCTATCTCAGACTCTTCTTATTATCTATCACTCTATCTATCGCAGTCTCTTCCTATTATCTAGTTTAGTCTCTTCTTATTAACTATCTATCGATCACAATCTCTTCCTTTCATCTATCTCAGTTTCTCCCTATTATCTATCTCACTCTTCTTATTTTCTATCGTAGTCTCTTTCTATTATCTATCTATCTATCATTCTCTTCCTATTATTTATCTATCTGTCTACTTCAGTCTCTTCTTATTATCTATCTATCGTAGTTTCTTCCTATTATCTGCCTATCTAATGATGCTAAAGCTTGACGCCATTATTATTCATTTATTCCCGATTATCTTCCCATCAAATATTTTATTCTCTCTTTTCAATTTCTTCTGTTTTTGGCGTTTTTACATTTTAAATTTGCTTTTTCTCATATCCAAATTCAATCCTGTCTCAATTTACAACGGCCATGTGTTTTGCTTGATATTTCAAACTATTTCTCAGTGATCAAGCTGTTTGAAAGTTGACACTCGTGAAATCTTTCTAAGTTGCCTAACTCTTTAAGCTTATCCTACCTTTTAAATCTCTTCTTCACCTTTTCGAACAAATGGGATTTTGTTAAAAGCGCTAAATCTTCTGGAGGACATTGGGAGCAGAAAAAAAATACATACAATTAAATATGTTTGGTGTCCATATTCAACCAAATTAAGGTTTTCAGTTAAGTGGTTTAAGGAGTTTCGTCTCACAAAAAGAGAACAAGGCGAAACACTTAAAAGGGTAATTATTGTAATTGGTAACTATTTTCCTTTCAGGCTGCCCTTTGATATGTCGATTGGCCTTATTTTCTATTCGGCCATTTTGCATATGCGCACATTCGCGAAACAGCCGGCCTTGAAAAGAACTCGATTGCATCCTTTGTAACGTCCACTCTTCTTTAATCCTCCCAATTTTTCTACTTTCTTTCTTTTTCTTTCTTTCTTTTTCTTTCTTTCTTTTTCTTTCTTTCTTTCTTTCTTTCTTTCTTTATGTCTGTATTTTTCGCAACAAGTAGATTTTATCTCTTTTATGTTGTCACTTCTCTTCTATTTAATATCTTATCAGAATTTTCTTTTTCTTCTTCCTTTTCTCTCTCTTCTTCCTCGCATACTTATTTTTCTTTACTTCCCGACACTTTCCTTCTTCATTTTCTTTCTCCTTTTCTTCACTACTTATTTCTCCTTCCTCAGATTCTTCTTTAACTTTTCCTCTTTTCTCTTTAATTTCTTTTCATTTTACTTCTTCATTTAATTCTTTGGCTTTTTTTACTTGCTTCTATCTCCTTTTATTCTGTATTTCATCCCTTTTTTAATTTCTACTCCTGCTTATTAAATTCTCTGTCCGTCCGTTCTTCCTTCCTTCTTTCATTCATTCATTCCTTCATTCATTCATTCATTCCTTCATTCATTCATTCATTCATTCATTCATTCATTCCTTCATTCATTCATTCCTTCATTCATTCATTCCTTCCATCCTTCCTTCCTTCATCTTCCTTACCGTCTTCATTCTCTTCACCTAGCTCCCTATTTACGCACTTTCTTCTTCTTCTTCTTCTTCTTCTTCTTCTTCTTCTTCTTCTTCTTCTTCTTCTTCTTCATCATCATCTTCTTCTGCTGCTGCTTCTTCTTCTCTGTCTTTCTTTCTTTTTCTTTTTTCTTTCTTTTTCCGTCAGTTCATTGTTTTTCTTTCAGGTAATTCATTTTTCCTTTTTCTCCTTCCTCTTTCCTTACTTCTTTTTCTACTTCTTTTTTTTTTTCATCTTTTCTTTTTCCTTTCTCCCTCTCCCTTTTCCGAACACATTTTTCACTCATTTTTTTCCACAAAATCTTCAATCTCATCATTCCTATTTATTATTCCAGCGTTCTCTAGATTTTTTTTATATTTAGACATTTTCTCATTTGTTATTTTTGCTCAAACCTCCACGAAACAAATTCACATCTGCTTATCATCTTCTTGTTCCTAAAAGGGTCGATAATTTGCATTCATATACGTAAGACAACTGTAAACGGGAAGCCCGACTGCTTCAAGGTTCGAACCTTGAAGTAGCCGGAAAAAACAAAAAAAGAAAGAGAAAAACGATTCCTTGTCTGATGAGAGTTAATTTTGCTGCTACATTCAAGGTAAAGCAAGAATTTGGCGTAAATTATATAAAAGTTGATTTGTAGCAACGGTCCAGGCTGGTAGTAGTGGTGAAAATGATATAGGGAGTATTTTCTTGTCATATATTGTGTCCCTTGGTCCCAATAAATATCGCAGACTACCTGACTATTGTGGAAGATCACGGGCCTCAATTTATGATTACAGTGCACTTTTCCTCAGTTCATCACTTCTGGCAAGACAATGCACTGTGTCACAAATCAATTGTTTGGTTCATAAAACACAGCATTGAGTTTTCTTAAATTGGCCTCTACAGTCAGCAGATCTCAATCCCATAGAGCCCAAAGGGATTTTTTTAATATACTATTGCTTACCAATAGGCCACTCAACTTACTGAATGAGGTTATTGTAGGGGCGTAAAGGGAGGAGCTAAGAAGTGCATATTATGAGGATATGTAGGATATATAACAGATAGTCTTGGACTTGATGAGATTAAGATTGTTGTAGTCAAGGAAGCATCTTCTTGAACGTTTGTTCCACAAAATAAGTTTTGAGTTGAACTTGTTTTGTTTTATTTCTTGTTTTTTTTTTTACATATTCTGATCTATAAGTATTTTTTGCAAAATTCATTTTATAAATGTTGCAAATTTAACAACAGAACAAAAAAGAGAATGGTGGGGGGTTGCCATTATAAACAATTAATCAGAAAATTGAAATATAAGTTTCAGTAACGTTGAAAGCATTTATTTCTCCTTCGGGATATTCTTCTCTTTTTTTGTTTCGGCATCTATTTAAATCCTTTTTTTTTCTTTATTACACTTTTTTCCTTATATTTTCACTTTCATTGAGCCTTTCTTTATTCTTTTTACTTTTTCTCTTCATTTTTCTAATATTTTCTTTTCTTTCTTGAGCCTTTATTTTTCTATTTTTATTTTTGTGTATTTTATTCTTTATTCTTTTATTCATTTTATTTTTTCTCGCTTTCTTGCCTTCTTCATTCTTTTTTGTTTTTTTCTTTTTCTTATGACTTCTTCGTCTTTTTCTTCTTACTTACACGATTTCTTTCCTTTTCTTTTTTATCTCTTCTTCTTTCTTACACTTCTTTCTTTCTCCTTTTCTCCTCGACTTTTGGACGCGTTCTTCTCCTCGTTTTCATTTTAAATTTTCAACTTTTCTTTTTTCTTTTTCTTCAGGTTCCACTTCATGTTCTCTTTCCTATCTTCATAATTCGGGAACAGAGAAAGATCGAAAAAATCTCTTTTCCTCTCCACAGTTTTCTAATGCTTTACTTAATTACTCCATTTTCTCTTTACTCTTCCAATCATTTTTCCATTCCTCTTCTTCCTTCTTCCCATTTCTCTGCCTCTTATACTTTTTCTACACATCTTTCCTTTAATTTGTAGGCGCCTACCCTCGGCCGGTGGTATTACGGTATATCAAAAGTATGTTCGTTTTAAAACTTACCTAAACTTACCTAGCTCCGTCAAGTTTTTTAAAGCTTTCATGGGATGTGCAAGTAATATAATGTCGGGTCCGAAAATGGAATCACCGAGCCGAGCCGAGTTCAAATTCCAGCCGAGTCTGTTGCGTTCTCTTCACAGTACGCTCTTTGAAAAGGCGTAAATCTATTCTTCTACCCCTACCAGCTAACTGGGTACATTGGGTTCCCTATTCTCTGATGGAAGCTATACTAGGAGAACAACTTTGAGGAGACTACATCTGGAAAATGAGACTTCTCTGCACTTTCCAACAAATAAGGCATGACAATTCATTTACAATATAGAAAAGAATTCTGTTGAGAGCCACGATTACCAACGTCTTGAAAGATCATGGCATTAAAACTGCTCTGAATAATTTCGGCTACTGTTCATCGCTTACTCTATCTTGCACTTTAAAACATCATAATCATATATGCGTCATAATTATTATCATATACACATTAATCATATCATAATCATATGTATCATGATCATATGTATATTATAAATATATATGCCTCATAATCGACAAGTGAGAATCATACAATTTTTAGGAAACAAGTCCCCACCCTTAAAATGCTTAAACCACTTTTGGTTGGCATAGTCCAATACTATTTAATTTCCACCAAATTTTCGAATTTTCTGAACAGCTTCATAAGCTTGGAAGTCCAGTTTAAAATAATGACTAAAATCGCGAGAACTTTTGTCCACCACAACAGCATCTGAAACAATATATCTTAATAGTATTGATAATTATCGTATAATAATATTAATTATATAATTTTCACACGTATTTTACAAGTTTATAAGTAAAGGTATGTAAAAACAACGAAAATACTTTTACTATACCATAAGAACAAATAAATCATTGGCTAAATTACTAAGTACCCCACTATTATGACTTTACTCCACACTATACTAAACGTAACATTTATGAGTACCTATTTAGCTGACTACTTCCAACTGATACCAACACTTAGTGTTTTAGTCCAGAATTTGAACACTGTTTTTCAAAGAATACAAGCCCTCCCAACTTAAGATATTAACGCAGTATAACCGTCTATCTTATTTTATCTTCTAATTTTATCCTATTTGACCTTGTGTCGTGTCAAATAAAGCTAAGTCTGCGTGCGAGAATTCTCACAGACAACATCAATAGACAATTCCCATAAAAATAAGCAATTCTACTGAAAAATTAAAGGAAACAGTAGAAAGGGCAAAAAGAAAAATTAGTAAAATGGAGAAAATGGGCGAATATACAATTGGTGGAGAAAAAAGGTGAATGTCAAGATATAGCATATGATTTATTCGGGCGGTGACGGAGACTTCGACAAGAAAATGGCACCCACAGACGCCATTAAAAAAATGGCGTCAGTGGATTGCGCGCGAAATGGTCGCCAAGGGCAAAAACTGATGTTAAATGTACAGCTGAGTATTCAAGCAATGGAAAATTACAGTCTTAATAATGTTACTGGGAGGAATTTCAGCGCTACAAAGAATTTTTCATATTTATGAGTATCGATACAGCTAAACTGTTGCCTCGGTTCACAGTTTTCTTCCTTCTTACAATGTCGACGCTGATTATATATATATATATATATATATATATATATATATATATATATATATATATTGAATGTGAATTTATTGTTCAATCATTAGCCCTAAGCAAATTGCGGGTCAAGTATTTTGTGCTAGTTGTGGTAAAACGTTCAAGAAGTAAAGAGAGATACGGGAGATTTAAGCAGAGTTTCTAGGATAATTTACAGTTTAAATGTATAATTTGCTTTTAAATTTCAATTTAATTTTTTAAAAATCGAAATAAGTTTAAATATATATTCATTTAATCATTTCGCAGAAAAATATACGCATACACACTACCAAATACATGCATAATTTTAATGTATATATTCATATATATATATATATATATGTGTGTGTGTGTGTGTGTGTTTGGGTGTGTGAATAAAAAGGCAAGAGGAAAAGCTATTTTTCCATTTGTCTTTTTTTAATATGTTCCTTTTAATTTGATACACTTTAATAATAATTTCCACGCGCATATTTATATATATAATAGATAGATAGTAACAGAATGAGATTATATACTTAAAAATAGAATAGATAGATAGATAGATAGATAGATAGATAGATAGATATACCGACAAACGCACATAAACATATATGTACATATATTGAGAGAAATGTAAATGTGTGCTTTTATGTGTGATATATATATATATATATATATATATATATATATATATATATATATATGTGTGTGTGTGTGTGTATGCGTGTGTAAGTGTTTAATATAGGACATAGAATTCTCAAAAAATTTTAAAGAAATTTGACAAATGGAAAACGTTTCATTGAAACTAGATTTGATTACGCGTTTCGCCATTGAAGGCGTCATCAAATCCCTAAACGAAAGAAAGAAATGTTTCAATGAAATGTTTTCCATATGTTACTATATATATATATATATATATATATATATATATATATATATATATATATATATATATATATATATATATACGTAGTTGTATTGATGTGAGTTGGTGATACTGGGTTACACAGCCTTGCGATCATCAGACTGACGGTCGCAAGGGCGTGAAACCCTGGATCACAAACTCACATCAATACAACTAGGTATGTTAGGTCTATCATCGATAGATTTATATATCATACATATTACATATATATATATATATATATATATATATATATATATATATATATATATATATTACAAAGAGTTAATCATACCTTGAATCAATCAGCAATATGAATGCGATTATTGGCGAAATCTCTTCGCTAGTAGACATAATTATAAGCATTATACTACTGATAATCCTCTGAATGGTGAGTTCCCTAAACATCCCCTTCCAATGCTTTTGCGTAAGTGTTTTTTTTAATATCTTTTTTTCTTTGGATCTATTTCCAAATTTTCTTTTTCGAGACGATTTTCTTGGTTCTCGCATTGTTTGAGGTCTTTTTATATCAAACGTATCGAAAATCGTGTCCATTACCTCTTCTTGGGGTGGACCGTTAGCGTCCTGTAACAGTCTTTTCCTTATTTCGTTTACGTGTCTCCTGCGTGAGAATTTTTGTCCCTGAACTATGTAAACCATCTTGCCAATTATTTTCTCAATTGTGCCTTGCTCCCAGTAAGATGTGTTATTTTTATAGGCTTTAAAAAAAACTTTTTCTCCTGGGAGAAATTTTCTTTTTGGTGCATAGGACTGTGTTACTTGTTTTGTTTTACTTGGTAGCAATTTATCAAATGCAGATCTGATCTTTCTAGCAAACATCACTTCTGCGGGTGATAGTGTTGATGGTGTAGCATTATTTGGCGTTATTCGATATACCTGAAGAAATTGCTGTAATGCTTTCTCCATAGGCACATCGTAGGCTTTTCGTAGCGCTCTTTTGAGTGTATCAACGAATCTCTCCGCCCGACCATTTGATCTTGGGTGAAAAGGCGGGGATTTTATATGTTTTACTTGATAAATTTCGCAAAACTCTTGGAAATCTGCTGACGTGAATTGCGTTCCATTATCTGTGACTAGACAATCCACTACACCAAACCGAGCGAATAGCTCGTGGAGGCAATTTATGGTTGTTTCTGAAGTAGGATTTTTGCAACGAACCACCTCCGGCCATTTACTATAGCTATCCACTATGATTAAATAGCAAAAACCGTCAATTGGTCCTGTATAATCTGCGTATATTCTTGACCACGGACGATCAGTCTCTGGCCATGGCGTATGTATGATTGGCGATGCTTTGGCTGCTAAGTTACAACCCTTGCACATTTCCACCATCTGAGTAATATCCTGGTCCATATTCTTCCAATATACATAGCTTCGCATTAGCGACTTCATTCTATTTTTACCAGGATGGCCCCTGTGGAAAACCTTTAAGATCCGCTTATGTAATGTTTTGGGAATTACAGCTCTTTCATTGTAAAGTAACACATTGTGGCATAGAGAAAAGCTGTCCGAAATTTGCTCATTTTTTTCTTCTATTTTTGCTTTTGTTTCATTAATAAATTCGTCGTTTTTGGCTTCATTTTTTATGTCTTGTAATGTGACTGGGAGGTTTCTAACTGTACAACATAGTACTGTCCTGATATCTTCTTCGTTTCTTAAGGCTGCGATTACCGTATCTTCCAATGGTTCTGTCTTTGTTGGTATAAGTCTCGACAGACCATCCACATGCCCGATCTTTTTCGTTGGTAAATATTCCAATCTGAAATTATAGTTCAGAAGAATTGTTCCCCATCTAAGTAACCTATTTGCAGTGTAAACCGGTAGACCTTTTTTCGAACTAAAAATTGTTAGTAACGATGTGTGATTCGTCTGTAGAGTAAAATATCTACCATAGATGTACCTATGAAACCTCGTGACTGCGAAGATAATTTCTAGAGCTTCTTTCTCTATTTGTGATTAATTTCTCTCCGCTGGTAGAAAGGGTCGAGGAGCATGTGCGATGGGTTTTATTGTCCCATCTAGCATTTTATGTAATAGCGTCACTTGCTTCAATAAATTCTAGTTCGGGATCGTAGTGTGCCAAAAATAAATCTGAAGTTAATATTTTGATTATTTCGTCAAATGCTTTTTGGCATTAATCTGTCCACTGCCAACCCTTTTCTTTCTTTAGCAGCTCGTTCAGTGGTGCGCGAAGTTTATGCATTTGAAGTATGAATTCCTGGTAGTAACTTACTAATCCTAGAAAACTTTGTAGTTCTGTTATGTTCTTAGGAACTGGCATTTTTTTTTTATTGCTGTTGACCTTTCAGGGTCTGGTCGTCTACCTTCTTGATCTATTATATGGCCAAGGTATTTGATTTCCTTCATGAAAAAATCGCACTTATTTTCTTTTATTTTAAATCCATAGCTTTGTATTCTTTTAAATACTTCCTGTACATGTTCCCTGTGTTGTTCAACCCTTTCGCTATTAATCAATACGTCATCCAGGTATGCAATTGTGTACTCTAGTCCGGCAAGCATCGTATCCATTGTCTGTTGGAATATAGCCGGCGCGACCTTAATTCCAAAAGGTAATCTTTGGTATCTGTATAGTCCTTTGTGTGTATTTATGCATAGTAGTTTTGAACTTTCCTCATCGACTGGAATTTGCAGGTACGCCTCACTTAAATCAATTTTTGAAAAATTTCGAATTTTTGCATCCAGTCCGTTCCGAATAGGTTTTCTGTATTTCTTAAGACGTACATTTTTAGTTTTTTCGTCATTCCATTAAATGTTACATTTGTAATTACTTCATCCTCAAATTTTCTTTCTCTCCCCGTAACTAATCTAGCAATTTTATCCGTTTTTAACATGGCAGGTTTGTTCAGTTTTCTCCATGTTTGTAGGTTTATGATAGTTAAATCTGAGCCAGAATCCAGCTGTAGCCTAACTTTTCTATTTTGCATTTCAACTTGTACGTATTTTCTTATGTTAGTCTCATCTGCTTGGTCAGTCCTCGTAATTCTTATTCTGCTTTTGTTTTCTATTCTATTCCAACAGTGAGAACTTTTGTGGCCTATTTTTTACATGATAGACAAGCTTTAAAACGATAAGTACAGTCTTGAAACCAATGCCAAGTCCCACAGCGATAGCATGGACTGGGTGGTAATTTTTTTTTATTTTTAGAGTTAGAAAAGTTTGTTTTACCTGTTCTTGAGTGGGGGAAATCGGTTTGGTTTGTTTGTGAGGAGGGTAAGTTGGCTTGTCTTCGTACTTTATGTAGGTGTGCTATGCCAAATTCTTCTATGTCTTGTGAGTCTTTCTTCACACTGATGCATCTCTGGCAGTCTTCGACTAGCTTTTGAAGTCTCAAATTTTGTTCACTCTCCAATTTAGTAAGGATTCTGCGTCTCATTTCAGCGTCTTTGGTTGAAACCAGACCTTGAACGTAAATTAAGCATTTGAAATTGTCCGCGCTGAGTTCTGATAATTTGAAGTCGTCACAATATTTGTTGACAATGGACGCGAAAGTTATGTAATCTTCGTTGTCCTTTTTTGTAAGGTTCGTGCATTTCCATCTTTTGTGGAATAGTGAAGTATTATGGCTGAAAAGTTCCGTTAGAAGTTTAATGGTTTCTTTGAACGTTAGCTCACTTGTTTTTCTGGGAAGGATATAATCTACGAATTTGGTATATTCACATGTGCCTAATTTTGTTAGCAATAGACGTACTTTACGTGCGTCTGACCAATCTTTGCAGTCAAATTCATATATAGATCTTTGTACCTTCGGAAGTAGTTTGCAAAAGTTTTATCTTCGTCGGGTGCGTGCTTGAAATCTTCGATAGTACTCCAAATAGTGTCTTGTGTGAGAACTGTTTCGTTCTCAGATTTTTGCTCCTTATTTGACATTACACGTAGCAATTATTCTTGCAATTTCAAATATTTCTGTTCGTTTTTTTTTGCTGCTGTTGAAATTGGATTTTGATAAGCTCCATAATGGTTGACTTGAAATCTTCCACGTTGACGTAATTTTGTGTAACCTGATATTCTGCAACCTGTGTACATAAAAAAATTTCCTTTGTTGCCAGTGAAACTAGATATCCAAAAAGAAATTGCTTTTTTTCTTTTTTTCTTTGTGTGTTCGCGTAGAACTATTTTTTTTTAGAATCTCGCGTAGAACTTGTTTTTTTTTAGAGTTTACTCTTCGCCCACTGTTATGTGCGACGGATAGCAAAAAAGGTATGTCCTCTGCCTATAGAATTTGTTTTTCTTTTGGGGTTTTCCAGGTCGCCACTTGTTATGTGCGACGTATAACAAAAAAGTATGTCCTTCGCGAATAGAGTTCGTATTTCCTTGGGGGTTTCCTCGTCGCCACTGTTATGGTCCAGGTTCCTTGTACCACGGTGATGGTCCAAGGTAGAACCAATGAAGAATAACTCGAACACAGGTATGGAATAACACAGATATATTACAAATAGAAAGATGTATACAAAAGAAGTAGAAGTGTTAGTAATAACAATCAGGTTAGGTTAGAGAGAACTATGTTGTCTCGACCAGTATCACTATTCCAATGTCTTACAGTAATCGTCTGACGCGACTCTGTCTCTGACTGACTCACACTCCCTGACTCTGTGTCTGCTGCTCCCTCTTGGGGCGCAATATTTATGAGATACGGAACAGTCTATTAATATTATGGTTAAGTTCCCATAACAATTAGCGCTTTGTAATGTAAAATGTATGCTTCCTATTTTATTATATATATATATATATATATATATATATATATATATATATATATATATATATATATATATATATATATATATAAGATTTAAGAATGTAATAATTCAAAAGTAAAACAGATAATTTTATGTAGTGCTCAATATTAAAATTAGAGCATTGATATTATTTTTATATATAAAAGAATTGCTTAACTGTAATTCCGCATATCAGTCCTTGTTGATATGTCCCTGACTTCGAAGTTTCGTGAAAACGTCCACTTTTCAAGGATTTGGTGTTTATTTATAGATATACTTTTGTACCTCGACTTAACGAAATGATAGGACCTAGCTGTCTGACAGCTAGTTCCTATCATTTTATTGTTCAAATTGCTAGATGTAACCTAAAGAATTTAGATAGATAGATAGATAGATAGATAGATAGATAGATAGATAGATATGGTAGCAGTTCTATCTCTCGAACTTATCGCTTGTGGAACTTTCTTCCTCCTTCTTTCTTCTCCTCAGTTTCTTTCACTCTCAGGAACACTTTACGCCTTAGTGGCTTTATCGCCTTACGTTAGCAGAAATTATTAATTAGATATCTAATGGTATTTGCGTTTAAGTGAACATATAGCGAATGATTGTTTTGGTACGATCTTCCAAATGTTGATATTTAAGGCAGACAAACAGATACGGTCGTCTGATTTGAATATCAGCAATTGTTAATTGTTTATTAGTAACAGTTAACAGTCGCATCAGCCTTGCTTGTCAGTTGTTATTCGTCAGTTTCTTTGCGTTGCATGTGTCAAATTTGAGTGTCTGTATTCTTGAATGATTCTTATTTTGCAAATATTCAGAAAAACCGAAGCTCTGCAACTCTTCATGTGTCTGTAAAATTTATAAAGACTTCATTTCCATGCAAACAATCATTTATAGCAGCAAATCAGGCAGTTATCTGATTTATTTATAGTTAAATATTTGTGTCGATGACAGCGAAATCATGGCAAAAATGGGTGTATTTTATCTGTTTGTTGTCTAAATTTATCAAATGAATCTAGATTCTCATTTAAGGACCTTTTTCAGAATGGTATTTGGTGTATGAGAGACTCCAGCAGCAAGGCAAGTAAAAAAAACTAATGATATTTAATCATCTATCAATTTTATGGTATATAAGTCTCACGAACATATAAGATATTTCCCATTATGTCAATTATTATGCCGATTGTAACTGGAATACCATCTATATTCCCATAATTACAGTTAAATACAAATTTCTTTTTTGTGCGCTTATTATAAATTTAAGAAATTTCGATATTGATGGTTGGAAGTAGGTTTTATATGCTATCAAATAGGCTCACTTAATGTCAGGTTCGTGCTCCTCCTGGCCTTTTGAACAGGAGTAGATGTTTATCCCTTGTTTCTTCGCATTATTACTTTGCTTTGCTTAAAATGAATTGTTTTTTTTTTAATATTATACGCCATATGCCCAAGAAAACGAGAAAAATCTATCACAGTGGATTAAATAAAAAGTTCGATTTGAATTCCCAAATTGCGACAGACACTTGAGGAAGGCAGGAAAGAACAAAACGTTGTGACTATAATAGCCACAACTGAGGCTGAAGAATGGGGAATAAGTCCTCCTCCACAAGACTGCGTAAATGATTTCAAACTCTTTCAAGGCCGGAAAGCGAGGATTTAACAGTCCAGCTACGCCGCAATACTCTATTTTCGCTGCCATATCTGGATTGAATGTGCTCAGTTGTCATTTTTTAGTGTATAGCAGACTTAGTTGATTAGAAATATAATTTATTTTCGACTAGTTTTGACTTTTAATCACAACTCTGAGTTTATTTTCACATTTCACGATTATTAAGTAAGTAGCATTAATCAGAAATTAAAAAATAACAACCAAAAGATCTGAACTGCGCCTATCTGACACTTAAGATTAGGTCGCGGATATCCATCGCTCCTCGAAATTCAATTTTAGGCATATTGTAATATTCTTCCATATCCGGTTTTCATACAGCCGTATTCTTCCATTTCCTGTTTTCATACAGCTATATTCTTCCATATCCGGTTTTCATACAGCTATATTCTTCCATATCCGGTTTCTATCCAGCTATAATCTTTATCATCTGTAGAAAACAAAGCAAGAAAAGAAGGCATTAAGACAAAGGTGGATAATGGAAAGATCGCGAAGTTCATAAGAAATACAGAATTTTGATCCGTCGACTACAAGAATAGAGAAGTATGCGCTTCATAAAACTAGAAAAATTAAGAAACAATTTCTTCTATTTTAGTTATTCTTTCATGTCTTACGTTGAAAAATTACTACTCTCTTTACTGTTTAAATTTATTGCGGAAACAAAATTTTTTTAAAGTTTTCAATAACAAAAATGAGATCTGTTTAATGATATATGATTGGGAAATTGTCTCTTGAATAAATTGTAGAATAAATCTAGGCTTCTGCCATTTTCCACGTAGATTGTTTATGAAAACTTTGACTGTCGAATATTAATTAATAAGTATTTATGAAAATGAGTAAACTTTAGCCCAAGTGTACAAACGTAGAACATTCAGAAAGAATTGAACACACTTATGAAACTAGTTTATTTTCACCCAAGACACAATTTTAAATGAATAAACAAATTAGGATGAAATAATGCAAATTTTGCCAGTGTCTTCATTCTTTTTTTCTTTTTCTTTTTTCATAATGTTTGAAAACTCTTCTAAGCGTCTGAACCATACTCGACTGCTCTTAGTCAACTGATCAGTTGCGAATTTTATGAAGAATTTGGAAACTACGAAAATAAGTTTTAGGTAATCTTATCAAAATGAATCTCGGGTTGCGCTTCAAGGTATGTCATTCACGTTTTGATTGGCTGAAGAAAAAGTCATTTCTTGCAAAATCAGAAGTCTCAGGTATCTAAACGCAAACCACGAGACATGAATGTTCTTTTGTATTTGTTGGTACCCAAAAAGGAATAATGATTCGAAGAATACATGTAAATTAAATAAATAGTCAAAAAGTATTGAAAACTTTTATATCAACATAATATGATTGAATAGCTGTGTTTCTGAATGAGGTATTGTAATTATTCAGTTCGAAATTCCAATCATCGGAAGAAGGCAGGAGCGTACAACGGCCAAAACGTCGTGAATATCGCAACGGAAATGATAACAACTGTGGAAAAAATGTAAATGATATAAATAATGATGGAATAGATTATTTATCTGAAAAGATCTGAGAAAACCAAGAAAAATAATCCGATGAATTAAGAATGATGAAGTACAAAATTGTAAAGAATGATAGAAAATATTCTGTCATTCTAATGATAAAGATTCAATTGGTTTTAATTAATAAAAACGTTTATTGATTTTATTATATTTTTATAAGCTTTCACATTCCTAATCTGTACAATTCTAACATCAAAGTTCTTATATAAAAATGTAATTATAGGACTAAACTCTTTTTGCTGTCGTTCGATTAAGGGTTTACCATTTACACTAGTACCTGGTTTTATTTATATAGTCTTCCCTTTGTCCTGTCCTGGCAATTCACCAGGTTTCTGAAGCTATCTGTAGAAAAAGAGTCTTTCTGGAAAAAGCCCCCCAAATATCTACGCGTACCTATTGATGAGTATTAAAAAGAAACGGCTGCTTTCTATCACTGATGAATGGAAACTAACGCATTAAACTACTTGGTACTTTACAAATATCAAAATCTGATCCCTGTGGGAAAAGTATGAGTTTCTAATTTAGCTAAAAAGAAAAATGGTTCTAATGAACAGTGAGCTAAGACGTTGATCTTTGCATCCGTAGACAAGAGCTTGCCATCAAACAAACTTTCGATATTTTGTTAAATGATCAGGTGGGAATTTGCTTTATTTACTTTCCATGCACGAACAAAGTTGAAAAGAAAAATTGCAAAGCGAAGTGGGGCGGGAGATAAGAAAATGGCGAGAAAAAGAAGGAATGTTGGCGCATGCGTTGCAGGTTTTTTCATCAATATTGGTACTATTGTTGTTCTTATTGTTACTGTAACTACGCTTCCAATCAATTGCCTTTTATTCCAAGATATAAGATTGTTATTATCCGTTGTCCTATTTTCGTACAAAGTAAACAATTTGAAACATAGTGATAGATAGATAGATAGATAGATAGATAGATAGATAGATAGATAGATAGATACGAATCAGTCAGGTGAACAAATACAGACAGATTGAGGAAGGTGCAGTAAAAGGCTTCATACATTGAAAAAACACAAATTTATAAATTCGCAAAGACACATATATTTGTGTACTATTGTCTGAATTTGATTTTATATGATTGCAGTAATTTCCTTCATAAATTCCATGTATAAGGACGTATATAATTTGATATTAACTCAATGTACTCCCTACTCACTCTATCAGACCCGTTCTCTATATTTCTCTCTTTATATATAGAAGTAGAGAGAGAGAGTAGGGATGGAGAGAAAAAAGCAAACAAATTTCGAGAGAGACAATGAAAACTGCACGGACGTTTCATGTAGAAAAGACGTTTGTTTACGGATTTTGTATTTACAATAGATAATTTGCTAAAGCTGTAATTGTATGATACAATACAATGTAAAACACGGACACAAAATAACCCCCATATGTATATGTATATGGGGGCGGGGGTTAAAAATTTCAGATAGAATATATCTGTTAAAAGACAATCTGAATAAAGACAAAAGGAGAACTTAGGAGCTAAGGAGATCTTAGCTGACGTGTTTCATTTGCCTTTATAATATACCACAGAGGACGAAACGCATCGGCTTAGATAAGTTTTCCTTTTGTCTTTATTCATAGATATATTTTTACATGCTGCGATGGATAAATTGTCATCTCAATTACGCAAACATAAAAATAATACTGACATCATATTTTAACAAATATATTAACCAAAATTACACAAAAATATCTTGAAATACTAAAAGTAAATCTATTCAATAAAGTCGCCATTGGCTTCAACCGCGGCCTCCAGACGACTTCGGAATCTCCTGCAACTCTTCTAAACGGACTCCTTGTTGGCGAATGCTGCCAGAAACTTTGCCCTCTGTTTATCTTTGGTGTTACAAACAGTGTTGTTGGTCTCTCGCTCAACTGCGCCCCACACTTAATTATCAAAGGGGTTGCAGTCTGAGGAATTATGTGAAACAGATGTAAGAGATGATGCGGTCGCAGAAATTGTCTGACAGCGGTGACTGGGTTCCCCTGCTTGTGTCGCATGATACAGAGTCCTGTTGTCAGACTTAGGGTCTTCCACCCGCCACCCTCTTTACCCAGGGAAACACTACTTCCTCAAGGCACTTGATGTAGGCCTCCGTGTTGAGTCTGAGGCTGTAGGAAGATGAATGGAGGCATAACGTCGCCATAACTAATGATCACTCCAAACACCTTCGTAATCACCATTAGACTCATCCAACTCTTTCCGAACCCTTAGCACTGTCCTCAGATTGACACACAAACACTCTGAAATGTTCGTATTGGAGCTTCCGGTGCGAATTGCCAAGCAATATAGCATGCCGTTTCTAAATTTCTGCCGGAGTGAATTGCATAATGGTGCACTTTTTCTCACAGACAGCGCCCAACGACCCTAGTATACTGTGTATTCAACAAAATCAAAAATCATCAACGCGCATGTGCGAAATTAAAAAAAATATAAAATGGCCACAATTTACCCATCGCGCCCTGTATGTTAGAAAAAGAGAGATAACGTAGACGGAGGAATCAACACTGCATTCTGACTTCCAGTTTATTAAATGCGGACAAAACATAATCATGATTTTTCAGAAGTGGGTTTGGTTCGAGAACTCTCACTCTCTATCCACCCCTCTCTCTCTCTCTCTCTCTCTCTCTCTCTCTCTCTCTCTCTCTCAGTCATTTTTTCTCTTATGGTGATTGTCCGTATGATTTTTGTAAGTGTGAAAGAATTTAAGTTACACAAGTGTTGTAGTTGTAGATAGACATATCTTAGATCCTTTAAGTATGGATTTTTTTTTAAATTGGTGATATAAGGTATGTTTGAAGTGTGTTTATAGATGAAAAATATTTATCAAAATCTCCTAAGTATTTCCTGCGTAATGAATTATTCTAATTAGGGTGACATTTATAAAATCGAAGTCATGGTATGTTTGTTTGTTTATTACGAGCAAGTTTAAAGAGTTATCCCAAATGTTAATGTTCGTCGATGTTGGCTTTTACATTCGTAGGTGTGTCACCAAGGTTGCTCTTCCTACATTGCAGACGTTTTATGCCATAAATCTCGTCACCTGGTTTGATGTTGGATCTATTTTTCTTCTTAAGTATATCACTGATTTTCTTTAAGGTGCTGATAAAAATCTTAGTGTGGGGTATATTTTGTTTTCAAGTTATATTGATATAGTGTAGAAAAGTAGGATTATGACTTTTGCGATTTTGCTGTCGGAAGGAGCTACGTTGTCGGTGGTGGTGCCTACTTTTGGGGATTTGTGGACATTGTCAGCTCGTTTTCTAGCGTTGATGACGAAAAGATGTGGACAGAGAAGTCTAAACATTTTTTCAATGTATTTATCTTCTTCCTCTAGGTATCCTAGTCAGTCTGCATCGTCTAAGGGCTCTGATTTTATTTTTTGGCTGTGGTGGTTTTCATTAAATCATTAATTCCATTAAATTATTTTTATTTGTGGATTTGCGGTAAATTTTAAAATATAATTTGCTATTATTTCATATTAATAAATAATCTATTATTAATATCTATTATTTTCATAATATTATTATATTATTACCATAATATCTATTCTTAATAGAATATTTGCTTAACCAATGTAAAACGAATAACGAAAGAATAAAAATGCCAGAATTTCATTTTATCCTCCATATTCCATATTCTGCTGAATATTGCTGGAAAGTAAATCGCCGACCTAGATGCAGATTTTGCGCTGATAGTTGTAGATTTTCATCCAGAATTTTGATATAGTCTGCAGATTTCATTATTTCTCTTATCGCAATTAATTACCCAGTCACCCTTGAGCCGAAACAATCCAAACATTTCATCGAGCCACCTTCATATTTTAATGTTGCCACTGTGTTCTTTAGGAGGATAGTCTCACCTTTCTTGCACCCAATCTTCTGTACATCATTATGCCCCAAAAAGCTCAATTTTTGTTCCATTACTCCATAGTACTTGTTCTCAAAAGCAATTTTCTTTGTCCAAGACCTTTTGGCAAAATTAAAGCGAGCAACAATGTGACATGGTTTGTGAGTTCATCGTGGTCGGTTTCCATACAAGCCATTTCTATTTAAACAACATTGTATTGTGCGAGTACTTATGCTGATACCCATCGTATCCAAACTTTTGGCGATGTCTTTCAAAACAACTCTTGAGTCTATATTAACTTTGCGGTACAGTTTTCGGCAAATTCACTGTTTTGTCAAACAGCTTAAATCTCTTTATAGCTGACTGTGCCTTAGATCTAGGGATAGCTAACCGGTTTGAAATAGCGCTGTAACTATATCCCGACTCATGGGAGTTAATAATTCTCTGTTTCAAGTCAACGCTAAGCTCCTTTGTCTTCCCCATCGTGTTGTTAACGTAAGAATAACAATGGTGACACACTATGCACCACGTGATGTTCTACTGAATAAATAGTCCAGAAGGCTTCACCGATAAAATAATTATGTAAATTACTTATACTTACAAGAATCAATCAATTTAAAACGATATTTTCTACTGTACGAATAATTTTCTCTTTTGCATAATTCGCTTGTCAAATTTGTTGCATTTAACCTATTATTCTGAAAATTGAGTTTTAAATTCTTTTTTTTTTTTTTGCGTATTTATTAACATATAAAAAACCTGGTATGATACGAGCATTAGATTCTGCGAAATAGATAAAAATATTCAAAATTGATGGATGTACGAATAATTTCGTTGTGAACTATATATATATATATATATATATATATATATATATATATATATATTTGTGTGTGTGTGTGTGTGTGTGTGTGTGTGTGTGTGTGTGTGTGTGTGCATAGAAAACAAAAAATTGATTTAATAGAAATAAACACCATTTATACATTTTCATGGGTGAAAAATGTATTCGTACAATGAAAATTTCAGATTTTAAAACTTTTAAATTGTTTTAATACCTAAATTATTCAAGTGGAATATTCTAGAATGTTCCAATCATGTTATCAGTTGTTATTCTTAGCCTAATAAATACAAACAGATCATTCTGAAATTTTGAAATTGCACGATGAAAGAAGGTTATCATCACGGTGAAAGGTAAAGAATTGATAAATTCACAAAAAGAACTGATTGTTAAGCTCTGGAGAGAAGGTAAAAGTTACAGGAAAATCTCAGACAACCTGAATATTCCATTTACTAACATTAGTTCATTCATTGCAAGGTAAAGAAAATTCAAAACTGCTGAAAGCTGAACAGGTGCTCTACAGAAGATTTCTTCAAGATCTTCAAGGAAATTAATGCGTCAAATTAAAAAGAAATCCAATAGCTACTCGGCAAATGTTGCAGGACGATTTATTTTCATCAGGATTCTGTGTCACTAAACGGGCAATGTTCAATGAAATTCATAGGAACAATCTAAAGTCACGCCCCCCACGGAAAACTCCGCTGTTATTGAAAAGACACAGAGATACCAGGTTGAAATTCGTTATTGAACATAAGGATAAGGAAAAATCATATTGGGAAAGAGTGTTATGGGCAGACGAATCCAAAATTGAGTTGTTTGGACAGAATTCTAGAAATCATGTTTGGAAGAATGATGACGACGCCTTCAAAGTAAAGAACACAGTTCCAACAGTGAAATTTGGTGGTGGCAGCATCATGGTTTGGGGATGTTTTCCTGCAAAAGGTACTGGCAGCATATCAAAATATTTTGGAAGCAAATTTAATGATTTCGCTTGAAAATTTTGTACTTCCTCCTGATTGGATCTTCCAACAGGAAAATCATCTTAAGCACCCTGCAAAATCTACGAAGAAATGGCTTACTGAAAATAATGTAAATATCCTGAAATGGCCAAGTTAGTCCCCAGATTTAAACCCAATCGAGAATCGTTATTTGAAAATTCAAATCCAAATCCCGGATCTGAAGACCATATGCGAAGAAGAATGGAACAAAATACCAACTAAAATTTGCAAACCATTAATTGAGAACTATCAGAAGAGGTTGGTTACTGTAGAAGTGAATAATTTTTATTAATCAAATTTTTTTCTGTTTTTTATGCATATATGTATGTTTAATTATTAGTTGGAAATAAATAAAAAATGTGTATGTGTACGAATATTTGCTTCCTCCCACTATATATATATATATATATATATATATATATATATATATATATATATTTACGAATGGAATTTTCATATATTAAGCTGACATATTCTTATTTTATTGTTTAAACCTTATTTATGGAGGATACCCATATTTGAGTAGATGGTCTGTTTTTATTTATTTATTAAACAGTATATTTTATTAGACACACACAGACACACAGACACACAGATAGATAGATAGATAGATAGATAGATAGATAGATAGATAGATAGATAGATAGATAGATAGATAGGATTAATACAATATAAAATTTGTTACTTTGCTGATTCAACACACAGACTCCAGAGTTTAGCAGACGAACCTTTTTGTCATCATTCAATGCACTCGTCAGGAGGTATCAGCCCTTGTCTACTGATTTTCTCATTTGCATTATTTTTGTATTAAGTTAAAAATAATAATTTATCTACTTTTTATTGCTGTGATAGGTTGATTTTTTTCACTCTGTGTGTGCGTATGTGTATGTGGGTAGGTGCGTATGTGTGTACGTAAAATGTCGTGGTTATTGCTTCTTTTCATATTTTTTGTCTCCTTACATTTTCACACTATTCCTTTTAATTCTCTCTCTCTCTCTCTCTCTCTCTCTCTCTCTCTCTCTCTCTCTCTCTCTCTCTCTCTCTCTCTCTTTAGGCTCTGAGTGTCATAGATAATGAACCAATGTTATTTCTGGTGTCAGAGACAGGATTTTTTGTTAGGCTAATTTTTCTCGAATATTCTGCGCTTTTCTTAAGCTTGGAAAATATACGTGCATTCAGTATTTTTTATTTCTTGTTTAAATAATTATTATGTTTAATTAATGCTTAAATGGCAAAGTAAATATTTGATTATATGTCTACACTTACTCATTATTTCGTTTTTATTATTTATTATTATTTTTTTTACCTGGTTTGGTAATATCATAAGTATTAAAGTATTAATTATCGAAGGTTAGATTTATAACTGCATTGTATTTATAGCTGTTTGAATATATATACATACATACACCCCCTGCGTGCGTACCCCCCCCACACACACACACGCACACACACATAAATACACACACGCACACACACATATATATATATATACATACATACAACATATATAAACATACATGCAAATGCATACGTACATATATATTAATATATTAATTATATATAT
>OZ038503.1:61594700-61692200 GCA_964036315.1 Acanthosepion esculentum | reverse complement strand
TACACACGCTCTATCTCTGATATTGAGCACTTTATCACATAAATATAGCACACTTTAAGACTATATTTCTTCATATATATATATATATATATATATATATATATATATATATATATATATATATATATATATATATATCGGCATAGACATATTTATATATGGAAGACATTACATATATTTCTATATATCAGACTAATTTTGAGTAATCCAATGACAAATCGAAAAAAAAACTTTAGTAACGCATTCCCGGGAGCAAAACTCGTTACTTTGGAGATTCTTCCCATTCTTAAATATAGATACTACCTGAGGCACCCGTCATTTCCCCGGTGTTCATGGCTGCAATTGTATAACCACACCCCTTGTATACCTGCCTAGAAATGTCTGACTACGTCCCCGCTTGCATGCATCATACATTGATATACTATGCTATTCCCCACTCCATCTTTTTTACAGTTATTTCCTTCGCAAGTGTTTGATTCTTCTTAATAAAGGAATTCTATCGATAAAACCTTCTTGTGTGATTGTTGCTCAGAGTTAAAGTGTTTCAATGTTTTAGATATTCAGTAAATTTCCTATGGTGATAATAACTTCCAAATAGTATGGCATTGTTCATAAATCTAATAATCAAACAAAAACAGAGATGAAGCGTCAGAGCTTGATTCAGCTGCAAACGCATGAACGCCCGCCTCCTCCTTCTTCGCACGTTTACGGTAAAGCTGAGGGCTATTATGTGGTTCTTCCGGAATGTTTCCCTTTTAATGCTCCAATAATCTTTTTCAAACATTCTTTGCATCAAAGGTTGTTCGAATGTCAATTTAGGATGGAACATATGACAAAACTATTGACTAAATGGCAAAAGCCGATTTTGGACCTAGTTTGTCGCAAATTTCGTCCACTTAACTGAAATAAACATTCACATAAGACAATTTGTGTGTCATAGGTAATTTGCATGACAAATTGGGAAAACGTCAAATGAAAAGCAGGCCGAAAACAAGCTTTTTGAACAGTTTTTCGTGGTTTTTCGTTATACGCAGAGAAACGAGCAGGACTAAAACGACACTATCTTATATTTTGTATAATGGCAAATTGTTTGCGATGTGTTTGAAGAAAATTGGATAAAAATGAGGACGTTGATTAACTTTTTCATTTTTATCCGATTATTTTAATTCAAGTGGTACGAAAAACCCGATTTTTTCACAGTTTTCTTTTGTCCGACGCCATTGTTGCAGGAAAACTATGAAGCGCTCGACATAAACGTCGTCAGATGAGCCGATGTTTCGCATTAAGTGCAAAGAACATCAGCTCATCCAGTAAACATTCTGTTCGCGTGTAACTTTGCCTTGATTTTTGCAAAAAGTCTTACCCACCTTCAGTTTTATCGATTTATCTGCTAAACTCGGGGGAGGTGGGGTTAGAGATTGAAAAGTTGGTTTTGACCCAATTTAGTAAATTTGTAACATGTGTGTACAATTTCATCAAAATCTGTCGAGAAATATGGATGTGCCTAAATAGCATACATATAGATATATTCTGTTTTATAGATATAGATAACAGATATACACAGATATCTATACATGTGTACACGCACAAACACACAGATATATATATATATATATATATATATATATATATATATATATATATATATATATATATACAGTTCATACATACAGATGTATATATCTATACTTTTTCATATATTGCATATATCAGATATCTTTACATAACACACGCACACACACACACACACACACACACACACACACACACACACACACACACATATATATATACATATATATATATATATATGACAAAGTAAAACTTTTTCGGGTGACACATTTCGTCTCTTAGGACTTCGTCGGACTACGTTTGTTTATGTTGATATGGCTACGCATGCGCACGAACGAGGGGCGACTGGGAATTTTTAATTTAGAAATATTTTTTTTATATGTGCGTTTTGGGTATATTGTCCAATTTAATTTAGATTGCTTTTATTCTTATTTTTGTTTCCATCATTTTTATTATTAAATACATTGTGATAACAGAAGACCTACCAAGAATGGCGGGACATACTTATCGAGATCTAATCAAATGACCAAATATCTTATTTTTTAAGAAGTTCTTGGTCGAGTCGAGAACTTTTCAGCCACGACATATGTATATGAGGCGAGAGAAAAAAAAGATACAGAGATATGTGCTAGATTTGAGCGCATCAAAGAAAATGAAAGGAAGTTAGACAGACACGCATGGGCGCATGCGCACACACGCACGTCGAGATGTGTTGCCTCAAGACTCAAGATTCTGTAACTGCCTGCTGTTTCGTTCCTCGCCGCGTGAAGTCCTTTTAACAATGCAAGTCGAAGAAGCCAAATTTTGATTTCTACGTTTGTTCTTGACGGGAAACGTAGACAAACATCAAACAAATCGAATTTTCTATTTGCTTTGTTTGTCGTCTGTTTCACTGGAAATGCGCTGGCATTTTCGCGCTTAAATCCAAACACTCATACACAGACACACATATACACAATTCCATGTAAACAAATCGTTCATAAATTTTAAATATATATGTAAGTACATCCACATCTACACGGTTGCAAATCTTGGGCTTCAATATTTAGACTAATATATATATATATATATATATATATATATATATATATATATATATATATGTGTGTGTGTGTGTGTGTGTGTGTGTGTGTGTGTGTGTGTGTGTGTGTGTGTGTGTGTGTGTGTGTGTCTTAATGTATAATATATTTATGGATGAAAAGCGTTCAGTATCAAGGATTTTATATAAATAAAATCGTGGAGAGGTAGCTATGAACAGTCGATGGCTACAGTCTGTTTCATGCGTTAACTTACAGGCAATCTTCAGGCCAATATATATATATATATATATATATATATATATATATATATATATATATATATATATATATATATATGCAAATCTAAAAGAACTAAAGAATATAACTTCAAACGTTCATAACATTAATTTAAAAAAGGACTCAATACAAGAGTAAAGCAATAAATATTTATTATATATAATGTTACATTGGAGCATGCAAGTTAACGCGACAAAAATGCATATTTGTTTCGACGCCTAAAAACGTCTCGTCAGAATTAACCGTAAAATCTTGCTAAACTTTATAACTCAATAATCACTCCTCTTACGTTATATTACCTTTATATAAACATTTTAACGTTATCTTTAGTGGTTTATTCTTGATTAAGGTATGAAATAGGTTAGTGTTCGTAAATTGCTGGTAGTAAGGTTAGCTGTGAATTGCCTTATAATCATTTCACTTTTTGATGTTTGATAATGGTTTTTATATAAATATATAAAGTTTGATAAATGTTTAAAATTTATTATATTAAATTCATATAAATGTTTAAAACTTATTTTAGTTTTCATTTTAAAATAAATATATAAAAGTCATATAAATGTTTAAAATTTAATTTGTATTCTAAATTATAATGTAAGGTTGGTATAGTTAAGTAGTTGTTTTGTTTGTATATGGTTTTTCTTCTTAAAGTGTCTTTTATTTACTTAATATGTTTAATTTGTTTGAATATGTGATTTTATTCAAAATGCCATAAAGTTTAAAATCCACTATTGTATCTGTATCTGTATATTGTATATGTAAGATGTTTCCTATCGTGTCGCGTTATATTTCCGTTCAATTTTGAATTTTCCATATTGACGTGCCTTCATTGGCTAAAACTGGTATCAACAACTCCTCATATCATATTTTCTTCTCTTTCCTTTACATTTGTATCTGTAAAATTTGGATAAACTCCTCTCCTTTTTCCTTTCTTTTCTTTCCCTTCTCTTTGTAGTAGAGTTGATTTCTTATGCCTTTCTTTTCGTTCCACTTTATTTTTCTTTTTATTGATTTCTTATTTTCTTTCCGTTTTACTTTATTTATATAACGATTGCGTCTAGCATGAAACAACCTGTCGCCTCTGAGTGTTGACTTCAATGTTCACTTTTATATTTACATGTGCTCCATCTCTGATATTGAGCATTTTATCCCATAAATATTTGCACACCTTAGAACTATATTTCTGCATATATATATATATATATATATATATATATATATATATATATATATATATATATATATATATATATATATATATATATATATATTGCTAATATGAGGTTGTAGACTCTCTAAATCTGTTCTCCTTGTTGCATTATGTCACGAAAAAGCGAATCAAAGTGTCAGGTAAGTTGGTTTCCTAAGCAGGAAAAGAAAAAAAACATCGAAATCATATCGTTCCCTGTTTTCCATACTGCTAAATGCGTAACCCTGTCCCTCAAACTTTCAGATGCTTATAATTATTTATATTGACTGAAATTCTCGTTCAGTTTAAATGTGAGTCGGAGCGTTTAGTTTTAAATAATTCCATTTAAAAATATGTTTTGATTATAACACGTGTTATATCAGTTTTTATTCTTTATAACAAAATGCTTCGCATTTTTTTTATTTACTGTTCCTAACGGAATATTATGCCATTTTTATCTTCCAAATAAGTATTTTTATTTTCAGTAAAGTAAAAAAGCGACTCAAATACAGATGTAGATTTGTGAAGTTTGGCCAGAAAATAATGAACGAGTTAGAAGTACTTTTCCTCCATACAAGTAGATATTGTATATCTTGTGACCTGTAAGATGATTTTCTAGTTTAAGATCTTTTCAGAGAATCGAAATGATTAATTCGAACAAATACTGTTCCCAGTTAAAATCGCTGAAAACTATTAGGAATTAAAAGAGATGACATCAGGTAACTGGGTAAATATTGTTAGAATTTGTTCCGCTTTATTTACTCCAGAGATATTGCCACCCCGACGTTATGGTATAAGAAAATATTTCTGTAACTGAAGAGTACTTTATTGGAGACTTTTTTAAAAGGCCTAAAAACAACTGCCGCGAAATTATAAGACTATTGATAAAAAGTCAAATAAATCTTTATTTGAGTAACTTGTAACATTTTCATGTCGATAAATAACGTGAAAAACATATTTTCTCAAGTTTTCTGCCAGTCTAGACAATTAGTCATTGACTATGCATCCTGTAGAAGCTTTTACAGTTCTTACGTTGAATGGTATTTACGCCCACCTTACGAATAAGGATACCTGACAAGTTTTTAATTGGACTGAGATCAGGAGAACTTACTTTCCAAGTCAATGTTGTCTGTGTTTGTGCTTTGTGTTGAAGGATTGTCTTGTCGAAACTTTCGGCTGACACCAGCAATGATTTCTGTATTAGGAAGCAAGGTAACAGATAATAGATTTTGATATCTGGCAGTATTAAGCTGAGTGCTAATGAAGGATGTCAGTGTTTTTCTAAGTGTTGACTTCAATGTCCACTTATATATATATATATATATGTGTGTGTGTGTGTGTGTGTGTGTGTGTGTGTGTGTGTGTGTGAGTGTGTGAGATGCATATTTATAAAACCAGCTGAATTTTCAATTTGCGAAGTTTGAATTTAGCTGATTTGACACTATATTATAAGTTTTTGCATGCATATAAGAAAATGTTTCTGCCAGTAACTCTTTTAAAAAATCATTTTTGGAGATATGGAAAAAAACAAAAAAAAATTGCAGTTGTGAAATTATAACATTATAAGACAATTTAGAGAATGTCACAGAAATCTTTATTTTTAGTAACTTGTACCACTTTTCTATTGATAAATAACCTGAAATGCATTCTATCAAGGTTTCTACCAGACTACACAATTGGTCAGTGTTTATTCAAGACCATGCATCCTATATAGAGATTTTCAATCCTTTGGTTGAAAGATATTGTCACCCACCTTTGTAAATGTTATGAGTAAGGATTCAATGAACTTAGGTAAGAAGGAGCTGCTGGACAACTTATAACATCAATGGTGTTGTTCTGAAACCATTGTGTTTTGCTTTGTCCCTGTATGGATTGGAGGATTGTCTTATGTAAACTTTCAGCTGAAACCAGCAAGGATTTATGCATACAGAATCAAGGTAACGGATAAAATATTTTCATATCTGGCAGCAATAAGCCGATTGGTAATGAAGGCCGTCAGTGTTTTTGTCAGTGTACCAAAAGCTGACCAAACAATAATATTTACACCACCTTGTAGATACTAAGAGAACACCAGGACCTCTTTGTGCAAATCATGTCAATAGGATTCAAGTGCATCAGGACCATTCAAATTGAACTTCTTTTCATCTGACCCAACAGACTTCCATTCTTCTTTCCCCATCATGTGTTCTTTTTGTTGTAAGGCATCGTGCTTTTCTTGGTTTTGAGAAGCTTAAGCTAGTTGAGTTCTTCAGCTCTCTTCACATAGTCCACAGAATGCTGAATCTGTATGCAAGGTGTCACAGAGTTTCTGGTTGCTCGCTTTACGACACTAACATCTCGTCATTAGCTTCTTTCTTCGAGATCTTTCACTCCACAAAAATCTGACATAAGACCAATGCTAATGAAGGCATTTTCCAAGTGGTCCAAAAGTTGTACTCTGTGGAAAGAAGCGCTCACTCAACCTAAGATTCTCAAGGCCAAGAAAATCATCATTTCTGATTGAATTGGGTAAATGAACACATGGAAAGAACGAACAGATCTTTGTTGTGTAGTCAGAAGAAAGGAACTTCAATTTGAATTGTCCTGATGGACTTAAATCCTGTTTGTATGATCTGCACAAATAGGTCCTGGTGTTCCCTCATCGCGTTCAGGGTGGTGGAACGCCAAAGTGCCTTGAGCAGTTTTCATATAACCTTTTCAATCCTTTCTCGGTTGAGTCGATTTATAATGTTTCAGAACTATATAGTAACGTATCTAGTACCGTCATATTTTATTAATCCAACTCGAGGATTATTAATCATATTGTAAACAAATACATATCATGCTATAGTTATTTAACCTAATTTTCTAATTTCACATATAAAAAGATTTGATGCTAGGTCTGTAAGAAAGATACATGCTCAAAAGAGAAACAAGATATTGTAAAATTATTGAGCCATGGCAATATAACTATGGAAATTGCAAATAAGTTAAACCGAGTTCAAAGAAGAAGAAAAAAAAGAAGAAAAAGTGGCTTTAAGGATATCACAAAAAGAGATGTGAATAAAATTAAAATGGCTATCAACATGAAGAGTGGATTGACAATCAATGTTCCAAACAAAAAGAACTCTGAGCTGGAAAACTATAAAAACAACTGCAAGTAATGTGAAATTTGAAAGATTAGAATAATTAACAAAATCCGTCTGCAAAATCCGTTGAATGTTATAAAAACCCACATTAAGTTGAAAAAACAATCAAAGAACTTATTCATGTATATAAGACACTGTGTAAACAAAATATAGTTTTCGGTGGCGTATATTTTGGGGATTTGTTTATAAATAAAATATCGAACTTCATTTCTCTACATTATTCGCACCTAACTCCTAAAAATTGCCATTTTCAATATTTTTAATAAGGAGTGTATTTTATAAGCTAACACTTGCACGATTTCTTAAATATGAATAATCCACTTTACTAACATGGTTTAATACAAATTCTATAAGAAAAAATAATATTTTCACTACTTTTGTTTTTACGTTTTTGTTACACGTTGGGTTAAACCAAATGATGTTTCTTTTCCTGTTGGCTTTTTGTGCTGTGTATGTGAGTGTTGCTCAATCTCCACTTCCTTTTAAGGTTGTTTCATAATCTTTTTTGGTTTCGTTGAACATGATTTCGTTGGAAGAATTTTCAGATAAAATGCGGTTAACTCATTGTGGGATTTGCTTGGTTGTTGTTGGCGGGTGGTTGGAAAATGTGTATATATAAACTGGTTTGTCGTTGGCTTTTCTATATGGTTGATATGTAGGCTTAAATTTACTTCTTTTAGTATGTAGGAAAATATTCATTACACTCGTGTACAAACACATTTATCTATCTAGCACTCTTCACAACATATTCAGTAGAAACAAAGTAAAAACCAGCTACAGTTGCACCGAGAATATGACACAAATAAAAAAAGCACATAAAAATGATCAACAAACAAACCCACGTGTAACTACAGAGTAATTTAAGAATGCACCTCGAATGGTTATTGCTTGGAAAGCAATGTAGTATACCAATCCACTGTATAAATATACATAGAGATAACTGAAGGACACTGGAAACAAAACATCGTTTACAGTAAATGCGCACAATGCTTTCTAAACGTATATGGGGAATTAAAAGCAAAAAAAAACCCAAATTACATAAAAGATGTCATGATAAATAAGGAAAACAAGAGTAAATCCCAAAGCTGTAAACTCTGGAGTAGAAAACAGCTATAATCACCTTCCCAGACCAACACAAATTATTAAATAAACAATCAGAACTTATTACATAGCAGTTCAGTAAAACCTTTTTCTAACGAAATTTTCCTATTTCTTAATAGTTTGTTTAGCTTTTATAAGGCATCTTCTGTTATACCAATGTGCATTTGTTTTTCTGTATCACATTTTTGTTGTCATCTCATTCACAGATGTTGTGGTTGTTAAGATGAGAAAAGTTTAAAGAGAAGCTGTTCAGTTAGTTTTGAAATCGTAAAAAAGGTTGGTTGTTTTCTTGATGTTTACTGTATTTGTTTTTGTCTGACACAAGACCAGTTTGAAAAGGAGCGAAGTTTTTACGCTGGTTTCATGTCGAATTGACTGCCTAAAACATCAGCCGTCGAAATCCTGGTTTTTACTTGACATGCATATCGACCTTTGACACAGGTTGGAAATATGTAACTAACACAGGAGTCTCCTCCTTTTTTTCTTTCCTTTTCGTTTATTGTTGTATTTTTTATCTTTTTTCATTCTTTTTTCTTTTTCTTTTCTTTCCCTTTTTAATTCTTTTTTCATACAATTTCTTTATTTTTCATTCCTTCATTCTTCTTTTTAATTTTTATTTTCTTGTTTCTTCCTATTTCCATGGCATATCCTTTCTATTTTTTTCTTTTTATTCTTCCTTTCCTTTCTTTTCTTTTCCGACCTTCTTTCTGTTCTTTCTTTATTCTCCTTTAATTTTTACTTCGTATTTTTCTTTCTTTTTTTCTTTCTTCTTCTTTCTGCTTTCCTTTATATTTTTTATTCTTATTTCTTTCATTTGTTTCTTCCGAAGTTAATTTCTATAAAGCAAGAACAAGAAGTAAGAAACTCTGCCATCGAAACGCACGAACCTTACAAAAACAATACAAGACTTTCCCAATTATCGCGACCAATGAATGTAATTTATTTTTTAAGACTCTTGTGAAAATCATATTTAAATGTAAAATCCTGTTTCTTTCGCTTTGGGTATGGCTTGCATATTAATTCTTTGATTGTCTTATGGAAGAGAAAACGGTAAAGTAGGGACTCTAACTTTAGTTAAGGTCAACCAGTCTGGATGAACGCTGCGGCCCTGCGGTGAGTATAGCGAGAGGATTGGCGGTCTTTTTAACGACAAACGCGGCAGCTGGGTTAATAGGAAGTAGCAAAAAAGGGACTATTTTCTAAGGCGGGAAAAGCGGATCAGAGATTGAAGCGATTAAAGTAGGCCATCTATTTCCCACTTTTTCTTTGTAACTTTTCAAGAGAAAATAATGCACGAAATATCGACTTTCTCAGTGGATTGAAAAGTGGGTTTTAATAGAAAGTAGGAAACCCAATCGATAATTCGTTGAGCAAGTAAAATGTGGATAATGCACAAAATCACATACGCATATATATATATATATATATATATATATATATATATATATATATACATATATATATATATATACATATATATATATATATATATATATATATATATATATATATATATATATATATATTCAAACATATATTATTAAATATAACAAACAACTAATGTCTATTATGTTTGATCATGTGCCGTTCTAAGCTTCGTATCGTGGCTTTAGTTTGTTTCGGGAGAAAATAAAGACAAAACTGACTAACATTTGGATATTTTTTATTATGCTGTTCCTCGATCTAAGCTTTCGGTTCATATGAGACATCATGAGAGTGGTTATATGGACATTACCAAGAGATGTTCACCATCAAAGATGACATCCTATTATGTTTACATATATTTTGCTATGCGATGATAACGGTCGCGGAATAGCAGACGCATGTCGAAAATTCGTAATGCGGTTCTATAACGAAGTACATGAATACGTGAGAGAAAGCAATGTTATCAACAGAACCATGTGTTTAAATGCATTATAATATGTTGTGACTGGTTTGAAATGTAATTTTGTTGAGTGTGGGTTGCTTTGTTTTAATGAAGATGGCCTCCAATATCTTAAGGTTCTTTTTATTGTGTGTATGTGCGAGTATTATTGTGTTATCAACTAATATCTGCCTAATATTATGTACATGGCTATGTTTTTCTAAGAAATGTTGTTTAACGGAACTAAGATCAGAAAGGAAACAGGAAAGTCTACGGGAGAGCGTGGTTGTAGTAAAACCAATATATGTAGTGAGTTTATTATTAGTCTCAGCGATACAATCTCTGAACGGGCATGTAAATATATATATATATATATATATATATATATATATATATATATATATATATATATATATATATGTATATATATATATATACAGGGGTTGGACAAAATAATTGGAACAGGTGCAAAATCCACTCCTATATTTCAAAGACCTATTATATTAAGAACTTTAACTAAAACTTCGTAATTGCAGGTTATGTCTATTGTAAGTACGTTTATTTATCTAATTTACTGTCTTTGACTTATTTATTTTTAGAATTTAGTAAAATTTAAGCTAAATGCATGACCTCTCCGAGTTCGAAAAAGAGCAAATTGTTGGAGCTCGCATGGCAGGAGCCTCGATCACTAAGGTTGCTAAACTGTTTGGTTTTTCAAGAGCTACCATATCAAGAACACTGATGCAATTCGAGAAACCTCTAGCAACCGTAGCAATTCGGTCCGGACTTGCAAATTTACTGACAGGGACTGACGTGCATTGAAACGCAGTGTGGCAAAAATCATCGGACTACTGCGGCCAAAGTGACTGCTGTGTTGAATAACAATATGAATAGTTCAGTTTCTACTAAAACTGTGCACCGTGAACTCCATAAGGCTGCATATCATGGAAGAGCCTCTGTGAGGAAACCTATACTCTCCACTCGCAACATTCAAAAGAAGTTAAAGTGGTGCAGTGATCACAATGCCTGGTCTGCAGACCAATGGAAGCAAGTCATATTCTCAAACAAGTGCAGTTTTTCTCTTTTCCCAAGTTCAGGGCGAGTTTGTGTGTGGAGGCATCCCAAAGAAGCTTACAACCCTGACTGCCTTCTTCCAACAGTGAAGCATGGAAGTGGATCAGTGGTAGTTTGGGCCGCCATATCATGGAAATGTATGTCCAATAGTTGCCCTGCATGGTAGAATCAACAGCAAAGATTACCTGAACATTTTGGGAGATCATGTTCATCCAATGGCCAAGACTTTATTCCCTGATGGTGACTGTATCTTCCAAGACAATAATGCTCCAATACATACCGCTTGAGTGGTTAAGAATTGGTATGAAGAGCATGAAAGTGAGCTAGAACATATGGATTGTCCTCCCCAATCTCCAGATATCAATATTATTGAACATTTCTGGTGAATTTTGGAGCAACAAGTTAGGATCCGCTATCCTCCACCGTCGTGTCTTAAAGAGCTGGAGAAGGTTTTAATGGAGGAATGACTGAAAATTCCTCTGGATGAAGTCAGGAAACTGTATGATTCCATTCCTAGACTTATTAAAGCTGTTTGTGAGGCTAAAGTAGGACCAACTTCATATTAAATAAATTTTCTTCGAATTTAATAAGTGTTTCAATTATTTTGTCCAACCCCTCTATATTTGTGTGGGTGTGTGCGTGTAAATATACACATACAGAGATAAGCATGTCAGTTACATCTAAAAATAATTACTGATATATAATATGATCTATAACTATCAATACATACATATATATCTTTACAAAATGTGTCGCACATTTTTAAACAATTGATATACTATCGGCATATAAAATAAAAACTTACTGGAATCTAAAAGTTTATTTGCTGAATGATGACAACATCTATCTGCGCAGTTAGGATGAAAACCGGTTCTTTCTGCACATATGGAAACAAACGGCGGCCATTTGTATGAAAAATCCTTAATTTCGAAGTTTGAAATTAATAGTCAAGTTGTGAGCTAGAAGCTGATATGATGAATAATGATGGATAATGTTAAAAAAAACTTCGGAGTTTCCAAAAGGCTGAAAAATGAAAACAAAAATGATTGGCAGATATCACCGAAAGGTGATGAAATTCGTTGAAGATCCTGGACGACTTCGATGCAAGTCTGATAAGGATAAGTTGATGACTTTATCTCACCGATCTGTGTCCCGTATCAAAAGAGGCGTTCAAAACAATCTGTCATTCACAAGCTTTGAAATTTTTAGGCGTTGTTGTAGCGAGGAAGTCTTGAAAAGTACAAGGTCGTAAATCAAATGGAAAAAAATGATAGCTTAGTCACTCGGTCAGCTTCAACAGACACCCGTAGGGAAAACTGAATAAAAAGTGTAACAGAAAAACAATATTTTAACAGGTTTCGCTAACGAATGTCATGCTACTCCCGATAGGCCACGAACGGAAAATGCCTTCACAGGTTGAGAAATCAACAAAGCGGTGGGGATGCGATGTTTTATTGGCCAAGCTGTGCTAAGATAGCAACTCAAACATGCATTGTTTTTAGGACATAAATAGCGCCATGTTTTTTGAACCCTGGTTCCAAATGTTTTTAAACAAATGATGATTCTTATGCCTAACGCTGTTCCATCACATTTACCAAAAGACGACTAATGAATATCTGAATGAGTTTCATAATCACTCGTTTTAAACTTGTTCGCCAGACCGTTTGTACGACAGTTATTTACAAGAAAATATGAACGTTGTTTGGAATGCTATTTTGTATGCCGATTCATATCAAGAAATACAAGAGGTTGCAAAATCAAGGCATAAACTATTTCTAAAAAAACAGTCTCAGAACTTGGAGTATTTCATATTAATGATGTCTTTGCAATCATCACAGTAATTTTATTTCCTATTTTTTGTTCAAAATATTTGTCTTCATAAAGTTTTCAAATATTCTGTAATTATAATTTCAAAATTACAGTATAATATTTCTTGAAGTCTCTGTATCCTGGCTGTAAAACGGTAACATTTATAAAACTGCATACTGCAATAGTGGCCTATAGTCGAATATTATTTATATAAAATATAAAGAAACTTGCCCATTCATATGGCAAATATTTCCATGAATCTCTTCATTTGTTTTGCTATGAATAAACATTATATAATTATATATGATTTTCTATGCCTTTTTGACGCATTTAAACTGCTGTTACTGAAAAGATTATGTCTGTTTCTCTCGATATTTCTTTCTTTCGTTACGTTAATAAAAACACTGATCAAAATAAATAAATAATAAATAAATATATAAGATAAAAATAAAAATAAATAAAAAACAAGCAAAATAATTTGACCCAAATAAATAAACAAATAAACGACTTCCGGTAAAATATCCGCCAAAATAGACTACCCACAATGCACCACTGACCCGTATATATAAAAAGCCGAGAAAAATAACAGCACTCGTGGCATGACTCTTGCGTTTTGTCCGCCTTGTCATTTTGTGTTCCATTTTTCAGACCGCTGCACGACTGCCTTGTTGCCTGAATCTCTGAGTGAACTGTATTTTGGTTAAAGTTTGTTATTTTATTTATTTTCTGTTTCAACTGTTTTGAAAAAAAAAAGAAAAAAAAAAAAAAAAAGTCCTTTTGATTTTTTCTTCTATCCATTTTTTTATTTTTTTTACCCCCCTCTTTTAGTTCTTTTCCATTTTTATTTTCAGTTTTTTTCCCCCTTTAATTTTTTGTTTTAGTTTTTCTTTTTACCCCGTTAATTCTTTGTTTTTCATTTTATCCCCTATTCTAGTTTCTCGTTTTAATTCCCTTCCCCCGTTAATTTTTGTTTCTACCCCCGTTTTAATTTCCACGCTTTTTTAGCCTTCCTTATAACCTTCATTTCCCGTTAATTTCTATCTTCGTTCTAGTTATATTGTAACCTTGTCCGTGTTTTGCGTTAATTAATTTTAATTTCTTGTTTCTGTCCTAACTCTACGTTTTACGTGTTTTTCGTTTTATAAATTTGTTTGTACTAAAATCGTTTTGTAATTGTTGTATTGTCTAATTTATTTGTTAGTTGTTAATTTTCGTTTATTTACTGGTTTGACTCGCTTCTTAGAGTCGGCCATCTTTATTTTTTTTAACTAGCTTCGGCTAGATTTTAATTTTAGTATCTATTATTTAACTTTTTATTTTTATTGTCTAAATTCCCTTTTTTTTTTCGCCTTTTTTGAGTTATTTGTTCCTTATTGTCTCTTTAGGCGAAACTCATTAAATATTCCTCCCCCTATTCCCCCACTCCCGTCCCTCCCCTCTACATTAGTATGGATAAGAAGGAAAAAAAAGCCCCTTCTTTCCTAGTAATTAAAAAAAAGACATCATCAGCTTCCTTCAAGAAGTCTGTAAGGAAGCATCTATTCAACCCCAAGAATGACCCTCCAGACAAAGATAATACTGAAGAATACCCGTCTCTCCCAATTCCTACCAACGAAGAAATAGTAGAGGCATTAAAAAAGGCTGCCAAAGATAGGCTAGCCGAAGAGAACAAGACCACACCTGAAAAGAAAGACAACGCTAATATGAATGCAGAGGTCGGGGATTCGCCCTCTTGTTGGAAGTCCCCTCCGAAATGCGTAATCGATATCGCGGAGTTCCTGGAACGTGCCAAGAGTTACGCTCACCTTGTGGTGAAAGACGGGCTCTTGGAGGATCCTGAGGAACTGAAGAGAATCGATAAAAGAATAGTGTCAGTTTTTGTCGTCGACAAGCGCTCGCGCAAAATTTGTCGTTCGACTAAAGACACAGTGTTGAAAGCACTGGAGTCCCTGGGGTTCAAGCCCCTAAGAATAGTAAAGGGAAAAGGGTTTTTCATGTGGGACATACTGCTACCCACAGCGGAGGACTATTTGAAAGCCACCCGGAGGGATTTGATCACTAAGGATCTTATCCTCCGCACGGAGTACGAGGGTCGGCGAAGGACCAGAGTAGCAGTGTACGAGGTCCCTCCTCAGGTTATCGGGGAACACCTTGCGGCTTTCCTGGCCCAATACGGGGAGATATTGGCCGCTTCCTGCGATAGCCTGACTGGGGGATGGAGCTTTGACATGATGCTCGATCGGAAGGCCTTCAGCTCCGTCCCCAACTGGATTGACGTTAGTGACTTGAAGCTGCCGGTCATCGTGACCGGTCGTAAACCAGCCTGCTGGAAGTGTGGAGTGACTGGTCATCTCTCCTCTTCCTGCCCAGAGAAGAAGGCCTCTGGGACTCAGGTCACTAAAGACCAAACTCCCCCTCTGACCGAGTCTGCAAAATCCGCCGCGCCTGTAATGGGCATGCCAGCTGCCGGGACCGGAGAGGTTGTTCCCCCGGTTGGGTCTCCACCAAAGCCCTCATCCCCCGAAGAGCCCTCTTCTGCCGCTTCTGTGGCTAAGAAGGGGGAAGAAGGGGAATGGCTGGTAGTTGGCAGGGTCAGAGGGAAGCGTCAGCCAGCGGGTCCTCAGTCCCCTGAAGCCTCGGGGACTAAAGACACTTACAGCCCCACTCCCTCTAACAGCAGTAAGGGCGACTCCTCGGCCTCTAGCCAGACTATGGAAGAGCTCCAAAAGAAATATGATCCAGGCTTCCTTAAAACTGAAAAAGTTAAGGAACTTAAGAAAAAGCTGGATAAACAAAGAAAAGAAAAACTATCCCCTTCCAAGAATAAATTTACAACACAGTCTCCACAACCCTCTACATCCCGTCAAAGCAAGTCACCCACTAAAAATAAGGCCTCTCCCCCCACATCCACCAACTCGCCACCTTCTCCACGCCCCTCAACCCCTCTCTCTAGAGTGAGGCCTTCTCCCGCCACTCCTTCAACTTCTTATGCCCAGTCCCAAATCCCTCTCAGTAGAGATCCCAGTCCCTTCAGACAACCATGTACTCCCCGCAATACTCCCAGTCCTTCTCCCACTAAAATGCCCCCGCCAGCTATCAAAAGGCACAGAAGCCCAACGCAAGATTCAGCGGAAAAAAAGAAGAGGCCAAAACATATCTACAATCCTGGCACAAATGTGTGCAAAATCTCGCCCTTACAAGCCGAGAAAGCCAAAGATTATGGCAACAGGATCAAGGAACTAAAATATCTGTTGTCAATGAAGCAATTCGGCGACAAGGATATTGATAATCCGAACAATTTTCCACACGCCCAGAGAGTTTTGACGGTAATAAGAGTTGAAACTGGGGCAAAGCAAATTTGGGCCATGTTGGACGAGGCAATGGCTTCGTTTGACATGACCCCACCCATTGCCATCGTCCAAAGTGAAAAATTAAAAAAAATGAAACAATTCTGTGCAGGGAGGGTCCCGGTTTTTGTTCACCCCTCCCTTTATAGAGCACTAAAATTGACTTTCCCGTGGGATATCGGCGGAATCTCCCAAGACGGTACCATCAAGAATGAGATGGGCCATGGGTCTATGGGAGAGGCTGTCGGTATCCTAACCCCAGCCATGTTCAACGCAGATAAGCAACCCTAATCAGTATTCAATATGGCTCTCTGGTTAGCTACTTTAAATGTCCGGGGCCTGAGGTTGGAGTCTCGCAGGGCGAGGCTCTCTCGCGACCTTCAGCGCCTCGGGGTGAATATCTGTTGTGTGCAAGAGACCCGGTTTTCTTCTCATGATCGTGAGGATGTGCTGTCTAATGGGTTCGCCCTTTATTCAGCATGTTTTGATGGTCGTTCGAGGGGTGTCTCTTGGCTAGTGAGCAGGTCTTTAGACGCTGTATGTACTCTTGTTTTCGCAGATCCGGCGGGCAGGCTTTGTGTGCTGGACGTTACCATAAAAGGTAAGGCTTTACGTCTCATCGGCGTTTATGCGCCTAATATCCATGCTGAGCGACCTGGTCTGTTTCGGCAGATCGAGCCGTTTTTGACGACATCTGGTCGGGTAGTTTTAGCGGGTGATTGGAATGCCGTCCTTGATCCCGATATAGATCGTATAGGGAAAAAACGGGCTACTAACAATCCTGATGTGAAACCATTCCGGGACTTTATCGACGGGTTCGATCTCGTCGATAAGTACCGGAATGAGCATCCTCGGGATATAGCTTGGACTTGGACTAATAGTGGCAACTCGGATCCTGGGACGCTTGCGAGCTACCTCGATCGAGTCCTAGTTAAGAGAGTCGATGTAGGGCTCTTAGGGTGTCCAAGTTTCCATTATATAGTTTATTCGGATCATAGGCTTGTCCGGGTCCGTGTAAACTTAGATAAGCCTAAGGTTAGGTTGGCTGGTTACTGGAAATTCAACTGTTCACTGTTTGGTGAACAGGGATTTCGGGACCAGCTGTTACTAATGATACAACGGGAATTGTCGGGAGCGGTTTTGGGGAACGCCTGGTGGGGTAACCTTAAATCCAAAATTAGAACGTTTGCTGCCGATTTTAGTCGTCGACTCAATCGAGATAGATTAGCGGCGCAAACTGCTTTAGAAGAAAAAGTCGATCGGGCCGTGAAATCCCGTGTTAGTGGGGATGTAGCCTTAGCTAAGGCAGAGTTGGCCTCCTTGCTTATCAAGAAGGATCAAGCTCTGGTAGTTAGGGCTAGGTTAAAAAGAATGTCCTCTGAGGCGACGAATATGGCCGCTGAATTGCGTGCAGAGGAGAGTAGGAGTGCGTCTCGGCGACATATCGCGTGCGTCACATTACCGGATAATCGGACCGTGACTACAAACGCGGGCATATGTGAGGTCTTTCGAGATTATTTTCAGGATCTTTTCACCAGGGAGCCCGGTCTGAGCTCGGCTCAGTTCGACTCCTATTTAGCCGACTTTCCCTGCCTCGAGGCAGCTGAAGCGGCTGGGTGCGAGGGTCCCATAACAGAGTCTGAGATCTGGGAAGCGCTGAAGCAGGTTGGCCTGGATAAGTCTCCGGGACTCGATGGTCTGCCCTACGAAGTGTACTTGAGGCTGTCGCCCGTTTTTGTTCCTTTGCTGGAACTGATTTTCAACCACTGGATGAAGCAGGGGTCTATACCTCAACGCTTCACCAGGGGTGTGATCAAGTTGCTGCGTAAGGACAAGAACGGTGGGGATGGGTTAGGGAACTTTCGCCCTTTAACGATGCTAAACGCTGAGTTGAAGATTTTGGCGAAGATCTTAGCCAACCGTTTGCAGCTTGTCCTGTCTAGTCTGATTGGCCCCGAGCAGACTTGTGCTGTGAAGGGCAGGACTATTCAGGATAACCTGCATATGGTACGCTTGATCTTAGAACAAGTCGACGGTGAAGCCGCGCTGATCAATTTAGATCAGTCCAAGGCCTTCGATAGGGTTGATCATCGTTTTCTGGAGGCTGTCCTTTCGTCGGCCGGTTTCGGAGCCGACTTTCGCTCCTGGATCCGACTCTTGTATGCGACCCCCGGTGCGCTGGTGGAAGTGAATGGAGTAAGATCGAAGCCTTTCGTATTGTCTCGCTCTATTCGTCAGGGTTGTCCGCTCTCGCCTTTGCTTTACGTTCTTGCGTTGGAACCTTTCCTTCGCAAGTTAAAGGCGAATCCGGTCCTGCGTGGAATATCTCTGCCTGGGGCTACCACCTCAGCAAGGTATTCTGCCTATGCTGACGACGTTTCGGTTCTTGTGTCGAGCAGAGCCGAGATTGACGAAGTCAGCAAAGAGGTCAGTGGTTATGAGATGGTGACAGGGGCCAAGATCAACCGTGATAAGTCTGTTGGCTTGCGGTTGGGTGCGTGGAAGGGAGTTTCTCTTCCCGGACCTTTCCTCTGGACGGATGGGCCGATCAAGATTCTCGGCGTCTGGTTCGGTCCGGATCTCCAGTTGGAAATGAATTGGTCGGAGGTACGAGAGAAGGCCGAGAGCGCGGTTAATCTGTGGTCTCGGAGGAGGCTTTCCCTGAAGGGAAGGGCGGAAGTATGTGTTTCACACATATATCCAATCCTCGTGTACCGACTCTCTGTACTTCCACTTCCGTTTGCCCCACTAATTTTATTAGTAAGGCTCTTGTTCTCCTTCTTGTGGGGAGGCAAGGCCCCTATGGTATCTCGGGAGATCTGTTGCCTTCATACCGCTGAGGGCGGTCTGGGTATGCCAAGCATTGAGATTCGTCAACATATGCTTCGCATTGCATTCCTAGACCGATTGTGTCGCGAACCGGACGAGGTGGGAGCCTTCTGGAAGGAAGACGCCCGGAAAAATTTCCCGTCCCTAAGAAGTGTGCACTCGTGCGAGGGGGAGGCCCGCCGTAGACCCCGAGCCGAAAGCTCCTTCTATCACGAATGTCGTCGCGCTCTGAAATGCCTCTTACGGGCGTCGGAAGGCCTCTCCAACGTCCAGGCGTTGTCTCGTAGGGCATTGTATCAGGTGTTAGTTCGGGGGTCCGTTCAAGATGCTCTGATTAGCGAGCTCGGTCTTACGAAGCAGCAGGCTCGCTCAATATGGCCTTGGGCGCCAGGGTTGAAATGCCTCACTAACGATGAGGCATCACTCACCTGGCGGGTGATTCGTAGAGCCCTCTGGGTCGGCAAAAGACTTTGTTCAGCGGGCTTGGAGAATTCTCCAGACTGCCGCCGCTGCGTTGGGGAAGTCGAGACCATTGGTCACGCCTTCTTTCAGTGCACGGTGGTAGTGCCGTTGTGCAGGTTCGTTGAAGGCCTCATGGTTCGCGTACTGCGGAGAAAGTCCTTTGTCCTGGATGTCGTTTCTGTCTGTAGCAATGTGGTGCCTCAGATGTCGAGGGCTGAGCATTATGTGTGCTGTTGCTTACTAGGCGTTATGAGAGTCGTGATTTGGACGACGCGTCAGAAGGAATTCTATGGTGGCGAGAAGTTTGCTTCTTCCGAACTGATCTTGTTCTTTAGGCATCAGCTTAAAGTCAAGATTAGGACGGAAAGGCGGCGGCTCACATCATCAGAATTTGGCGAAAGGTGGGTGAGTCTTGCGCGTTTGTGCCGTGTGAAAGGGGCTGACCTTGAGTGGCATTTTGATGCTGGTTAGGCATCAGGATATTGTTTGCCTGGGTTGAACTTGGCAACCCATCCCTGGATTTAGGATAGTTTAGGGTTTTTGCTTTTTAGTTTTTTAATTTCTGTAAAACTTAGCTAGAGTGTGTTTGCTCATTGGCCCCCTTTTTTTTCTGCCCGCCCCCTTTCTTTTCCTTTAGTTTAACTCCCCTTCCCTCCCCTCTTTAGGTGCTCAGTGATTTCAGTTCTCTGGAGGATACGGGACGCCTTTCGTTTCGAGTGTGAGCTTTTTCGTATGGTTGAGTCTGAATCAGTGCGTGTTTGTGTGAGTGGTTGGGATGGATAAATGTTTGTTCTGTTATAGTCCCGTGTCGATTTCGCCCAGTCAATTGATTTTACTGTCACATTTAGGATATGTGGGGGGTTTTTATTACTAACATACATTTTGTTTCGTTTCTTGTACATATATATTTTAGTCATATTGTATATACTCATTGGGGATTATTTATTGTATAAAATTTTTACTCCCGCCCCCCACAGACTTTATTGTACATATGGGGTTATTTAGGACTTTCATAGAGACCATGAGGTATTTTGGTGGATGTAGCATGAAAGGTAAGTATAAATGTGGCGTTTTGGTGAAAGGAATATTGTTTTGTATGTTTGGGTCAGTGCTCGGGACTAGCTAAGTTTAAGATTAAGACCAGTGATGACCTTCCTTTTCCCCAATCCCCCTTTTGGCCTTGTGCCGTATTTACTGTATATAACAGTAATAAATATTGTGGCATGACTCTTGCGTTTTGTCCGCCTTGTCATTTTGTGTTCCATTTTTCAGACCGCTGCACGACTGCCTTGTTGCCTGAATCTCTGAGTGAACTGTATTTTGGTTAAAGTTTGTTATTTTATTTATTTTCTGTTTCAACTGTTTTGAAAAAAAAAAGAAAAAAAAAAAAAAAAGTCCTTTTGATTTTTTCTTCTATCCATTTTTTTATTTTTTTTACCCCCCTCTTTTAGTTCTTTTCCATTTTTATTTTCAGTTTTTTTCCCCCTTTAATTTTTTGTTTTAGTTTTTCTTTTTACCCCGTTAATTCTTTGTTTTTCATTTTATCCCCTATTCTAGTTTCTCGTTTTAATTCCCTTCCCCCGTTAATTTTTGTTTCTACCCCGTTTTAATTTCCACGCTTTTTTAGCCTTCCTTATAACCTTCATTTCCCGTTAATTTCTATCTTCGTTCTAGTTATATTGTAACCTTGTCCGTGTTTTGCGTTAATTAATTTTAATTTCTTGTTTCTGTCCTAACTCTACGTTTTACGTGTTTTTCGTTTTATAAATTTGTTTGTACTAAAATCGTTTTGTAATTGTTGTATTGTCTAATTTATTTGTTTATTTTCTTTATTGGTTCGACTTGTTTGTTTTGGGTCGGCCATTTTGAATTTTTGTTGCTAGCTTTGGTTCTTGCCAAAGTTCCGTATTTTCTTTTGTTATTGTTTTCGTCTAGTGTCGGCCATTTTGATTTTTTGTCGAAGTTGAGTATTTTCTTTGGTTACCTTGTTTGAACGTTTTATTTTATTATTTAATTGTCCTTTTCGTGTTTTGTTAATTGTTACGCCTTTAGGCGATATTTGTGTTTAAGTTTTACGTGTTTTTTGTTTTATATTTGTAATTGTTGTACTGTTAAATTTAGCCGTTAATTTTCTGTTATTACTGGTTTGACGCGCTGCTTAGAGTCGGCCAACTTTATTTTTTTTAACTAGCTTCGGCTAGAGTTTTATTTATATTAGGTTTGTGTCCACTTTTTCTTTGAACGTTTTATTTTATCGTCCATTTTCCCCTTTTTAATTTTTTTTCCCCGCCTTTTGGCGTTAATTTTTTTTGTTTTTGTTTTCGCCTTTAGGCGAAATTTATTGAATATCCCTTCCCCATTCCTTCACTCCTGACCCCCCCTTTTTTTTCTCCACCATGGAGAAGAAGGAAAAAAAAGCCCCTTCTTTTCTTATTACTAAAAAAAAGACAGCGACCCATGCTTCCATCCGAAAATCGGTGAGGAAGCACTTGTTCAACCCCAAAAAAGACCCCCCAGATAAAGACAATCCTGAGGAATATCCTGCACTCCCAAGGACCCCTACTAATGAGGAGATAGTAGACACCCTTAAAAAGGCTGCCAAAGCCAGGATAGAAAAAGAAATCCTGGAAAAAGAAACCAATAAAAACCCAGACAAGCCAAAAGTTAACACCGAGGTCGGGGATTCGCCCTCTTGTTGGAAGTCCCCTCCGAATTGTATAATCGACATCGCGGAGTTCCTGGAGCGTGCCAAGAGTTACGCTCACCTCGTGGTGAAAGACGGGCTCTTGGAGGATCCAGTGGAACTGAAGAGAGTCGAGAAAAGAATAGTGTCAGTTTTTGTCGTCGACAAGCGTTCGCGCAAAATTTGTCGTTCGACTAAAGACACAGTGTTTAAAGCACTGGAGTCCCTGGGGTTCAAACCCCTAAGAATTGTCAAGGGAAAGGGTTTCTTCATGTGGGACGTACTGCTGCCCACTGCGGAAGATTGCGTAAGAGCCACCCGGAGGGAGTTGATCACAAAGGATCTCATCCTCCGAACCGAGTATGAGGGTCGGCGAAGGACCAGGGTGGCAGTATACGAGGTCCCTCCTCAGGTTATCGGGGAACACCTCGCGGCTTTCCTGGACCAATACGGGGAGATATTGGCCGCTTCCTGTGATAGCCTGACTGGGGGATGGAGCTTTGATATGATGCTCGATCGTAAGGCCTTCAGCTCCGTCCCCAACTGGATTGACGTTAGTGACTTGAAGCTGCCGGTCATCGTGACCGGTCGTAAACCAGCCTGCTGGAAGTGTGGAGTGACTGGTCATCTCTCCTCTTCCTGCCCAGAGAAGAAGGCCTCTGGGACTCAGGTCACTAAAGACCAAACTCCCCCTCTGACCGAGTCTGCAAAATCCGCCGCGCCTGTAATGGGCATGCCAGCTGCCGGGACCGGAGAGGTTGTTCCCCCGGTTGGGTCACCATCCAAGCCCCCATCCCCCGAAGAGCCCTCTTCCACCGCTTCTGCGGCTAAGAAGGGGGAAGAAGGGGAATGGCAGGTAGTTGGCAGGGTCAGAGGGAAGCGTCAGCCAGCGGGTCCTCAGTCCCCTGAAGCCTCAGGGACTAAAGACACACACAGTCCCACTCCCTCTAGCAACAGCATGGGCGACGCCCCGACCTCTTTAACATCTGAAGAGCATATGAAAAAATATGAACCGTCTTACGAAAAAACCGTCAAACTGAAAGAACTTAAAAAACTAATAGACGTCCAGAGAAAACAAAAAAAATCCCCGGAAAAGAAATCCCCCTTGCAGTCTCCTCAACCCTCTTCTCCAGTCAAGTCTCCCCCTAAAAAGATGGCCACTCGCTCCACATCTTCCAAACCTATTCCTCCCACTCCATGTCCGTCAACCCCTCTCTCCAGAGTGAAGCCTTCTCCAGCCACCCCTTCCACTTCTCGTGCCCAGTCCCAAATCCCTCTCAGTAGAGACCCCAGTCCTTTTAGACATCCCAGTACTCCTCGCCACACTCCCAGTCCTTCACCCTCAAAAAAATTACCCACAACAGTAACCAAAAGGCCCAGAAGCCCTACACAAGATGGTGCGGATAAAAAAAAGAGACCGAAGCACATCTTTAACCCAGGCATAGAGATATGCAAAATATCTCCCCTACAAGCAGAAAAAGCGAGGGATTACGGGAATAGGATAAAGAGCCTAAAATTCCTCTTATCCGTAAAGAAATTTGGGGACAAAGACATTGAAGATCCCGGAAACTTCCCTAATGCCCAAAGGGTATTAACTGTAATCAGATCAGAGCCGGGAGCGAAATCAGTTTGGGCTATGGTGGATGAAGCGATTTCATCGTTCAGCTTGTCCCCGCCACCGCCATAGTCCAAAATGATAAATTGAAAAAGATGAAGCAGTTTTGTGCAGGGAGGGTCCCGGTTTTTGTTCACCCCTCCCTTTATAGAGCACTAAAATTGACTTTCCCGTGGGATATCGGCGGAATCTCCGAAGACGGTACCATCAAGAATGAGATGGGCCATGGGTCTATGGGAGAGGCTGTCGGTATCCTAACCCCAGCCATGTTCAACGCAGATAAGCAACCCTAATCAGCATTCAATATGGCTCTCTGGTTAGCTACTTTAAATGTCCGGGGCCTGAGGTTGGAGTCTCGCAGGGCGAGGCTCTCTCGCGACCTTCAGCGCCTCGGGGTGAATATCTGTTGTGTGCAAGAGACCCGGTTTTCTTCTCATGATCGTGAGGATGTGCTGTCTAATGGGTTCGCCCTTTATTCAGCATGTTTTGATGGTCGTTCGAGGGGTGTCTCTTGGCTAGTGAGCAGGTCTTTAGACGCTGTATGTACTCTTGTTTTCGCAGATCCGGCGGGCAGGCTTTGTGTGCTGGACGTTACCATAAAAGGTAAGGCTTTACGTCTCATCGGCGTTTATGCGCCCGTTATCCATGCTGAGCGTCCTGGTCTGTTTCGGCAGATCGAGCCGTTTTTGACGACATCTCGTCGGTTAGTTTTAGCGGGTGATTGGAATGCCGTCCTTGATCCCGATATAGATCGTATAGGGAAAAAACGGGCTACTAACAATCCTGATGTGAAACCATTTCGGGGCTTCATCGACGGGTTCGATCTCGTCGATAAGTACCGAAATGAGCATCCTCGGGATATAGCTTGGACTTGGACTAATAGTGGCAACTCGGATCCTGGGACGCTTGCGAGCTACCTTGATCGAGTCCTAGTTAAGAGAGTCGATGTAGGGCTCTTAGGGTGTCCAAGTTTCCATTATATAGTTTATTCGGATCATAGGCTTGTCCGGGTCCGTGTAAACTTAGATAAGCCTAAGGTTAGGTTGGCTGGTTACTGGAAATTCAACTGTTCACTGTTTGGTGAACAGGGATTTCGGGACCAGCTGTTACTAATGATACAACGGGAATTGTCGGGAGCGGTTTTGGGGAACGCCTGGTGGGGTAACCTTAAATCCAAAATTAGAACGTTTGCTGCCGATTTTAGTCGTCGACTCAATCGAGATAGATTAGCGGCGCAAACTGCTTTAGAAGAAAAAGTCGATCGGGCCGTGAAATCCCGTGTTAGTGGGGATGTAGCCTTAGCTAAGGCAGAGTTGGCCTCCTTGCTTATCAAGAAGGATCAAGCTCTGGTAGTTAGGGCTAGGTTAAAAAGAATGTCCTCTGAGGCGACGAATATGGCCGCTGAATTGCGTGCAGAGGAGAGTAGGAGTGCGTCTCGGCGACATATCGCGTGCGTCACATTACCGGATAATCGGACCGTGACTACAAACGCGGGCATATGTGAGGTCTTTCGAGATTATTTTCAGGATCTTTTCACCAGGGAGCCCGGTCTGAGCTCGGCTCAGTTCGACTCCTATTTAGCCGACTTTCCCTGCCTCGAGGCAGCTGAAGCGGCTGGGTGCGAGGGTCCCATAACAGAGTCTGAGATCTGGGAAGCGCTGAAGCAGGTTGGCCTGGATAAGTCTCCGGGACTCGATGGTCTGCCCTACGAAGTGTACTTGAGGCTGTCGCCCGTTTTTGTTCCTTTGCTGGAACTGATTTTCAACCACTGGATGAAGCAGGGGTCTATACCTCAACGCTTCACCAGGGGTGTGATCAAGTTGCTGCGTAAGGACAAGAACGGTGGGGATGGGTTAGGGAACTTTCGCCCTTTAACGATGCTAAACGCTGAGTTGAAGATTTTGGCGAAGATCTTAGCCAACCGTTTGCAGCTTGTCCTGTCTAGTCTGATTGGCCCCGAGCAGACTTGTGCTGTGAAGGGCAGGACTATTCAGGATAACCTGCATATGGTACGCTTGATCTTAGAACAAGTCGACGGTGAAGCCGCGCTGATCAATTTAGATCAGTCCAAGGCCTTCGATAGGGTTGATCATCGTTTTCTGGAGGCTGTCCTTTCGTCGGCCGGTTTCGGAGCCGACTTTCGCTCCTGGATCCGACTCTTGTATGCGACCCCCGGTGCGCTGGTGGAAGTGAATGGAGTAAGATCGAAGCCTTTCGTATTGTCTCGCTCTATTCGTCAGGGTTGTCCGCTCTCGCCTTTGCTTTACGTTCTTGCGTTGGAACCTTTCCTTCGCAAGTTAAAGGCGAATCCGGTCCTGCGTGGAATATCTCTGCCTGGGGCTACCACCTCAGCAAGGTATTCTGCCTATGCTGACGACGTTTCGGTTCTTGTGTCGAGCAGAGCCGAGATTGACGAAGTCAGCAAAGAGGTCAGTGGTTATGAGATGGTGACAGGGGCCAAGATCAACCGTGATAAGTCTGTTGGCTTGCGGTTGGGTGCGTGGAAGGGAGTTTCTCTTCCCGGACCTTTCCTCTGGACGGATGGGCCGATCAAGATTCTCGGCGTCTGGTTCGGTCCGGATCTCCAGTTGGAAATGAATTGGTCGGAGGTACGAGAGAAGGCCGAGAGCGCGGTTAATCTGTGGTCTCGGAGGAGGCTTTCCCTGAAGGGAAGGGCGGAAGTATGTGTTTCACACATATATCCAATCCTCGTGTACCGACTCTCTGTACTTCCACTTCCGTTTGCCCCACTAATTTTATTAGTAAGGCTCTTGTTCTCCTTCTTGTGGGGAGGCAAGGCCCCTATGGTATCTCGGGAGATCTGTTGCCTTCATACCGCTGAGGGCGGTCTGGGTATGCCAAGCATTGAGATTCGTCAACATATGCTTCGCATTGCATTCCTAGACCGATTGTGTCGCGAACCGGACGAGGTGGGAGCCTTCTGGAAGGAAGACGCCCGGAAAAATTTCCCGTCCCTAAGAAGTGTGCACTCGTGCGAGGGGGAGGCCCGCCGTAGACCCCGAGCCGAAAGCTCCTTCTATCACGAATGTCGTCGCGCTCTGAAATGCCTCTTACGGGCGTCGGAAGGCCTCTCCAACGTCCAGGCGTTGTCTCGTAGGGCATTGTATCAGGTGTTAGTTCGGGGGTCCGTTCAAGATGCTCTGATTAGCGAGCTCGGTCTTACGAAGCAGCAGGCTCGCTCAATATGGCCTTGGGCGCCAGGGTTGAAATGCCTCACTAACGATGAGGCATCACTCACCTGGCGGGTGATTCGTAGAGCCCTCTGGGTCGGCAAAAGACTTTGTTCAGCGGGCTTGGAGAATTCTCCAGACTGCCGCCGCTGCGTTGGGGAAGTCGAGACCATTGGTCACGCCTTCTTTCAGTGCACGGTGGTAGTGCCGTTGTGCAGGTTCGTTGAAGGCCTCATGGTTCGCGTACTGCGGAGAAAGTCCTTTGTCCTGGATGTCGTTTCTGTCTGTAGCAATGTGGTGCCTCAGATGTCGAGGGCTGAGCATTATGTGTGCTGTTGCTTACTAGGCGTTATGAGAGTCGTGATTTGGACGACGCGTCAGAAGGAATTCTATGGTGGCGAGAAGTTTGCTTCTTCCGAACTGATCTTGTTCTTTAGGCATCAGCTTAAAGTCAAGATTAGGACGGAAAGGCGGCGGCTCACATCATCAGAATTTGGCGAAAGGTGGGTGAGTCTTGCGCGTTTGTGCCGTGTGAAAGGGGCTGACCTTGAGTGGCATTTTGATGCTGGTTAGGCATCAGGATATTGTTTGCCTGGGTTGAACTTGGCAACCCATCCCTGGATTTAGGATAGTTTAGGGTTTTTGCTTTTTAGTTTTTTAATTTCTGTAAAACTTAGCTAGAGTGTGTTTGCTCATTGGCCCCCTTTTTTTTCTGCCCGCCCCCTTTCTTTTCCTTTAGTTTAACTCCCCTTCCCTCCCCTCTTTAGGTGCTCAGTGATTTCAGTTCTCTGGAGGATACGGGACGCCTTTCGTTTCGAGTGTGAGCTTTTTCGTATGGTTGAGTCTGAATCAGTGCGTGTTTGTGTGAGTGGTTGGGATGGATAAATGTTTGTTCTGTTATAGTCCCGTGTCGATTTCGCCCAGTCAATTGATTTTACTGTCACATTTAGGATATGTGGGGGGTTTTTATTACTAACATACATTTTGTTTCGTTTCTTGTACATATATATTTTAGTCATATTGTATATACTCATTGGGGATTATTTATTGTATAAAATTTTTACTCCCGCCCCCCACAGACTTTATTGTACATATGGGGTTATTTAGGACTTTCATAGAGACCATGAGGTATTTTGGTGGATGTAGCATGAAAGGTAAGTATAAATGTGGCGTTTTGGTGAAAGGAATATTGTTTTGTATGTTTGGGTCAGTGCTCGGGACTAGCTAAGTTTAAGATTAAGACCAGTGATGACCTTCCTTTTCCCCAATCCCCCTTTTGGCCTTGTGCCGTATTTACTGTATATAACAGTAATAAATATTGTGGCATGACTCTTGCGTTTTGTCCGCCTTGTCATTTTGTGTTCCATTTTTCAGACCGCTGCACGACTGCCTTGTTGCCTGAATCTCTGAGTGAACTGTATTTTGGTTAAAGTTTGTTATTTTATTTATTTTCTGTTTCAACTGTTTTGAAAAAAAAAAGAAAAAAAAAAAAAAAAAGTCCTTTTGATTTTTTCTTCTATCCATTTTTTTATTTTTTTTACCCCCCTCTTTTAGTTCTTTTCCATTTTTATTTTCAGTTTTTTTCCCCCTTTAATTTTTTGTTTTAGTTTTTCTTTTTACCCCGTTAATTCTTTGTTTTTCATTTTATCCCCTATTCTAGTTTCTCGTTTTAATTCCCTTCCCCCGTTAATTTTTGTTTCTACCCCGTTTTAATTTCCACGCTTTTTTAGCCTTCCTTATAACCTTCATTTCCCGTTAATTTCTATCTTCGTTCTAGTTATATTGTAACCTTGTCCGTGTTTTGCGTTAATTAATTTTAATTTCTTGTTTCTGTCCTAACTCTACGTTTTACGTGTTTTTCGTTTTATAAATTTGTTTGTACTAAAATCGTTTTGTAATTGTTGTATTGTCTAATTTATTTGTTTATTTTCTTTATTGGTTCGACTTGTTTGTTTTGGGTCGGCCATTTTGAATTTTTGTTGCTAGCTTTGGTTCTTGCCAAAGTTCCGTATTTTCTTTTGTTATTGTTTTCGTCTAGTGTCGGCCATTTTGATTTTTTGTCGAAGTTGAATATTTTCTTTGGTTACCTTGTTTGAACGTTTTATTTTATTATTTAATTGTCCTTTTCGTGTTTTGTTAATTGTTAGGCCTTTAGGCGATATTTGTGTTTAAGTTTTACGTGTTTTTTGTTTTATATTTGTAATTGTTGTACTGTTAAATTTAGCCGTTAATTTTCTGTTATTACTGGTTTGACGCGCTGCTTAGAGTCGGCCAACTTTATTTTTTTTAACTAGCTTCGGCTAGAGTTTTATTTATATTAGGTTTGTGTCCACTTTTTCTTTGAACGTTTTATTTTATCGTCCATTTTCCCCTTTTTATTTTTTTCCCCGCCTTTTGGCGTTATTTTTTTGTTTTTGTTTTCGCCTTTAGGCGAAATTTATTGAATATCCCTTCCCCATTCCTTCACTCCTGACCCCCCTTTTTTGTCTCCACCATGGAGAAGAAGGAAAAAAAAGCCCCTTCTTTTCTTATTACTAAAAAAAAGACAGCGACCCTTGCTTCCATCCGAAAATCGGTGAGGAAGCATTTATTCAACCCCAAAAAAGACCCCCCAGATAAAGATAATCCTGAGGAATATCCTGCACTCCCAAGGACCCCTACTAATGAGGAGATAGTAGACACCCTTAAAAAGGCTGCCAAAGCCAGGATAGAAAAAGAAATCCTGGAAAAAGAAACCAATAAAAACCCAGACAAGCCAAAAGTTAACACCGAGGTCGGGGATTCGCCCTCTTGTTGGAAGTCCCCTCCGAATTGTATAATCGACATCGCGGAGTTCCTGGAGCGTGCCAAGAGTTACGCTCACCTCGTGGTGAAAGACGGGCTCTTGGAGGATCCAGTGGAACTGAAGAGAGTCGAGAAAAGAATAGTCTCTGTTTTTGTCGTCGACAAGCGTTCGCGCAAAATTTGTCGTTCGACTAAAGACACAGTGTTTAAAGCACTGGAGTCCCTGGGGTTCAAACCCCTAAGAATTGTCAAGGGAAAGGGTTTCTTCATGTGGGACGTACTGCTGCCCACTGCGGAAGATTGCGTAAGAGCCACCCGGAGGGAGTTGATCACAAAGGATCTCATCCTCCGAACCGAGTATGAGGGTCGGCGAAGGACCAGGGTGGCAGTATACGAGGTCCCTCCTCAGGTTATCGGGGAACACCTCGCGGCTTTCCTGGACCAATACGGGGAGATATTGGCCGCTTCCTGTGATAGCCTGACTGGGGGATGGAGCTTTGATATGATGCTCGATCGTAAGGCCTTCAGCTCCGTCCCCAACTGGATTGACGTTAGTGACTTGAAGCTGCCGGTCATCGTGACCGGTCGTAAACCAGCCTGCTGGAAGTGTGGAGTGACTGGTCATCTCTCCTCTTCCTGCCCAGAGAAGAAGGCCTCTGGGACTCAGGTCACTAAAGACCAAACTCCCCCTCTGACCGAGTCTGCAAAATCCGCCGCGCCTGTAATGGGCATGCCAGCTGCCGGGACCGGAGAGGTTGTTCCCCCGGTTGGGTCACCATCCAAGCCCCCATCCCCCGAAGAGCCCTCTTCCACCGCTTCTGCGGCTAAGAAGGGGGAAGAAGGGGAATGGCAGGTAGTTGGCAGGGTCAGAGGGAAGCGTCAGCCAGCGGGTCCTCAGTCCCCTGAAGCCTCGGGGACTAAAGACACACACTGTCCCACTCCCTCTAGCAACAGCATGGGCGACGCCCCGACCTCTTTAACATCTGAAGAGCATATGAAAAAATATGAACCGTCTTACGAAAAAACCGTCAAACTGACGTCCAGAGAAAACAAAAAAAATCCCCGGAAAAGAAATCCCCCTTGCAGTCTCCTCAACCCTCTTCTCCAGTCAAGTCTCCCCCTAAAAAGATGGCCACTCGCTCCACATCTTCCAAACCTATTCCTCCCACTCCATGTCCGTCAACCCCTCTCTCCAGAGTGAAGCCTTCTCCAGCCACCCCTTCCACTTCTCGTGCCCAGTCCCAAATCCCTCTCAGTAGAGACCCCAGTCCTTTTAGACATCCCAGTACTCCTCGCCACACTCCCAGTCCTTCACCCTCAAAAAAATTACCCACAACAGTAACCAAAAGGCCCAGAAGCCCTACACAAGATGGTGCGGATAAAAAAAAGAGACCGAAGCACATCTTTAACCCAGGCATAGAGATATGCAAAATATCTCCCCTACAAGCAGAAAAAGCGAGGGATTACGGGAATAGGATAAAGAGCCTAAAATTCCTCTTATCCGTAAAGAAATTTGGGGACAAAGACATTGAAGATCCCGGAAACTTCCCTAATGCCCAAAGGGTATTAACTGTAATCAGATCAGAGCCGGGAGCGAAATCAGTTTGGGCTATGGTGGATGAAGCGATTTCATCGTTCAGCTTGTCCCCGCCACCGCCATAGTCCAAAATGATAAATTGAAAAAGATGAAGCAGTTTTGTGCAGGGAGGGTCCCGGTTTTTGTTCACCCCTCCCTTTATAGAGCACTAAAATTGACTTTCCCGTGGGATATCGGCGGAATCTCCGAAGACGGTACCATCAAGAATGAGATGGGCCATGGGTCTATGGGAGAGGCTGTCGGTATCCTAACCCCAGCCATGTTCAACGCAGATAAGCAACCCTAATCAGCATTCAATATGGCTCTCTGGTTAGCTACTTTAAATGTCCGGGGCCTGAGGTTGGAGTCTCGCAGGGCGAGGCTCTCTCGCGACCTTCAGCGCCTCGGGGTGAATATCTGTTGTGTGCAAGAGACCCGGTTTTCTTCTCATGATCGTGAGGATGTGCTGTCTAATGGGTTCGCCCTTTATTCAGCATGTTTTGATGGTCGTTCGAGGGGTGTCTCTTGGCTAGTGAGCAGGTCTTTAGACGCTGTATGTACTCTTGTTTTCGCAGATCCGGCGGGCAGGCTTTGTGTGCTGGACGTTACCATAAAAGGTAAGGCTTTACGTCTCATCGGCGTTTATGCGCCCGTTATCCATGCTGAGCGTCCTGGTCTGTTTCGGCAGATCGAGCCGTTTTTGACGACATCTCGTCGGTTAGTTTTAGCGGGTGATTGGAATGCCGTCCTTGATCCCGATATAGATCGTATAGGGAAAAAACGGGCTACTAACAATCCTGATGTGAAACCATTTCGGGGCTTCATCGACGGGTTCGATCTCGTCGATAAGTACCGAAATGAGCATCCTCGGGATATAGCTTGGACTTGGACTAATAGTGGCAACTCGGATCCTGGGACGCTTGCGAGCTACCTTGATCGAGTCCTAGTTAAGAGAGTCGATGTAGGGCTCTTAGGGTGTCCAAGTTTCCATTATATAGTTTATTCGGATCATAGGCTTGTCCGGGTCCGTGTAAACTTAGATAAGCCTAAGGTTAGGTTGGCTGGTTACTGGAAATTCAACTGTTCACTGTTTGGTGAACAGGGATTTCGGGACCAGCTGTTACTAATGATACAACGGGAATTGTCGGGAGCGGTTTTGGGGAACGCCTGGTGGGGTAACCTTAAATCCAAAATTAGAACGTTTGCTGCCGATTTTAGTCGTCGACTCAATCGAGATAGATTAGCGGCGCAAACTGCTTTAGAAGAAAAAGTCGATCGGGCCGTGAAATCCCGTGTTAGTGGGGATGTAGCCTTAGCTAAGGCAGAGTTGGCCTCCTTGCTTATCAAGAAGGATCAAGCTCTGGTAGTTAGGGCTAGGTTAAAAAGAATGTCCTCTGAGGCGACGAATATGGCCGCTGAATTGCGTGCAGAGGAGAGTAGGAGTGCGTCTCGGCGACATATCGCGTGCGTCACATTACCGGATAATCGGACCGTGACTACAAACGCGGGCATATGTGAGGTCTTTCGAGATTATTTTCAGGATCTTTTCACCAGGGAGCCCGGTCTGAGCTCGGCTCAGTTCGACTCCTATTTAGCCGACTTTCCCTGCCTCGAGGCAGCTGAAGCGGCTGGGTGCGAGGGTCCCATAACAGAGTCTGAGATCTGGGAAGCGCTGAAGCAGGTTGGCCTGGATAAGTCTCCGGGACTCGATGGTCTGCCCTACGAAGTGTACTTGAGGCTGTCGCCCGTTTTTGTTCCTTTGCTGGAACTGATTTTCAACCACTGGATGAAGCAGGGGTCTATACCTCAACGCTTCACCAGGGGTGTGATCAAGTTGCTGCGTAAGGACAAGAACGGTGGGGATGGGTTAGGGAACTTTCGCCCTTTAACGATGCTAAACGCTGAGTTGAAGATTTTGGCGAAGATCTTAGCCAACCGTTTGCAGCTTGTCCTGTCTAGTCTGATTGGCCCCGAGCAGACTTGTGCTGTGAAGGGCAGGACTATTCAGGATAACCTGCATATGGTACGCTTGATCTTAGAACAAGTCGACGGTGAAGCCGCGCTGATCAATTTAGATCAGTCCAAGGCCTTCGATAGGGTTGATCATCGTTTTCTGGAGGCTGTCCTTTCGTCGGCCGGTTTCGGAGCCGACTTTCGCTCCTGGATCCGACTCTTGTATGCGACCCCCGGTGCGCTGGTGGAAGTGAATGGAGTAAGATCGAAGCCTTTCGTATTGTCTCGCTCTATTCGTCAGGGTTGTCCGCTCTCGCCTTTGCTTTACGTTCTTGCGTTGGAACCTTTCCTTCGCAAGTTAAAGGCGAATCCGGTCCTGCGTGGAATATCTCTGCCTGGGGCTACCACCTCAGCAAGGTATTCTGCCTATGCTGACGACGTTTCGGTTCTTGTGTCGAGCAGAGCCGAGATTGACGAAGTCAGCAAAGAGGTCAGTGGTTATGAGATGGTGACAGGGGCCAAGATCAACCGTGATAAGTCTGTTGGCTTGCGGTTGGGTGCGTGGAAGGGAGTTTCTCTTCCCGGACCTTTCCTCTGGACGGATGGGCCGATCAAGATTCTCGGCGTCTGGTTCGGTCCGGATCTCCAGTTGGAAATGAATTGGTCGGAGGTACGAGAGAAGGCCGAGAGCGCGGTTAATCTGTGGTCTCGGAGGAGGCTTTCCCTGAAGGGAAGGGCGGAAGTATGTGTTTCACACATATATCCAATCCTCGTGTACCGACTCTCTGTACTTCCACTTCCGTTTGCCCCACTAATTTTATTAGTAAGGCTCTTGTTCTCCTTCTTGTGGGGAGGCAAGGCCCCTATGGTATCTCGGGAGATCTGTTGCCTTCATACCGCTGAGGGCGGTCTGGGTATGCCAAGCATTGAGATTCGTCAACATATGCTTCGCATTGCATTCCTAGACCGATTGTGTCGCGAACCGGACGAGGTGGGAGCCTTCTGGAAGGAAGACGCCCGGAAAAATTTCCCGTCCCTAAGAAGTGTGCACTCGTGCGAGGGGGAGGCCCGCCGTAGACCCCGAGCCGAAAGCTCCTTCTATCACGAATGTCGTCGCGCTCTGAAATGCCTCTTACGGGCGTCGGAAGGCCTCTCCAACGTCCAGGCGTTGTCTCGTAGGGCATTGTATCAGGTGTTAGTTCGGGGGTCCGTTCAAGATGCTCTGATTAGCGAGCTCGGTCTTACGAAGCAGCAGGCTCGCTCAATATGGCCTTGGGCGCCAGGGTTGAAATGCCTCACTAACGATGAGGCATCACTCACCTGGCGGGTGATTCGTAGAGCCCTCTGGGTCGGCAAAAGACTTTGTTCAGCGGGCTTGGAGAATTCTCCAGACTGCCGCCGCTGCGTTGGGGAAGTCGAGACCATTGGTCACGCCTTCTTTCAGTGCACGGTGGTAGTGCCGTTGTGCAGGTTCGTTGAAGGCCTCATGGTTCGCGTACTGCGGAGAAAGTCCTTTGTCCTGGATGTCGTTTCTGTCTGTAGCAATGTGGTGCCTCAGATGTCGAGGGCTGAGCATTATGTGTGCTGTTGCTTACTAGGCGTTATGAGAGTCGTGATTTGGACGACGCGTCAGAAGGAATTCTATGGTGGCGAGAAGTTTGCTTCTTCCGAACTGATCTTGTTCTTTAGGCATCAGCTTAAAGTCAAGATTAGGACGGAAAGGCGGCGGCTCACATCATCAGAATTTGGCGAAAGGTGGGTGAGTCTTGCGCGTTTGTGCCGTGTGAAAGGGGCTGACCTTGAGTGGCATTTTGATGCTGGTTAGGCATCAGGATATTGTTTGCCTGGGTTGAACTTGGCAACCCATCCCTGGATTTAGGATAGTTTAGGGTTTTTGCTTTTTAGTTTTTTAATTTCTGTAAAACTTAGCTAGAGTGTGTTTGCTCATTGGCCCCCTTTTTTTTCTGCCCGCCCCCTTTCTTTTCCTTTAGTTTAACTCCCCTTCCCTCCCCTCTTTAGGTGCTCAGTGATTTCAGTTCTCTGGAGGATACGGGACGCCTTTCGTTTCGAGTGTGAGCTTTTTCGTATGGTTGAGTCTGAATCAGTGCGTGTTTGTGTGAGTGGTTGGGATGGATAAATGTTTGTTCTGTTATAGTCCCGTGTCGATTTCGCCCAGTCAATTGATTTTACTGTCACATTTAGGATATGTGGGGGGTTTTTATTACTAACATACATTTTGTTTCGTTTCTTGTACATATATATTTTAGTCATATTGTATATACTCATTGGGGATTATTTATTGTATAAAATTTTTACTCCCGCCCCCCACAGACTTTATTGTACATATGGGGTTATTTAGGACTTTCATAGAGACCATGAGGTATTTTGGTGGATGTAGCATGAAAGGTAAGTATAAATGTGGCGTTTTGGTGAAAGGAATATTGTTTTGTATGTTTGGGTCAGTGCTCGGGACTAGCTAAGTTTAAGATTAAGACCAGTGATGACCTTCCTTTTCCCCAATCCCCCTTTTGGCCTTGTGCCGTATTTACTGTATATAACAGTAATAAATATTGTGGCATGACTCTTGCGTTTTGTCCGCCTTGTCATTTTGTGTTCCATTTTTCAGACCGCTGCACGACTGCCTTGTTGCCTGAATCTCTGAGTGAACTGTATTTTGGTTAAAGTTTGTTATTTTATTTATTTTCTGTTTCAACTGTTTTGAAAAAAAAAAGAAAAAAAAAAAAAAAAAGTCCTTTTGATTTTTTCTTCTATCCATTTTTTTATTTTTTTTACCCCCCTCTTTTAGTTCTTTTCCATTTTTATTTTCAGTTTTTTTCCCCCTTTAATTTTTTGTTTTAGTTTTTCTTTTTACCCCGTTAATTCTTTGTTTTTCATTTTATCCCCTATTCTAGTTTCTCGTTTTAATTCCCTTCCCCCGTTAATTTTTGTTTCTACCCCGTTTTAATTTCCACGCTTTTTTAGCCTTCCTTATAACCTTCATTTCCCGTTAATTTCTATCTTCGTTCTAGTTATATTGTAACCTTGTCCGTGTTTTGCGTTAATTAATTTTAATTTCTTGTTTCTGTCCTAACTCTACGTTTTACGTGTTTTTCGTTTTATAAATTTGTTTGTACTAAAATCGTTTTGTAATTGTTGTATTGTCTAATTTATTTGTTTATTTTCTTTATTGGTTCGACTTGTTTGTTTTGGGTCGGCCATTTTGAATTTTTGTTGCTAGCTTTGGTTCTTGCCAAAGTTCCGTATTTTCTTTTGTTATTGTTTTCGTCTAGTGTCGGCCATTTTGATTTTTTGTCGAAGTTGAGTATTTTCTTTGGTTACCTTGTTTGAACGTTTTATTTTATTATTTAATTGTCCTTTTCGTGTTTTGTTAATTGTTACGCCTTTAGGCGATATTTGTGTTTAAGTTTTACGTGTTTTTTGTTTTATATTTGTAATTGTTGTACTGTTAAATTTAGCCGTTAATTTTCTGTTATTACTGGTTTGACTCGCTGCTTAGAGTCGGCCAACTTTATTTTTTTTAACTAGCTTCGGCTAGAGTTTTATTTATATTAGGTTTGTGTCCACTTTTTCTTTGAACGTTTTATTTTATCGTCCATTTTCCCCTTTTTAATTTTTTTTCCCCGCCTTTTGGCGTTAATTTTTTTTGTTTTTGTTTTCGCCTTTAGGCGAAATTTATTGAATATCCCTTCCCCATTCCTTCACTCCTGACCCCCCCTTTTTTTTCTCCACCATGGAGAAGAAGGAAAAAAAAGCCCCTTCTTTTCTTATTACTAAAAAAAAGACAGCGACCCTTGCTTCCATCCGAAAATCGGTGAGGAAGCACTTGTTCAACCCCAAAAAAGACCCCCCAGATAAAGACAATCCTGAGGAATATCCTGCACTCCCAAGGACCCCTACTAATGAGGAGATAGTAGACACCCTTAAAAAGGCTGCCAAAGCCAGGATAGAAAAAGAAATCCTGGAAAAAGAAACCAATAAAAACCCAGACAAGCCAAAAGTTAACACCGAGGTCGGGGATTCGCCCTCTTGTTGGAAGTCCCCTCCGAATTGTATAATCGACATCGCGGAGTTCCTGGAGCGTGCCAAGAGTTACGCTCACCTCGTGGTGAAAGACGGGCTCTTGGAGGATCCAGTGGAACTGAAGAGAGTCGAGAAAAGAATAGTGTCAGTTTTTGTCGTCGACAAGCGTTCGCGCAAAATTTGTCGTTCGACTAAAGACACAGTGTTTAAAGCACTGGAGTCCCTGGGGTTCAAACCCCTAAGAATTGTCAAGGGAAAGGGTTTCTTCATGTGGGACGTACTGCTGCCCACTGCGGAAGATTGCGTAAGAGCCACCCGGAGGGAGTTGATCACAAAGGATCTCATCCTCCGAACCGAGTATGAGGGTCGGCGAAGGACCAGGGTGGCAGTATACGAGGTCCCTCCTCAGGTTATCGGGGAACACCTCGCGGCTTTCCTGGACCAATACGGGGAGATATTGGCCGCTTCCTGTGATAGCCTGACTGGGGGATGGAGCTTTGATATGATGCTCGATCGTAAGGCCTTCAGCTCCGTCCCCAACTGGATTGACGTTAGTGACTTGAAGCTGCCGGTCATCGTGACCGGTCGTAAACCAGCCTGCTGGAAGTGTGGAGTGACTGGTCATCTCTCCTCTTCCTGCCCAGAGAAGAAGGCCTCTGGGACTCAGGTCACTAAAGACCAAACTCCCCCTCTGACCGAGTCTGCAAAATCCGCCGCGCCTGTAATGGGCATGCCAGCTGCCGGGACCGGAGAGGTTGTTCCCCCGGTTGGGTCACCATCCAAGCCCCCATCCCCCGAAGAGCCCTCTTCCACCGCTTCTGCGGCTAAGAAGGGGGAAGAAGGGGAATGGCAGGTAGTTGGCAGGGTCAGAGGGAAGCGTCAGCCAGCGGGTCCTCAGTCCCCTGAAGCCTCGGGGACTAAAGACACACACTGTCCCACTCCCTCTAGCAACAGCATGGGCGACGCCCCGACCTCTTTAACATCTGAAGATCATATGAAAAAATATGAACCGTCTTATGAAAAAACCGTCAAACTGAAAGAACTTAAAAAACTAATAGACGTCCAGAGAAAACAAAAAAAATCCCCGGAAAAGAAATCCCCCTTGCAGTCTCCTCAACCCTCTTCTCCAGTCAAGTCTCCCCCTAAAAAGATGGCCACTCGCTCCACATCTTCCAAACCTATTCCTCCCACTCCATGTCCGTCAACCCCTCTCTCCAGAGTGAAGCCTTCTCCAGCCACCCCTTCCACTTCTCGTGCCCAGTCCCAAATCCCTCTCAGTAGAGACCCCAGTCCTTTTAGACATCCCAGTACTCCTCGCCACACTCCCAGTCCTTCACCCTCAAAAAAATTACCCACAACAGTTACCAAAAGGCCCAGAAGCCCTACACAAGATGGTGCGGATAAAAAAAAGAGACCGAAGCACATTTTTAACCCAGGCATAGAGATATGCAAAATATCTCCCCTACAATCAGAAAAAGCGAGGGATTACGGGAATAGGATAAAGAGCCTAAAATTCCTCTTATCCGTAAAGAAATTTGGGGACAAAGACATTGAAGATCCCGGAAACTTCCCTAATGCCCAAAGGGTATTAACTGTAATCAGATCAGAGCCGGGAGCGAAATCAGTTTGGGCTATGGTGGATGAAGCGATTTCATCGTTCAGCTTGTCCCCGCCAATCGCCATAGTCCAAAATGATAAATTGAAAAAGATGAAGCAGTTTTGTGCAGGGAGGGTCCCGGTTTTTGTTCACCCCTCCCTTTATAGAGCACTAAAATTGACTTTCCCGTGGGATATCGGCGGAATCTCCGAAGACGGTACCATCAAGAATGAGATGGGCCATGGGTCTATGGGAGAGGCTGTCGGTATCCTAACCCCAGCCATGTTCAACGCAGATAAGCAACCCTAATCAGCATTCATTATGGCTCTCTGGTTAGCTACTTTAAATGTCCGGGGCCTGAGGTTGGAGTCTCGCAGGGCGATGCTCTCTCGCGACCTTCAGCGCCTCGGGGTGAATATCTGTTGTGTGCAAGAGACCCGGTTTTCTTCTCATGATCGTGAGGATGTGCTGTCTAATGGGTTCGCCCTTTATTCAGCATGTTTTGATGGTCGTTCGAGGGGTGTCTCTTGGCTAGTGAGCAGGTCTTTAGACGCTGTATGTACTCTTGTTTTCGCAGATCCGGCGGGCAGGCTTTGTGTGCTGGACGTTACCATAAAAGGTAAGGCTTTACGTCTCATCGGCGTTTATGCGCCTAATATCCATGCTGAGCGACCTGGTCTGTTTCGGCAGATCGAGCCGTTTTTGACGACATCTGGTCGGGTAGTTTTAGCGGGTGATTGGAATGCCGTCCTTGATCCCGATATAGATCGTATAGGGAAAAAACGGGCTACTAACAATCCTGATGTGAAACCATTCCGGGACTTTATCGACGGGTTCGATCTCGTCGATAAGTACCGGAATGAGCATCCTCGGGATATAGCTTGGACTTGGACTAATAGTGGCAACTCGGATCCTGGGACGCTTGCGAGCTACCTCGATCGAGTCCTAGTTAAGAGAGTCGATGTAGGGCTCTTAGGGTGTCCAAGTTTCCATTATATAGTTTATTCGGATCATAGGCTTGTCCGGGTCCGTGTAAACTTAGATAAGCCTAAGGTTAGGTTGGCTGGTTACTGGAAATTCAACTGTTCACTGTTTGGTGAACAGGGATTTCGGGACCAGCTGTTACTAATGATACAACGGGAATTGTCGGGAGCGGTTTTGGGGAACGCCTGGTGGGGTAACCTTAAATCTAAAATTAGAACGTTTGCTGCCGATTTTAGTCGTCGACTCAATCGAGATAGATTAGCGGCGCAAACTGCTTTAGAAGATAAAGTCGATCGGGCCGTGAAATCCCGTGTTAGTGGGGATGTAGCCTTAGCTAAGGCAGAGTTGGCCTCCTTGCTTATCAAGAAGGATCAAGCTCTGGTAGTTAGGGCTAGGTTAAAAAGAATGTCCTCTGAGGCGACGAATATGGCCGCTGAATTGCGTGCAGAGGAGAGTAGGAGTGCGTCTCGGCGACATATCGCGTGCGTCACATTACCGGATAATCGGACCGTGACTACAAACGCGGGCATATGTGAGGTCTTTCGAGATTATTTTCAGGATCTTTTCACCAGGGAGCCCGGTCTGAGCTCGGCTCAGTTCGACTCCTATTTAGCCGACTTTCCCTGCCTCGAGGCAGCTGAAGCGGCTGGGTGCGAGGGTCCCATAACAGAGTCTGAGATCTGGGAAGCGCTGAAGCAGGTTGGCCTGGATAAGTCTCCGGGACTCGATGGTCTGCCCTACGAAGTGTACTTGAGGCTGTCGCCCGTTTTTGTTCCTTTGCTGGAACTGATTTTCAACCACTGGATGAAGCAGGGGTCTATACCTCAACGCTTCACCAGGGGTGTGATCAAGTTGCTGCGTAAGGACAAGAACGGTGGGGATGGGTTAGGGAACTTTCGCCCTTTAACGATGCTAAACGCTGAGTTGAAGATTTTGGCGAAGATCTTAGCCAACCGTTTGCAGCTTGTCCTGTCTAGTCTGATTGGCCCCGAGCAGACTTGTGCTGTGAAGGGCAGGACTATTCAGGATAACCTGCATATGGTACGCTTGATCTTCGAACAAGTCGACGGTGAAGCCGCGCTGATCAATTTAGATCAGTCCAAGGCCTTCGATAGGGTTGATCATCGTTTTCTGGAGGCTGTCCTTTCGTCGGCCGGTTTCGGAGCCGACTTTCGCTCCTGGATCCGACTCTTGTATGCGACCCCCGGTGCGCTGGTGGAAGTGAATGGAGTAAGATCGAAGCCTTTCGTATTGTCTCGCTCTATTCGTCAGGGTTGTCCGCTCTCGCCTTTGCTTTACGTTCTTGCGTTGGAACCTTTCCTTCGCAAGTTAAAGGCGAATCCGGTCCTGCGTGGAATATCTCTGCCTGGGGCTACCACCTCAGCAAGGTATTCTGCCTATGCTGACGACGTTTCGGTTCTTGTGTCGAGCAGAGCCGAGATTGACGAAGTCAGCAAAGAGGTCAGTGGTTATGAGATGGTGACAGGGGCCAAGATCAACCGTGATAAGTCTGTTGGCTTGCGGTTGGGTGCGTGGAAGGGAGTTTCTCTTCCCGGACCTTTCCTCTGGACGGATGGGCCGATCAAGATTCTCGGCGTCTGGTTCGGTCCGGATCTCCAGTTGGAAATGAATTGGTCGGAGGTACGAGAGAAGGCCGAGAGCGCGGTTAATCTGTGGTCTCGGAGGAGGCTTTCCCTGAAGGGAAGGGCGGAAGTATGTGTTTCACACATATATCCAATTCGTGTACCGACTCTCTGTACTTCCACTTCCGTTTGCCCCACTAATTTTATTAGTAAGGCTCTTGTTCTCCTTCTTGTGGGGAGGCAAGGCCCCTATGGTATCTCGGGAGATCTGTTGCCTTCATACCGCTGAGGGCGGTCTGGGTATGCCAAGCATTGAGATTCGTCAACATATGCTTCGCATTGCATTCCTAGACCGATTGTGTCGCGAACCGGACGAGGTGGGAGCCTTCTGGAAGGAAGACGCCCGGAAAAATTTCCCGTCCCTAAGAAGTGTGCACTCGTGCGAGGGGGAGGCCCGCCGTAGACCCCGAGCCGAAAGCTCCTTCTATCACGAATGTCGTCGCGCTCTGAAATGCCTCTTACGGGCGTCGGAAGGCCTCTCCAACGTCCAGGCGTTGTCTCGTAGGGCATTGTATCAGGTGTTAGTTCGGGGGTCCGTTCAAGATGCTCTGATTAGCGAGCTCGGTCTTACGAAGCAGCAGCCTCGCTCAATATGGCCTTGGGCGCCAGGGTTGAAATGCCTCACTAACGATGAGGCATCACTCACCTGGCGGGTGATTCGTAGAGCCCTCTGGGTCGGCAAAAGACTTTGTTCAGCGGGCTTGGAGAATTCTCCAGACTGCCGCCGCTGCGTTGGGGAAGTCGAGACCATTGGTCACGCCTTCTTTCAGTGCACGGTGGTAGTGCCGTTGTGCAAGTTCGTTGAAGGCCTCATGGTTCGCGTACTGCGGAGAAAGTCCTTTGTCCTGGATGTCGTTTCTGTCTGTAGCAATGTGGTGCCTCAGATGTCGAGGGCTGAGCATTATGTGTGCTGTTGCTTACTAGGCGTTATGAGAGTCGTGATTTGGACGACGCGTCAGAAGGAATTCTATGGTGGCGAGAAGTTTGCTTCTTCCGAACTGATCTTGTTCTTTAGGCATCAGCTTAAAGTCAAGATTAGGACGGAAAGGCGGCGGCTCACATCATCAGAATTTGGCGAAAGGTGGGTGAGTCTTGCGCGTTTGTGCCGTGTGAAAGGGGCTGACCTTGAGTGGCATTTTGATGCTGGTTAGGCATCAGGATATTGTTTGCCTGGGTTGAACTTGGCAACCCATCCCTGGATTTAGGATAGTTTAGGGTTTTTGCTTTTTAGTTTTTTAATTTCTGTAAAACTTAGCTAGAGTGTGTTTGCTCATTGGCCCCCCTTTTTTTTCTGCCCCCCTTTTCTTTTCCTTTAGTTTAACTCCCCTTCCCTCCCCTCTTTAGGTGCTCAGTGATTTCAGTTCTCTGGAGGATACGGGACGCCTTTCGTTTCGAGTGTGAGCTTTTTCGTATGGTTGAGTCTGAATCAGTGCGTGTTTGTGTGAGTGGTTGGGATGGATAAATGTTTGTTCTGTTATAGTCCCGTGTCGATTTCGCCCAGTCAATTGATTTTACTGTCACATTTAGGATTTGTGGGGGGGTTTTATTACTAACATACATTTTGTTTCGTTTCTTGTACATATATATTTTAGTCATATTGTATATACTCATTGGGGATTATTTATTGTATAAAATTTTTACTCCCGCCCCCCACAGACTTTATTGTACATATGGGGTTATTTAGGACTTTCATAGAGACCATGAGGTATTTTGGTGGATGTAGCATGAAAGGTAAGTATGAATGTGGCGTTTTGGTGAAAGGAATATTGTTTTGTATGTTTGGGTCAGTGCTCGAGACTAGCTAAGTTTAAGATTAAGACCAGTGATGACCTTCCTTTTCCCCAATCCCCCTTTTGGCCTTGTGCCGTATTTACTGTACATAACAGTAATAAATATTGTGGCCTGACGATTGCATCTAGCATGAAACAGACTGTCGCCTCTAAGTGTTAACTTCTATGTTCACTTTTATATTTACACACGCTCTATCTCTGATATTGAGCACTTTATCCCAAAAATATAGCACACTTTAAGACTATATTTCTTCATATATATATATATATATATAGATAGATAGATAGATAGATAGATACCTCCAATAATTCGCTGAAAAACAGCATAGCATGATGAAAAAGGCACAAAAATTGATAAAAAAGTTTTATCGTCAAAATGTTTATGATATTATTAAGTGGAAAATCAAATATTTTTAGATTATTTTATTAAACTTTTTAATCCTTTCGAGCGAACCTGCTAGAAATTTTTGTTAAAATTTTTGTTTTTATTGCGACAGCGGGGGCAGCAATATATATATATATATATATATATATATATATATATATATATATAATTGTCGAATTTTCATTAATCTTTCAGGACTAATTCACAATTTTTTTAAATTATTTTAGAAACTTGTTTTTCTTATAAAATCTTGGTAATTGTTTTTAATCTGTTATCCCTATCCTTAGTTAATTAATAAAATTTCCAGATTTAAATTTTGTCACGCTTTATATTTATATTAGTTAAAAGCGGGATGTAAATCATTTTTTTACTCATTCACCGAAAATCTGCTCTCAATTGTAAAATAAAAAATGTAATAAAACTAAGAAATTATTTAATTAAGAAAACCTTTTAATTGCTTCTATAAATAAGATATATTAAGGACACTATTATCTTAAGGAAAACAATTTTTCGATGAATAATGAATTTTAAAAGATTTATTTTCATTTCTTTTACATTTTAATTAGAATAACTTTTTAAGTTTAAAATATTTTAATCCTTTAGAATTTTGTCTTAATTTGTTCCCTTTTGGGTGATATTATTATTAAGTAAAAACTAAATTTAGTACTCATAAATTGAAAACCTTAGTGCAAATCATCACACACCAATATGTTTAAAAGAATTTTGAATTTTTTTATGTTTATATATGTGCCGATTTTCTATATACGATCGACCATACACAACATTATCAGAAAATAGAAGCGATAATTATAGTAAATTCGCTGTCAAAAATATTTAAAATTTAATAAAACATTAGATTACGGAAAATATTTTCTTAATTATTAAGATTACTGAGCACTTAAAAATTATATATAAATGATATATTCTTCAATTATTTTAACGCCTAAAGAGCCCCTAGAACAATATAAGTTAAATATCAAGCCGTCAAACAAGCAAACAGCTACTATCTGATTAAAAGAAATGCATTTCTGCGATATTTTAAACTTAAAGTAAATAATTGTCTCCTCAAATCAGATTAATTATACTTTAAATAAGCTAATATTCTTCAAATAAAATTTCAGAAAAGTATATTTTATTATTGATAATTTTTTAATAAAAAGAATTACCTTGCAATGAAAGACGGCTAACAAAAGGGCGTTAATCAGTTACTTTATCAACGAAAAAACTCCTTACAGTTAATTTAAATTAGTTTAAAATAAGTTTTGAAATATAGCAAAGTATTTTGCTTATTAGAAATATAAAATTTAATCTATTGACTTGAAATTAAAAGTAAAATGAAAGCTTCAAGAAAGATTATTCAGTTTTTAAAATTCATTTTAAACCTTAGGTATCGTTTTTTGGAGGACTTCATCGGAATAATTTGTTATGTTGGTAGGACTACATATGCGCACGATAGAGGATTGCTGTGAATTTTAGAATTTTTAGATTTATTTTTCAACCAAATTCATTTAGAGTCTTTTTTCTTTCCCAGCACACCTCTGCCATGCGCATGTGTAGTCATAACAACATGTTGAGTCTGAGGCCCCGTGGCAAGATGAATGGAGGCATAACGTTGCTATCACTAGTGATCACTCCAAACACCATGACGTTGACTGGATATATCATCCAACTCTTACCGAATCCTCTGCCCTGTCCTCAGATTGACACCCAAACACTTTAAAATGTTCGTATTGAAGCTTCTGGTGCGAATGCCAAGCATTACAGATCAGTGTTTCCAAATTTCTGGTGGAGTGAACTGCGCCATAATGCTCTTTTTCTCACAGACAGTTCCCAACTGTCCCTTTCTTTCTTTCTTTCTTTCTTTCGCGCACGCTCTCTCTCTCTCTCTCTCTCTCTCTCTCTCTGTCTCAAACACACGCCCACACGAACACATAGTCATACATATGACAATAATGACAGTTACTGCATCGTAAGAACTGCGCATATCTAATGTAAATAAGAATCTATGACAGCCTAGAGAACTTTACATTCATGTGTTGAATGCAACTTTTGCGAATGAGAAGAAAGATTTAAGATACTTTGATATTGATCAAAGTGTTATCGCCAAAATACTAGGTTAGAGACTTTACGATATGTCATGGCTTGTAGCGTGCTCATGTTCAGCTGTGTTGAGTAAATGACGACAGTGGTTCGTGCTCCAAGTACGTGCTAAAAGAGGGGTTACTGCGACACAGACGGGTTACAGTGGCAGACAGTATTAATCAAAGGCAAGGAAGGAATGTGCTATTGATCCTTTTTGCCGACATGACCATTGGCCAGCGAGAATATTTTACGCCGAGAAACGTTCATTGCCAAAAGCGTGTTCCATATGGATGCGAGTATCGAAACGTAACTTTTGCCAATCGAAGAATCGTGCATGCTTTGACTAGTTTCGGTCTTTCTTGAATAAAGAATAACGCAGCGTATCTATGGATACAGTTACACTGGATTCACAATGTGCGAAGACAGCGGAATAGTTTGGGCAAAGATCTACTGGTTCTTATCATTCATGTGGAACGTACTCTGTCGCATACCACCACTGAAGTTCAGATGCACTAGTTAATGGGAAGAGTCTTCTACAGTGATATACCAGTAGTAATATCTTGTAACAGGACATTGCACCCTGCACAAGTTTTACAGGAATGGTTTCAAGAATATGAAACCCCCCTGGTCAAAGTCCAATTGAGAACTTTTTGAACCTGATGAAGAAACAAGTTCATTCTTCAAAAATCCAGCATCTAACTCGCAGCGGTTAAATGATTTTCAGTTAAAATACTGCTACCATATGCAAGATGTATACGTTTAGAAATGTTTGTAGAGCCCATGACTGATTGACGTATTCTCTGGGTGCATGAGGTAAGAACAACTTATTAAGCAGATAATCATAATATTCGGCTCAACAGCAGGAGGGTGCTAAAACGTCCCCGGCCCGACCCGACCCACTTCCTAAAATTCTAACCAAATGAGCAAATATAATTTTCTTTAAATCCCTTTTTCGTTTGTATCAAACTTTTCAAACAATGACGTTCTTTATTTGCTGGTGATTTCGAGAGAGATATCAAATTTCCAGCGTAACACAGGAAAATAAATTTGAGAGATGAAAAGATTAATTAATCAGTTTAAATTCCCTATAACTTTAATTTGATTTTATCTTTCTCTCTCTCTCTCTCTCTCTCTCTCTCTCTCTCTAACTCTCTCCAAACTGCCACTACAAACATGTACGCATATATATATATATATATATATATATATATATATATATATATATATATATATATATATATATATAATTAAGGGATCAGCCACTCACGCTACCTAGGTTTCAACCTTTCGATAACCTCAGGTGATATGGGCCAAAATGTTTTCACCTGAGGATACCGAAAGGTTGAAACCAAAGTAGCATGATTGGCTGATCACAATTTTTTAAAGTTTTATTTTATTTTTGCGTGTATTGAGCACTTTATAATACAACTGTTTCCTGGTTTAATTCAACTCCGACCAATAATTGTTTTATAATATATATATATATATATATATATATATATATATATATATATGTATATGTGTGTGTGTGTGTGTGTGTGTGTGTGTGTGTGTGTGTGTGTGTGTGATAGGATAAGGAGCAAACAGGAAACATTTATAATCCTAACATGTTTCGCCTTTATTAAATCCTCACCAGAGAATGAAATACGAAAAAAAGAAAGAGGAGAAATATCTCTCTCTGTCTCTCTGTCCCTGTCTCTCTCTCTCTGTCTCTCTGTCTCTGTCTCTCTCTCTCTCTCTCTCTTGTTACTTTTTCATTGGTTAAGCGCATTCACATGCATTTTCTTGTCAAGAAATTTATGTGTATGTGTATCATGATTCTAGTTTGTCTATGCGGAATTCGGATTATAATATATATGCCTCTGTGTGTGTGTGCGTGTGTTCCTGTGTGCGTGTGTTCGTGTGTGTGTCTAGGGGGCAGATTTTTATTTATGTATGGTGGTTGATTGAATGATTGTTTTGTATATTTTACGGATTATCAAACTTTTGCGGCTAAAGCCAGAATATTGTTTTCGACTGTATGACTTTTGCGGAGATAATAATGATTTACTGATATAAGTCTTACTATTTAACCCATAGCTGTGGGAAGAATAGATGGATTCATAGCTTTCCCAACTGTATTTGCGAATAAGTGAATATAACAAACCCAACTGAAATTGGAACTCGTCTCTCCGATTTAGAATTCTATTACACCATCCGCACATCCAAGTGATATTCCCAAGCGGTAACCCATTTAACTACTGACCATCGACATTACTTAATTTGAATGATCGAACGAGAACCGGTGTTTCAACGTGATATGGCAGTACATCGTATGTTGATTTGGGAACGTTTTTGCCTAGTTTGTAGCGGTGGTAGTAGTAGTTAATATTTTAGATTTTTTATATATGGATTTTATAAATGTTGGTGATATAATATAGAGTATTCGATGTGTGTTCATAGATGGGTGAATATTTATCAGAATCCCATTGAATTATTTCCTAAATAAATAATTATGTTCTTTTTTTTTAATTAGGGTGGCATTTATAAAATCAAATTTAAACTTGCTTGTACTACATAGGAATAAAACTCGCCATAACATTGTGTATCGATGTTAACAATGTGTATCTCACAATGTGTATCTCAGATCGCAAAGGCAGAAGTGACCAAGAGCAACAGTCTGATACTCAGCAGAGCACACAGGAATTGAAGTGATCCTAAACAGAACCGCAATTCCATAAGATAGCCATCATTTTAACGGATACAGTGATAGTGTATAAAAGAATAAAGGTAACGTCGAAACAGCTACTTTTAAGCAATAGGTATTGTACGAATTATAATGTTTTGGATGATTCTGTTACTGGTAGGATGATGTGAATAAACATCGAAATATTACTTACAAATTGTTTTTCAGCATTGCTTTCAAGCTTTATGATTAAAAACAATGTAGTTTTTTTTATATTGAGTGGTGTCCAAAAATGGCCACGTCACTTCGTTTGTTAGTTTTATTTATGAAGTCATAAGTGGTCTAGAAAAATACTTTCAGGGCTTTTATCTCTGGATATTCAAAAATAAATGACAAGTTTTCCCATTCTCATAGACATATAGAGAAAAATGTATCCAAAACAGTCAGTGGCCATAATCTTTTTTGAAAGCATTTTCTTGAGCGCTTGCTTTGCTTCAAAGTTAAAATGAAAAAAAAATGTGAGGGGCGTTTCTGATGCCCCCCCCCCCTCTGTATCAGATTCACCAATTAAAAAAGAAAAAACAGCCACACCTCTTCTAAAAGAGCTCGGAGCATCCAATTATATACCAACACCACATCCGATCAACAAAGTACGATTCATAGGTTCTTCGAGCATTACTTATAAGTAGCGAGTTTGGTCTTCACTGGGTGCACAATATTTGTGGCCTTGTACCAAGCAAAGCCATACTTAGTAAATAACAACAAAGGATGATTGAGAAAACAAAACCGCGGTCTTTTTGCGGGACAGGTGCGCCAATATTATGCAATAGATAGATAGATAGATAGATAGATGTTAAAATTCACTTACATTAATGTGGTGGTAGGTTATATTAGCAAATGATTATGTTGCGCCAGTCGTCAAAGTGTAGAAAATCAGTATGCCAGGAAATTCTGCGTTCGCTATTCTGGAGTTTATCGAAACTCATAAACTGAATCCAGACACCAAAGGGAAACACTACCTTAGCCATAAAACCGACACACTGTCACCATGACCATATGAATCAGTTCACAAATTAAAATCATGACTTCCAATTTCGGTGTCAAATATAGTCGAATATTTCGTAAGATATTTTAGGAAAAACATAATATAATGCTTTACTATCTTCCGTCAATTATTAGCTTAGGTCATACGATCACATTCATTTAACTTTATGATCGATTACTCTTGCATGTACAGAAAATTTCCGAAGCTTGAAAGCCTCTCTTTTCTAAGAGAGGGAGTTGGTACCTTTTCTCTTACACCCGCCGAGCAGGAAATACGTAGATGGGCCCAACCGACCATAAACATGCCTGAAATAGGCGTAAAACACCCTTTTATCTTTCGAAGTAAAGTCACGACAATTATTTATACATATACCCAAGAAAACATTGACCATAGGATTATTATAGTAAATCTTAAATATCTTCTCGGTCTAACATATTTTTTTAAAATCATTTCATCCCAGTCGAGGCCATAATGCCACTATTATGCTACGGGGAATGAAATTGAAAGAGAAAACTGAAAAAGGGGAAGACTGAGGTAAGAACAAAAAAGGAACAGGGTTCAAGAAAAGAGAAAATCGCAATTGACGTTGCATTTTAAAAATGTTAGTTATCAGGGAAGAAAGGAAACGCACCAGATTTCCCCAGGTGGGAAGTGTCATGAAAGAACACGGTTGCATTTAGCTATTTCAACAGTAAAATGGTGGGGCGTAGATGTCACTCTAGTCACACGCTTAAATTCATGTATGCGCTAGAGAGAGGAAGGGAACAAGTAAGTAACAAACGAAGAAACAAAAAGCAATAAAATCAGCATGCGACAGAGAGAGAGAGAGAGAGAGAGAGAGAAGACGTAAACAGAAAGAAAGAAAAAGCAAATTAACAAGACTGCGATAGAGGAAAGTCTGAGAGGAAAGAAACGAAAAACAAAGAAGTAACATGCAATAGAGAGAGAGAGAGAGAAGTCGTAAACAGAAAGAAAGAAAGAAAGAAAGAAAGAAAGAAAGAAAGAAAGAAAGAAAAAGCAAATTAACAAGAATACGATAGAGAGAGAGGGAATAAAAGCTGATGAGGTACGAAACAAAAAAAGAAACAGAAAAAAAGCAAAATGCCTTAGAGAAAGAAAGAAGAAAAAGCAAATAGACAAGCATGTGCTAGAGAGAGAGAGAGAGAGAGTAAAGGAAGATAAAATAAGAAAAAAACAAATAACAAAAAGCAGCAAGCGCTAGAGAGACGGGAAGAGAGAGTAACAGCTGATGATGTAAAAAAACATACAAAGAAACAAAAAAGAAGCACGCGATAGAGAGAGGGGGAGAGAGAGTAATGGCTGATAAAGTGAGAAACATATAAAGAAACAAAAAAGAAGCACGCGATAGAGAGAGAGGGGGAGAGAGAGTAATGGCTGATAAAGTAAGAAACATATAAAGAAACAAAAAAGAAGCACGCGATAGGGAGAGAGGGGGAGAGAGAGTAATGGCTGATAAAGTAAGAAACATATAAAGAAACAAAAAAGAAGCACGCGATAGAGAGAGAGAGGGGGTAGAGAGAAATGGCTGATAAAGTAAGAAACATATAAAGAAACAAAAAAGGAGCACGCGATAGAGACAGATAGAGATGGGGAGAGAGAGTAATGGCTGATAAAGTAAGAAACATATAAAGAAACAAAAAAGAAGCACGGGATAGAGAGAGAGGGGGAGAGAGAGTAATGGCTGATAAAGTGAGAAACATATAAAGAAACAAAAAAAGAAGCACGCGATAGAGAGAGAGCGGAGAGAGAGTAATGGCTGATAAAGTAAGAAACATATAAAGAAACAAAAAAGAAGCACGCGATAGAGAGAGAAAGATGAGGAGAGAGAGTAATGGCTGATAAAGTAAGAAACATATAAAGAAACAAAAAAGAAGCACGCGATAGAGAGAGAGGGGGAGAGAGAGTAATGGCTGATAAAGTGAGAAACATATAAAGAAACAAAAAAAGAAGCACGCGATAGAGAGAGAGCGGAGAGAGAGTAATGGCTGATAAAGTAAGAAACATATAAAGAAACAAAAAAGAAGCACGCGATAGAGAGAGAAAGATGAGGAGAGAGAGTAATGGCTGATAAAGTAAGAAACATATAAAGAAACAAAAAAGAAGCACGCGATAGAGAGAGAGAGGGAGAGAGAGTAATGGCTGATAAAGTGAGAAACATATAAAGAAACAAAAAAGAAGCACGCGATATAGAGAGAGGGGAGAGAGAGTAATGGCTGATAAAGTAAGAAACATATAGAGAAACAAAAAAGAAGCACGCGATAGAGAGAGAGAGATGAGGAGAGAGAGTAATGGCTGATAAAGTAAGAAACATATAAAGAAACAAAAAAGAAGCACGCGATAGAGAGAGAGGGGGAGAGAGAGTAATGGCTGATAAAGTAAGAAACATATAAAGAAACAAAAAAGAAGCACGCGATAGAGAGAGAGAGGAGGTAGAGAGAAATGGCTGATAAAGTAAGAAACATATAATGAAACAAAAAAGGAGCACGCGATAGATACAGATAGAGATGGGGAGAGAGAGTAATGGCTGATAAAGTAAGAAACATATAAAGAAACAAAAAAGAAGCACGCGATAGAGAGAGAGGGGGAGAGAGAGTAATGGCTGATAAAGTGAGAAACATATAAAGAAACAAAAAAAGAAGCACGCGATAGAGAGAGAGGGGAGAGAGAGTAATGGCTGATAAAGTAAGAAACATATAAAGAAACAAAAAAGAAGCACGCGATAGAGAGAGAGAGAGAGATGAGGAGAGAGAGTAATGGCTGATAAAGTAAGAAACATATAAAGAAACAAAAAAGAAGCACGCGATAGAGAGAGAGGGGGAGAGAGAGTAATGGCTGATAAAGTGAGAAACATATAAAGAAACAAAAAAGAAGCACGCCATAGAGAGAGAGGGGGGAGAGAGAGTAATGGCTGATAAAGTAAGAAACATATAAAGAAACAAAAAAGAAGCACGCGATAGAGAGAGAGAGATGAGGAGAGAGAGTAATGGCTGATAAAGTAAGAAACATATAAAGAAACAAAAAGAAGCACGCGATAGAGAGAGAGAGATGAGGAGAGAGAGTAATGGCTGATAAAGTAAGAAACATATAAAGAAACAAAAAAGAAGCACGCGATAGAGAGAGAGGGGAGAGAGAGTAATGGCTGATAAAGTGAGAAACATATAAAGAAACAAAAAAGAAGCACGCGATAGAGAGAGAGGGGGAGAGAGCGTAATGGCTGATAAAGTGAGAAACATATAAAGAAACAAAAAAGAAACATGCGATAGAGAGAGATAGAGATGGGGAGAGAGAGTAATGGCTGATTAAGTAAGAAACATATAAAGAAACAAAAAAGAAGCACGCGATAGAGAGAGAGGGGGGTACAGAGAGGAATGGCTGATAAAGTAAGAAACATATAAAGAAACAAAAAAGAAGCACGCGATAGAGAGAGAGGGGGGAGAGAGTAAAGGCTGATAAAGTAAGAAACATATAAAGAAACAAAAAAGAAGCACGCGATAGAGAGAGAGAGAGATGAGGAGAGAGAGTAATGGCTGATAAAGTAAGAAACATATAAAGAAACAAAAAAGAAGCACGCGATAGAGAGAGAGAGAGATGAGGAGAGAGAGTAATGGCTGATAAAGTAAGAAACATATAAAGAAACAAAAAAGAAGCACGCGATAGAGAGAGAGGGGGAGAGAGCGTAATGGCTGATAAAGTGAGAAACATATAAAGAAACAAAAAAAGAAGCACGCGATAGAGAGAGAGGGGGGAGAGAGTAATGGCTGATAAAGTAAGAAACATATAAAGAAACAAAAAAGAAGCACGCGATAGAGAGAGAGAGAGATGAGGAGAGAGAGCAATGGCTGATAAAGTAAGAAACATATAAAGAAACAAAAAAGAAGCACGCGATAGAGAGAGAGGGGAGAGAGAGTAATGGCTGATAAAGTGAGAAACATATAAAGAAACAAAAAAGAAGCACGCAATAGAGAGAGAGGGGGAGAGAGCGTAATGGCTGATAAAGTGAGAAACATATAAAGAAACAAAAAAGAAACATGCGATAGAGAGAGATAGAGATGGGGAGAGAGAGTAATGGCTGATTAAGTAAGAAACATATAAAGAAACAAAAAAGAAGCACGCGATAGAGAGAGAGGGGGGTACAGAGAGGAATGGCTGATAAAGTAAGAAACATATAAAGAAACAAAAAAGAAGCACGCGATAGAGAGAGAGGGGGGAGAGAGTAAAGGCTGATAAAGTAAGAAACATATAAAGAAACAAAAAAGAAGCACGCGATAGAGAGAGAGAGAGATGAGGAGAGAGAGTAATGGCTGATAAAGTAAGAAACATATAAAGAAACAAAAAAGAAGCACGCGATAGAGAGAGAGAGAGATGAGGAGAGAGAGTAATGGCTGATAAAGTAAGAAACATATAAAGAAACAAAAAAGAAGCACGCGATAGAGAGAGAGGGGGAGAGAGCGTAATGGCTGATAAAGTGAGAAACATATAAAGAAACAAAAAAAGAAGCACGCGATAGAGAGAGAGGGGGGAGAGAGTAATGGCTGATAAAGTAAGAAACATATAAAGAAACAAAAAAGAAGCACGCGATAGAGAGAGAGAGAGATGAGGAGAGAGAGCAATGGCTGATAAAGTAAGAAACATATAAAGAAACAAAAAAGAAGCACGCGATAGAGAGAGAGAGGGAGAGAGAGTAATGGCTGATAAAGTAAGAAACATATAAAGAAACAAAAAAGAAGCACGCGATAGAGAGAGAGGGGGGAGAGAGTAATGGCTGATAAAGTGAGAACCATATAAAGAAACAAAAAAGAAGCACGCGATAGAGAGAGAGAGAGGGGGGAGAGAGAGTAATGGCTGATAAAGTGAGAAACATATAAAGAAACAAAAAAGAAGCATGTGATAGAGAGAGAGATGGGGAGAGAGAGTAATGGCTGATAAATTAAGAAACATATACAGAAACAAAAAAGAAGCACGCGATAGAGAGAGAGGGGGAGAGAGAGTAATGGCTGATAAAGTAAGAAACATATAAAGAAACAAAAAAGAAGCACGCGATAGAGAGAGAGGGGAGAGAGAGTAATGGCTGATAAAGTGAGAAACATATAAAGAAACAAAAAAGAAGCACGCGATAGAGAGAGAGGGGGAGAGAGCGTAATGGCTGATAAAGTGAGAAACATATAAAGAAACAAAAAAGAAACATGCGATAGAGAGAGATAGAGATGGGGAGAGAGAGTAATGGCTGATTAAGTAAGAAACATATAAAGAAACAAAAAAGAAGCACGCGATAGAGAGAGAGGGGGGTACAGAGAGGAATGGCTGATAAAGTAAGAAACATATAAAGAAACAAAAAAGAAGCACGCGATAGAGAGAGAGGGGGGAGAGAGTAAAGGCTGATAAAGTAAGAAACATATAAAGAAACAAAAAAGAAGCACGCGATAGAGAGAGAGAGAGATGAGGAGAGAGAGTAATGGCTGATAAAGTAAGAAACATATAAAGAAACAAAAAAGAAGCACGCGATAGAGAGAGAGAGAGATGAGGAGAGAGAGTAATGGCTGATAAAGTAAGAAACATATAAAGAAACAAAAAAGAAGCACGCGATAGAGAGAGAGGGGGAGAGAGCGTAATGGCTGATAAAGTGAGAAACATATAAAGAAACAAAAAAAGAAGCACGCGATAGAGAGAGAGGGGGGAGAGAGTAATGGCTGATAAAGTAAGAAACATATAAAGAAACAAAAAAGAAGCACGCGATAGAGAGAGAGAGAGATGAGGAGAGAGAGCAATGGCTGATAAAGTAAGAAACATATAAAGAAACAAAAAAGAAGCACGCGATAGAGAGAGAGGGGAGAGAGAGTAATGGCTGATAAAGTGAGAAACATATAAAGAAACAAAAAAGAAGCACGCGATAGAGAGAGAGGGGGAGAGAGCGTAATGGCTGATAAAGTGAGAAACATATAAAGAAACAAAAAAGAAACATGCGATAGAGAGAGATAGAGATGGGGAGAGAGAGTAATGGCTGATTAAGTAAGAAACATATAAAGAAACAAAAAAGAAGCACGCGATAGAGAGAGAGGGGGGTACAGAGAGGAATGGCTGATAAAGTAAGAAACATATAAAGAAACAAAAAAGAAGCACGCGATAGAGAGAGAGGGGGGAGAGAGTAAAGGCTGATAAAGTAAGAAACATATAAAGAAACAAAAAAGAAGCACGCGATAGAGAGAGAGAGAGATGAGGAGAGAGAGTAATGGCTGATAAAGTAAGAAACATATAAAGAAACAAAAAAGAAGCACGCGATAGAGAGAGAGAGAGATGAGGAGAGAGAGTAATGGCTGATAAAGTAAGAAACATATAAAGAAACAAAAAAGAAGCACGCGATAGAGAGAGAGGGGGAGAGAGCGTAATGGCTGATAAAGTGAGAAACATATAAAGAAACAAAAAAAGAAGCACGCGATAGAGAGAGAGGGGGGAGAGAGTAATGGCTGATAAAGTAAGAAACATATAAAGAAACAAAAAAGAAGCACGCGATAGAGAGAGAGAGAGATGAGGAGAGAGAGCAATGGCTGATAAAGTAAGAAACATATAAAGAAACAAAAAAGAAGCACGCGATAGAGAGAGAGAGGGAGAGAGAGTAATGGCTGATAAAGTAAGAAACATATAAAGAAACAAAAAAGAAGCACGCGATAGAGAGAGAGGGGGGAGAGAGTAATGGCTGATAAAGTGAGAACCATATAAAGAAACAAAAAAGAAGCACGCGATAGAGAGAGAGAGAGGGGGGAGAGAGAGTAATGGCTGATAAAGTGAGAAACATATAAAGAAACAAAAAAGAAGCATGTGATAGAGAGAGAGATGGGGAGAGAGAGTAATGGCTGATAAATTAAGAAACATATACAGAAACAAAAAAGAAGCACGCGATAGAGAGAGAGGGGGGAGAGAGAGTAATAGCTGATAAAGTAAGAAACATATAAAGAAACAAAAAAGAAGCACGCGATAGAGAGAGAGGGGGAGAGAGCGTAATGGCTGATAAAGTGAGAAACATATAAAGAAACAAAAAAAGAAGCACGCGATAGAGAGAGAGGGGGGAGAGAGTAATGGCTGATAAAGTAAGAAACATATAAAGTAACAAAAAAGAAGCACGCGATAGAGAGAGAGAGATGAGGTGAGAGATTAATGGCTGATAAAGTAAGAAACATATAAAGAAACAAAAAAGAAGCACGCGATAGAGAGAGAGGGGGAGAGAGAGTAATGGCTGATAAAGTAAGAAACATATAAAGAAACAAAAAAGAAGCACGCGATAGAGAGAGAGGGGGGAGAGAGTAATGGCTGTTAAAGTGAGAAACATATAAAGAAACAAAAAAGAAGCATGCGATAGAGAGAGAGATGGGGTGAGAGAGTAATGGCTGATAAATTAAGAAACATATACAGAAACAAAAAAGAAGCACGCGATAGAGAGAGAGGGGGGAGAGAGTAATGGCTGATAAAGTAAGAAACATATAAAGAAACAAAAAAGAAGCACGCGATAGAGAGAGAGGGGGGAGAGAGTAATGGCTGATAAAGTGAGAAACATATAAAGAAACAAAAAAGAAGCATGCGATAGAGAGAGAGATGGGGAGAGAGAGTAATGGCTGATAAATTAAGAAACATATAAAGAAACAAAAAAGATGCATGCGATAGAGAGAGAGATGGGGAGAGAGAGTAATGGCTGATAAAGTAAGAAACATATAAAGAAACAAAAAAGAAGCACGCGATAGAGAGAGAGGGGGGAGAGAGTAATGGCTGATAAAGTGAGAAACATATAAAGAAACAAAAAAAGAAGCACGCGATAGAGAGAGAGGGGGGAGAGAGAGTAATGGCTGATAAAGTAAGAAACATATAAAGAAACAAAAAAGAAGCACGCGATAGAGAGAGAGGGGGAGAGAGAGTAATGGCTGATAAAGTAAGAAACATATAAAGAAACAAAAAAGAAGCACGCGATAGAGAGAGAGGGGGGAGAGAGTAATGGCTGTTAAAGTGAGAAACATATAAAGAAACAAAAAAGAAGCACGCGATAGAGAGAGAGAGTGGGGAGAGAGAGTAATGGCTGATAAAGTGAGAAACATATAAAGAAACAAAAAAGAAGCACGCGATAGAGAGAGAGGGGGGAGAGAGTAATGGCTGATAAAGTAAGAAACATATAAAGAAACAAAAAAGAAGCACGCGATAGAGAGAGAGAGATGAGGAGAGAGAGTAATGGCTGATAAAGTAAGAAACATATAAAGAAACAAAAAAGAAGCACGCGATAGAGAGAGAGGGGGAGAGAGAGTAATGGCTGATAAAGTAAGAAACATATAAAGAAACAAAAAAGAAGCACGCGATAGAGAGAGAGGGGGGAGAGAGTAATGGCTGATAAAGTAAGAAACATATAAAGAAACAAAAAAGAAGCACGCGATAGAGAGAGACAGAGATGAGGAGAGAGAGTAATGGCTGATAAAGTAAGAAACATATAAAGAAACAAAAAAGAAGCACGCGATAGAGAGAGAGGGGGGGAGAGAGAGTAATGGCTGATAAAGTAAGAAACATATAAAGAAACAAAAAAGAAGCACGCGATAGAGAGAGAGAGGGGGAGAGAGAGTAATGGCTGATAAATTAAGAAACATATAAAGAAACAAAAAAGAAGCACGCGATAGAGAGAGAGAGGGGGGAGAGAGAGTGATGGCTGATAAAGTAAGAAACATATAAAGAAACAAAAAAGAAGCACGCGATAGAGAGAGAGAGATGAGGAGAGAGAGTAATGGCTGATAAAGTAAGAAACATATAAAGAAACAAAAAAGAAGCACGCGATAGAGAGAGAGGGGGAGAGAGAGTAATGGCTGATAAAGTAAGAAACATATAAAGAAACAAAAAAGAAGCACGCGATAGAGAGAGAGGGGGGAGAGAGTAATGGCTGATAAAGTAAGAAACATATAAAGAAACAAAAAAGAAGCACGCGATAGAGAGAGAGAGAGATGAGGAGAGAGAGCAATGGCTGATAAAGTAAGAAACATATAAAGAAACAAAAAAGAAGCACGCGATAGAGAGAGAGAGGGAGAGAGAGTAATGGCTGATAAAGTAAGAAACATATAAAGAAACAAAAAAGAAGCACGCGATAGAGAGAGGGGGGGAGAGAGAGTAATGGCTGATAAAGTAAGAAACATATAAAGAAACAAAAAAGAAGCACGCGATAGAGAGAGAGGGGGGAGAGAGTAATGGCTGATAAATTAAGAAACATATAAAGAAACAAAAAAGAAGCACGCGATAGAGAGAGAGAGATGAGGAGAGAGAGTAATGGCTGATAAAGTAAGAAACATATAAAGAAACAAAAAAGAAGCACGCGATAGAGAGAGAGGGGGGAGAGAGTAATGGCTGATAAAGTAAGAAACATATAAAGAAACAAAAAAGAAGCACGCGATAGAGAGAGAGAGAGAGATGAGGAGAGAGAGCAATGGCTGATAAAGTAAGAAACATATAAAGAAACAAAAAAGAAGCACGCGATAGAGAGAGAGAGGGAGAGAGAGTAATGGCTGATAAAGTAAGAAACATATAAAGAAACAAAAAAGAAGCACGCGATAGAGAGAGGGGGGGAGAGAGAGTAATGGCTGATAAAGTAAGAAACATATAAAGAAACAAAAAAGAAGCACGCGATAGAGAGAGAGGGGGGAGAGAGTAATGGCTGATAAAGTAAGAAACATATAAAGAAACAAAAAAGAAGCACGCGATAGAGAGAGAGAGATGAGGAGAGAGAGCAATGGCTGATAAAGTAAGAAACATATAAAGAAACAAAAAAGAAGCACGCGATAGAGAGAGAGAGGGAGAGAGAGTAATGGCTGATAAAGTAAGAAACATATAAAGAAACAAAAAAGAAGCACGCGATAGAGAGAGGGGGGAGAGAGAGTAATGGCTGATAAAGTAAGAAACATATAAAGAAACAAAAAAGAAGCACGCGATAGAGAGAGAGAGGGGGAGAGAGAGTAATGGCTGATAAATTAAGAAACATATAAAGAAACAAAAAAGAAGCACGCGATAGAGAGAGAGAGATGAGGAGAGAGAGTAATGGCTGATAAAGTAAGAAACATATAAAGAAACAAAAAAGAAGCACGCGATAGAGAGAGAGGGGAGAGAGAGTAATGGCTGATAAAGTGAGAAACATATAAAGAAACAAAAAAGAAGCACGCGATAGAGAGAGAGGGGGAGAGAGCGTAATGGCTGATAAAGTGAGAAACATATAAAGAAACAAAAAAGAAACATGCGATAGAGAGAGATAGAGATGGGGAGAGAGAGTAATGGCTGATTAAGTAAGAAACATATAAAGAAACAAAAAAGAAGCACGCGATAGAGAGAGAGGGGGGTACAGAGAGGAATGGCTGATAAAGTAAGAAACATATAAAGAAACAAAAAAGAAGCACGCGATAGAGAGAGAGGGGGGGGAGAGAGTAATGGCTGATAAATTAAGAAACATATAAAGAAACAAAAAAGAAGCACGCGATAGAGAGAGAGAGGGGGGAGAGAGAGTGATGGCTGATAAAGTGAGAAACATATAAAGAAACAAAAAAAGAAGCACGCGATAGAGAGAGAGTGGGGAGAGAGAGTAATGGCTGATAAAGTAAGAAAAATACAAAGAAACAAAAAACAAAAAAGAATCATGCGATAGTGAGAGTGGAGGAGAGAGTAAAGCCTGATAAGTAAGAAAGAAGATAGTAATTGATTTTGCATTTAACATTTTGAAGATGTTAGGAAGCAAGGAAACGCAACAGTTCCATAGATGGCAAATGCCAAAATTGTTGACGGTTGCATTTGACTATTTCAACAGTACAAGGATGGGGCCTAGATGCCAATCTAGCTGTAATGCTTAAATTCATATATTCGGAGCACCGGCTGGGTCGGGGGGTTGCTTAGCTCGTTTTCCATGGATATGAATTTGAATAATTAAATTGAATCAATTGCTACATGTACTGCTAGGAAAGATGTTTTTACTGTGTCTTGCTAGACAATTTTTCTCACCAGAATCTAACTTGCGCCTTTATAATTCTACCATTTGTCCATACATGGAATACTGTTACCCCATTTGTTCTGGTTCTTCTATATATTTAGAGCGTCTTGATAAAATTCAAAGGAAAATCTGCAATGTTATCAGCCCTGGCATCTCGTCTTCAATCATTTTCACACAGTCGTAACGTCACTTCTCTGTGTCTTTACTATAAATATTTTCATAGCACTTCTTCTGATGAGTACCTCGACTTCATAAATTTAAGCGCACTACTAGATTGGCAGATAGGTCTCATTATTTTACTGTTGAGATAGCTAGATGTAAACGTAAATTTTATTCTAATAGTTTCTTCTCTCTACTTCTCGCCTGTTAACTCTCTTCTAGCTTTTTGCTTTCCTATCAACTACCATCTTCAAAAACTATAAGGACAACATCAAGTGTCAAGTGTCTCCTTCAATTCTCTTCTATTTATTGTCTTTTCTCCGCTTCCAGTTTCCTTCACTCTCAGTAACTTTGCGTCTTTGATTAAAAAAAATAATATCAAAACATCTGCAGACCTGAACTTCGATCTCCCCAATCCAGTCATGCAATCAAAATACCACTGAGAAAGAATGTAAAAATTCTACAGCACGTTCATCATTCTAAGGAAAGGGAACGCCAACAGAAAATCTACAACCTTATGATCTTGTTCCAAATCATCCCACTTTGTTGGGCCATAGGATTTAAACGCTTTGGTTTAAAAGGTCAACCACACGCCGCATCTCACCTTAAAATTTCACGAGAAGGGCCCTAAGGTCGTTCCTGAATCAGAAGTGAGAAATCCACTCTAATCTTAATATTACGCCAAATATATGAGACATACACACCCACACGCGCAATAGCGTGTGTATGTGTGTGTGTCAGTGAGTGAGTGAGTGAGTGAGAGGGAGATCATTTCAGCATTTGAAGTGAACGGTTTGTCCATGTAAAAGTATTTAGATCCACTTGTCTATGAAGAATGTTTTTATGTTTATCGTAACATATTTTAACGAATGTGCGTATTATTATAAAGATAATACGAAAAGACTACTAAAGATTTATCTTATTACTTTTCTAATCATGAATATTTAAATATAAATCCTCCAATAATACTTGTTTGAAAAGAAACTATATAATAGGAATTTCTTCCTACTATTTTTTCATAATCGTTCCGCTTTTCACACAAACAAACCAATGTGATTAGTGTTTATAAAAAGTGTCCAAAATATAGCGGTTACAGTTATTAGTTCAGTCAAGAGCTTAATTGTTGGTGATAGAAACTGTGAATGTAGATGTTGTTTCGTATGTTCAATTTTGAATGTCACCATTATGGTTTTGCAGGCTTAGGCTAGTTTCTGCTTCCAATGACCAATGATTCTTACACTAATAGGAACGGTTAAGCATCGAGGGTTTTTAAAAAAACGCCCGGTGCACACATTTTTAAAAAAATAGAGAATTAATACAAAGTAGAAAATTGGTTTTAAAAAAATACACTGAAAACACTGGAGAATTTATACACACTTGAGAAAAACAAAAGGAATTTCCTTGTCAATGGCCTTGAGTCAAACTTGTATTGCTTTTGTTTATGAAATATTGCTTACTATCCATTCCGCCTTCGGGGTTGCTTTCATCCTTTTAATATAACTATATGCATCTATTTTTGTCTCATAAAGAAATATTAATTCCCCCCGTCTCTCTCTCCCTCCCTCTCTCTGTATGTGTGTGTGTTATTCTTCGTACTCTAGGGATGTCCCTTTGCACAAAAAATTTTGGAAGATGTTACTGCTCGAAGCTAAATGAAACCTAGTGTAAACAGTTCTCCCAAAACAACTCGTCATATCTAGCACCTGCTGATGTAAGCAGTTCTTTCTTAGTTTCAGGCAGAGTTTTCTCTTTCTATTCCTCTCCCTTTCTCTCTCTCTCTCTCTCTTTCTCTTTCTTCTCTCTCTCTCTCTCTCTCTCTCTCTCTCTCTCTCTCTCTCTCTCTCTCTCTCTCTCTCTCTTGTCTCATAAACCAAAAACTACCTTCGACTTTTATGAATATGAAGTAAAACTATATCAAATCACACGGGGTGATTCTCTCTGGGCTGACGATAAAAGAAAATAAAAACTATTTTGTATTTTAACGAAATTTAGTCTTTTTGCTGTATAAAAATAAAAAATTCATTTTTTCAAACGGATTTAAAATGTTTTCTGGTAGAAAGAAACTAAAATTATATTTTCGTGAATATATTGTCTGCAGGAATTTCTTTTCTTTTACAATGAGCAACGGATAATCACTGATATGTTTTGGTTTTTATTGCCGCCAATCAACAAGAAATTTTGAAAACATTGTTAAAATCACCATATTTCTATTATAGAAACAATTGCTATTCACTATTCTTAGTCAGGTACAAGGCCACAAACGAAGTTCGGACAAGACTATTTCGTTAACCATTATCACAAGACTAGTTCGTTAGCCATTATCACACAATGTTGTAACCAAATCGTGCGCAATGATGTGACTGAACACTCAGTGAGGATCGATGTCACATGTTATAATCGTCAACTAGACTAGGTCGACGAGGAAATCTATCAGTATTTACTAAGTCTATTTTTGACTCGTACAAGACCACGGATGTTGGGCAGCAAGTGTAAATCGAACGCTCTGAATGCATAGGCAGTCTTCTCGATTGGCTCGATAAGCATTCCTCTACGGCGAAATACTTATTACATAACGTATATACTAGAGAATAGGTCTCTCTTTGGTTTTCATCAAAATTTCGGTAAAAATCAAGGGAGCGATCTATCCACTAGACATCATAGCGACTCTGAGGTAGAGTGTGGCGTATCAGTACTCCAAGTAAAAAATGAGCTTTTCCCGACATTTGAATTTTAAGCAATCGCCTCTACCAACAGTAAAGTGTCGCACATCAAATAAAAGAACTCAATCTGCACTGCTCATATTTACCTTTTATTTTACGATGAAAGGCTAACATTTTTTTTCAAGTGATTTTAGGACTGAAGCGAATACCGGTATCCAAATTTTCGTCCAAACAGAGCAACCCCGAACTCGGTAAGTAAATACTACGAAATTACAACCTTTCTTATGTGTTAATATATGTAAGCAAATTTTGAGATAAAGTTGAATATTTGAAAATATTTAACAAATATAAATTATATTTACGTTAAAGTCATGTAAATTCCTAGATTATAGTGCGACCTATCTGCAAGTCAACCGCAAATTCCCACTTTGTCAATCCCAAACTAAGGGTACGGCCTATCTATTGGGGCGAAGTATGACATACTGACAGCAAAAGAGACAGGGGAAAATGGGAAGTGGCTTTTATAAAGGGTTTCTGTCAATGTGCTTCATCATGGCGAGGTGTCGATAGGGTTTATTTTTTTCTAAGATGTGAAGGATAACGTAACCAAGGTGACTTGGGAATTGCATTTAAATACTTGGGAACAACTTCAATCGGAGACCCTCTTAATTTACTGGGTTCCCAGACCTGGAGATATTTCTGACTGGGCCCTACCTTTACCTTTAGACGTTGCTTTTATAAAAAGCTCTCGTCTTTTCACGCACATTTCGCTGTGATGAATGTTTTTGATATATCTATGTGTCGGGTGCATGTATTGGCTTCGTATATTTGGCGTTCGTCTCTCTCTCTCTCTCTCGCTCTCGCTCTCTCTCTCTCTCTCTTTCTTTCTTTCTCTCTCTTTCTCTGTAACTCCTCTCTCTCTTTCCTCTCTCTTTCCCCCTCTCTCTTTTCCTTTCTATCTCAATAATAATAAGAGACTCGAGCTACAGGTTATATTTAGACGTCTCCATGGAACTATCATTGACAGTTTGTAAAAAAATGAAAACACCTTTGATTAACCCCAATATACCATAATACTATTAAAAGTATAGTCATCATTGTGTACATAAAACAAGTTTGGGAATAAAGGTTTGTAAAAAACGAAAATTGTTTTGATATATTCTAATATATCAAAGTGACTCGTTAGCATCAGTGACAATAAGCAGTTTTAGATTTCAAATGAGTCATGGTTCTTCAAATGCATCCTGGTTCTTCAAATGAGTCTTGATTGTTCAGATGCACCCTGGTTGTAAAAATGAGTCTGGATTGTTCAAAAGCAACTTGGTTGTACAAATGAGTCTTGGTTGTTCAAATGCATCATAGTTGTTCAAATGAGTCTTGGTTGTTCAAATGCATGCTGGTTGTTCAAATGAGTCTTAATTGTTCAAATGCATCGTGGTTGTTCAAATGAGTCTTGGTTGTTCAAATGCATCCTGATTGGCCGCAAAGGACACTGTTAGCATAGAAATTACGCTTACAACTAGCCAATTCATCTGTTTTTGTTCTCGTACTTCTTGCTCGTGGAAATCGCATGTTGCTTCTTGCTTTCCAGCCAAATTTGATTTTTATAAATTTAAATGCAACGTCAATCGTTATCTTCTGTCTTCTTAATTACCCTTCTATCCTTCTCGCTTCTTAATAATGTTTCTCTTTTTCCTTATTCTTTCACACTCATTACTCCTTGAGTCTTAGCGGCTTTCTTGGGGTGATATGATTAGTAAAAAAAATGAAGTTAATCAAATATGAAAATCAAACAATGCAGCAGATAAAATAAAAATGATATGATGGAAATAAAATTTTAAAATTATATTAAGTTAATGCAAATTTTTCAGTGTCATTCTTTGTAGAACATTATGAAAATCTTAGAAGTACGTTTAATCAATTGACTGGAATATTGGGGAAAAGATTTTTTGCTACGCAATGAAATAGCCCCGTTATTTTGCTGTTGGATATCCCTGCCCTCAAGCTGTAAATACAACGGAGCCTATTCTCGAAACCTGTCTCCTTTAGATTGTCAGTTGTTTCTGTTCACTCCATGCAACATTCGTTGGCGGATCAGTAATACCAACAATTCAAGATAAGCAACTAATCCATAGGTAAATTCATCAGTTAAATCCTTCTTTTATGTCAGAATACACAATTTAGCTGAATCCTGGTGTTAGGCAGGGGGAAATATTTGATGAATTTATAGTTATACTATGAACTGGAATAAATATGAGAATTTCTCAAAATAAATTTTGGAAAACAGTATATGAAAGAAAGAAAGAAACAAACAAACAAAAAGAAGCATGCAGTAGATAGAGAGAGAGAAGGCGTAAGAAAGAAAGAAAGAAAGAAAGAAATAAAGAAAGAAAGAAAGAAAGAAAGAAAGAAAGAAAGAAAAAGCAAATAAACAATCATTGGACAGAGAGAATGCGAAAAGAGAAAGAAAATGTAAATAAAAAAGCATGCGATAGAAAGAGAGATAATGCTGACAGAGAAAGAAAGAAACAAACAAGCATGAGATGGATAAAGAGAGAGAAAGCGGAAACAGAAAGAAGGAAAGGAGCAAATAAACAAGCGTGTGATGCAGGGAAGGAAAGAGAGAATACAGATGAAGAAAAAACAAACAAACAAGCGTGAGATAAATAGATATATGTGCTAGAGAGAGAGAGAGAGTGAGAGAGAGAGAGAAAAGGTGGATGAAGTATGAAACAAAGAAACAAAAACTATCATCAACTAGAGCGACAGCGGGAGAGAGAGTAAAGATTGATAAAGTAAGAAATAAAAAAGTAAGGAAAAAACACAAAAGATGCATGGGATAGAAAGAGAGAGAAAACGGAATCTGAAAGAAAGAAAGAAAGAAAGAAAGAAAGAAAGAAAGAAAGAAAGAAAGAAAGAAAGAAAGAAAGAGCAAATATATGCGCTAGAGAGAGAGAGAGAGTAAAGTCTGATAAATTAAGAAACAAATAAAGAAAAAAAGCCGCATGCGCTAGAGAGAGAGAGAGAGAGAGAGAGTAAAGGTGGATGAAGTAAGGAACAATAAACTAAAAAGAGAGAGAGAAGTGGCAAAAAGAAAAAGAAAGAAGAAAAAGGTTAAGAAGGTAAAAGAAAAAGCAAATAAACATGCATGCGATAAAGAGAGATAGAAAATGCTGACACAGAAAGAAAGAAAGAAAGAATAATGAGATAGATAGATAGATAGATAGATAGATAGAAGGCGGAAACAATAGAAAGAAAGAAAAAAGAAAAAGCAAATAAACGAGCATGCGATATATATATATATATATATATATATATATATATATATAGAGAGAGAGAGAGAGAGAGAGAGAGAGAGAGAGAGAGAGAGTAAGAAAGAAAGAAAGAAAAAAGAGAAACAGAGTGACTGCTGGTAAAGAAAGAAACAAACAAACAAGCATGCGATAGAGAGAGATGGCTGATAACGAAAGAAAGAAACTAACAGAAACAAAAACAAACATGCAAGAGATAGGGAGAGAGAGAGAATACGGAAACAGAAAGAAAGAAAGAAAGAAAGAAAGAAAGAAAGAAAGAAAGAAAGAAAGAAAGAATGAATTTGAAAAATGTGAGAATTGTGGAAAAAGAAGTTATCTTCCAAAATCTAATTTATTAAAATTTAAAATAAAAAAGATAAATTAAGAAACGAATAAAGAAAGAAAGCAATAGCTGATTTACTGGGTGGGGGGGAATCCATTTAGAAGAAGAAGAAGAAGAAGAAGAAGAAGAAGAAGAAGAAGAAGAAGAGATGCAAATAATTTTGCCGGGTGGGAAAATTCGAGCCCAATATCCGAAACCTCGATTACGCAAACATGACAAATTTCACAAGCATTGAATGAGCCACGACTGAATTAATTAGTTGCACTCCTACTTTCCTGTGATTGGCTAGAAGCACTAATTAATTAATAAACAATTAATTCTTTAGCTGTGTTCGATAGAAAAAATGATTTTAACGTCAATCCGAGGTGGTAAGGATCAGTTTACTCCATTAATCACCTGAAGATATAGGCCATTTCTTCGCTGCTGCGACAGAAGACCGAAAGGGTCAGTGTTCAACCCCCCAGTGGCTAACATACGTGCTTTCAGATTACCCCAATTTCTGAGACTGCCAGAGATTATGTGCCCCTTTCATTCGTGATCCATAAATATTTTCGTGACTTTAAAATATTTGACCGATTTTGGCAAAGAACATTTATAGAGCACCAGGTGAACATAAATCTACGGGAATTCTTTGCGAAATTCCGACTCTAATATCACTAGATGACAAATACCGACTTTGGCACGAGACCTTATTTTTCATGTGGCACCATTTTGCTGCAGGTTGTTCCTTTATTCTCAAAAAGAGTTGGATTCTTGACCTAAATAAATTCATCGATCGAAATTTCTTGAAGAAATTTCATTATTATTATTATTATTAATATGATTATTATTATTATTATCAATAATAATAATATCACAAATATTTACCTTTGTATGAGTGACTTTAGATGGAAAGTCAAAATAAACAAATCTACTCTTTATTTCGGCACGTCTATATTTTTTCTTTTTCATTCTTTTTTTTATGACTAAATCCGATATCTTTGCCGAGATCATTTGATTCATGGATATCAGAAATTATTATTGTCTCCACATCCGACCAGATATCCTCACCAAATGAGAGAAATCTAATTCATATCGTAAAAACTCGTGAACATTTATGCTAATTTCAACACAGTTGTGATCTGAATCATTTTAAATCTTTTTTTTATTCTGAAATCATCCATTTTCCTGAACGGATCATTTAGTTGGTGACTTATATATATATATATATATATATATATATATATATATATATATATATATATATATCCAAGTGTGGGATTGGTATATACGGAGTAAATTCCAATAACCAACAATTATTATTCTTTAAAGAGTGCTCAATACAGAGTAGAGCAGATATAATTATTTATTTAAATATTATAACATAAATATGTTATAAAATCACTACAAAAATAGCTATTTTGTTTCAACACTCCCGGTGTCTTATCAAGTGATGATGTTGAATGTCGAATAAATGGTTTTAAAAAGTTCCAAATTCATTCACGATCCTTCGTTAGGGGTAAACGCTGTAACTTAAGTCAGAGTGACCAATCAAAATACAAGTATATGGTGATTCAAAAAACATTGGGGCGCATGTTTCTAAACCTCATAGAAAAACATTTCCCCAAATCTGAAATTAACTCACTTAGTAAAATATTTAACCCCAATACTCTTAAGTTAAGCTATAGTTGTGCAGATAACCTAGAGAAAATAATTAAAAAAACATAACAACAGAGTCTTCAACAAGTATATGGACTCGGAAGGCTTGATAACCCACCAGTTTGCAAACAGCAATACTAAGCATAAAGACACAAATAATAAATTATGTAATTGTAGGAATCCTAATAATTGTCCACTAAAAAATAATTGTTTGACCAGCTCTGTAGTTTATCTTAGTACAATATCAACACTAGAAAATCCAAATATAAAGAAATTTTACATTGGTAGCACCATGAGACCATTCAAGGAACGTTGGCGGGGTCATATGCAATCTTTTAATAACAGTAACTATAAGTATATGACTTCATTATCCAAATACCTTTGGAGTCTAAAAGAAAAAAATAAAACACCTAAGGTTAAATGGAAATTGATTAGGAAAGCCCGGACATGTAACTCCCTATACGCCCCGTGTTACTTATGCCTTAACGAAAAATTTGAAATAACTAGATTTAAAAATAAGACTGATCTTTTAAATCAAAGATATGAACTAACAGTTAACTGTAAACACCGTTTTAAGTTTAACTTAGTATAGAGATCATATACTTTCAATGATGATGATAAGTTAAATTCAATAGACTATTACCTTTATAGCATATGGGTCACCTGGCCGATATGAAGGTGTATTGTGTACTTACAAAGTGTTATACGTGCCTGTATTTATATATATATATTTGTATGTATATGTGTTTGTATTGCTGGATGTGTATGTACATATATAGGGGTATATATATGTTAATAGCTTGTTTAGGGAATTCTAAGGGAACACCTATATATATATGTAAGTACGCGGAAATATTTAAAAGGATGTATGGTGATACTGATACGTGAGATTGCCCGTGCATGTCGATACACGTATGCCTGTGTAGATAACTGCAGATGTGGAAGAACGTGTGTATATGAAATTTACATGAATGTGTTTACGGTGTATGATAGAGCAAGATCCCTGGTGTTGCATTTAAATATCACTCCATATTGACTTAAGGCTAGATTTTGGGTAGGAGAAATTACCAATATGGCAATGGTCGCGGATTGAAATCATGAATGGGGTTCAGGCCGATGGGGATGTCGCCTTGATGGTCAATTAAAACTAAAGGTAAACTTATAATTGGAAAATAAAAATTTTTTTAGTGTTTTAATGTAAATTCTAGGAATATTTTTCTAATCGACTATTTCATACCAAAGTTTTTTTTGGGTTTTTTTTTTTAAAAACCTTAACTGACATACGGTTGGATTCCTTAGACCGTTTAAAATTATAATATTTATGAACTCTCAGAGTGAAGCAAAAAACAGCGTACATTTCAAAAAGAAAACTAATAACACTTTATCATAACTTCTTTCTCTCTCTTTCTCTTTGTGCCTTTTTGACCTATCCCCCTCCCACAACTTCCGTTAATAGATTTGGGGTGTCTATGCCTGGTTTTCCTCTAAGAGTTTGGGGTTGACAGAATGGGGGTGTTACATATAACTCGGTCGTACCTCACTACCCCCGTCACCCCCACCTTCACTCACTCACTCCCCCACCCAGTTAGTTTACTTATTGCTGCCAGTCATGAATGGGTGGGCTTGCTTTCATTTCTAGTTTCGGCCGCGGGAGATGGGGTCCGATGACCCACTGTCCTTTGGAGGGGATGTGGTGGGGCGTTTTATTGTGTGTAACCTCGGGGTGATTTGTTTGAAATATATATATATATATATATATATATATATATATATATATATATATATATATATGTATGTGTGGGTGTGTGTTTGTGCGTATGTATGTGTGTATATATGTATGCGTGGGTATGTATATACGTATGTATATTTAAATTGGTTTAATTTACGTTGGTTTGATTTTTCATGTATATTCGTGTAAATGTAATTGTCTGTTTATATGTTTGATTTATATACATATATGTATACGTACGTAGGTATGTATATGTAAATACGTATGTGTATGGGTATGTATGTATGTATTTGTATATATGTGCATGAGGTTCAGGCCGAAGGTGATGTCGCCTTGATAATCAATTACAACTAGAAGTAAACTTATATTTGAGAATAAAATGTGCAGTGTATTAATGTAAATTCTATGACTATTTCTCTAATCAACTATTTCATGCCGGATTTTTGGTAATAAAGGTTTTTTGGGTTTTTTTTTAAAAAAACTCTAACTAACATATAATTAAATTCCTTGAACCGTTTAAACATTCAAACTTATATAAATAATTGTGGTACTTATAAACTCCCAAAGTAAAGGAAAAAACAGTGTCCATTCAAAAGAAACTAATGACACTTTATCACAACTTCTTTATCCTCTCTCTCTCTTTGTGTCTTTTTGACCTATCCCCCTCCCACAAATTCCGTTAACAGATTTGGTGTGTCGGTGCCTGGTTTTCCTCAAAAAAAATTTAGGGTGGAGGGAGTCGAAGTGTTGCGTCTAGCTCAATCATATCCCTCTACCCCCTTCACCCCCCCCCATGGATAACCTTGCTTCGTTGTCGGGTTTTTTGAATCACCACATACTTGTATTTTGATTGGTCAATCTGACTTAAGTTACAGGGTTTACCCCTGACGAAGGATCGTGAATGAATTTGGAACTTTTTAAAACCATTTATTCGACATTCAACATCATCACTTGATAAGACACCGGGAGTGTTGAAACAAAATAGCTATTTTTGTAGTGATTTTATAACATATTTATGTTATAATATTTAAATAAATAATTATATATATATATATATATATATATATATATATATATATATATATATATATATATATACCAAGGTATACACATATGTATGTATCTAGCAACAGACATAGTCAGATCGACCCACACATACATACACACGTGTATATAAACAAACATGTGTGTGTGTGTATAAAATAGTTGGAATTTCCAGATTCTATAAAAATACATTACAGTTTACAGATTTACTTATTACCTAACCTACACGATATTAATAAACTGATTGCCTCATAAAATTGACTAAAATCATCAATTCAATAGCTCTCCTTAATTTCGAAATATTTTCTTTAGGAAAGATTAAACACTCATCGAATTCAGCCAACCAATTTCCCCCAGTATCGAAAATACCCGAGAAACTTGACTATTCTCTTCCAAAACCGTATTCGGCCCGTCCAAGTACGGCTTCCAAAATATGATCTTTAATTATTTGATCAGATATATTTCCCAAATTCTAAACAAATGACCACACATAAAAATTTTTAATCTCTTCTTTCTCAGAATGGGCGCAAATATGCATACATACATATAGATATATAACCCAGGTCACTACTTGTTATCGGTCTGAGGAGGTGATCCCAGCGTGCGAGACAGTGTGGAAAAAGCCTAAAAATTGTATCATGAGTTGACCCAAGCCTTGTGAGTGAAATTGGATACACGGAACTATATATATATATTGTTGTAACCTAGAGGAGTGAATTCCACAATGGATCTCCAACTACTGGATATCTACCAACCGCCCAACGTGGTCAGATGTGGTATAAAGCCTAATTTAATGTGAGATATCCGAGCCCGTAGGATCGCCCAAAAATTCCCCGTAGACCCCGTATAAAACGGGTAGCTGTTTCCCGAGAGGAGACTCTGCCCTTCGGCATAGCCTCGTCTGGGGATTCTCTCAGCCCGGAGGCAGAGAGTTTGTTTGACCATCACAGCCGGAGACGAATCTCCAACTGCAGACCAACATACAGTATTTACTACTGTATTTATGTGAACGGGGGTATACCCATTATCGTCCGTAGGTATACGACAACATATATATATATATATATATATATATATATATATATATATATATATATATATATATATATACGAAGTTAAGTCTATAAGTCCTTATCCTAATGATAAAAACGCATTTTTGAATATAATCTTCTTTGTTGTCAATCTCATTTCTTATCCCAATTCATTTCTATTAATCACATAGAGCGAAAATTATATAGTGTAACTTTATGATCAAATGGAAGCTAATAATTCCTCAAGAATTCTCATTATTTTTAATTATATCTTACTAATGAATGTCATTTCACCTTTGTGCAGCACCGGGTGTTTTAATTTAGTGTTTATATTTAGTGTCTATATCTATAAAGACACATATATCTATATTTATTTGCATATTAGATCTTTATGTGTAATTAATAATATACGCATATATGTGTGTGTGTGTGTGTGTGCGTGTGTGTGCGTGTGTGAAATCTGTCCAGCAAGTAGTCAAACATTTTGAATATCCTTTGAACCTGTTGCGCCAACTAGATATAACTTGGCAACTAATCAGATCATTTTATTGGTTGATTTGCGATAGATCATAAAAATGATATCATTAATTTCTATTCTAGCCATAACAACATAAAATCCGCAATAATTATCAGATTCTATTTAAGCGCACACAGAATTTGCATCCTACAATATTTATACGATGAAGTGAAATGCATTAGAAACACGTTTAAGCTTCTCCAATAACCGAATTATTTCATATAGTGATCTCATCAAATGTTTCAGAATAAAAGAATAAATCAAGTAAATCGAGATACAACACCAACTCTATCGCAACGACAATTGAAAAGAATTAATTACTTCTAAAGCAATTTGACGACGAACTATTTACTCCGACGTTCAGTTTAATATATATATATATATATATATATATATATATATATATATATATATATATATATATATATGTCTACCCTTCGTCCATGCTTAGAATATTGCCGCCACAAATGATCCGTTACCCCTGCTATTTACCTTGTGCTCCTTGATAAAATCTAAAGAAGAATCAGCAATATTATTGGTCCTGATCTGGAGGCTCGGCTTTAGTCACTTTCTCACCGCTGTAAAACTGCCTCTCTCTGTCTTTTCTATAAATGCATTCATGGTAATTGTTCAAATGAGCTTTTCTCTATCATACCTAGAGTTTTTTCATTTAAGCTCACTACTAGACTGACGTCAAGATCTCATCATTTTACAGTTGACTTGTCTAGATGTAACCGTAAGTCCTATGCTAACAGTTTCTTCTCTTGAACTTCTCGCTTGTGGAACTCCCGGCTCCATGCTTCCCAGCCAATTATAATCTGCAAAAATGTAAATACAATGTCAATCGCTATCTACTGTCCTCCTGATTCCTCTTTTCTGTTCCCGCATATTATTAATGTTTATGTTCCTAATTCTTACATACCCTTTCTGTCTTAGTGGCTTTACTGCTGCTTTGCTTGGTGTGATACCGATTAAAAATGTGTTTATGTGTTTGTCTATGAATGTATGTGTGGGTTTGTTTTAAGGGAAGTGATGATCATTTTTATTTATCCATTTCTTCTTATTTTTATGTATTTATTTTTTGGAATACATATTTATTTATTTTTTGTCTCATTATTTATTAGAATAAAAATTTTTTTATTTTTACTTATTTATTACAATACATATTTATTTATTGATTGAGTTATTTATTTATTGGCGAACATTTTTTGTTTATCTATAAGAATACATATTTGTTTTTTTCAAAACATTATCACTAAGAACTTATGAACAATTAATACACTTATCGCACCCGGCCGGAAGTTACTGCCGGCTACTCAAACGTCTGAAAGCGTCACCACGGAAAACAGAACGAATGCCGTTAATTTCCGGTGACTCGGCGTTTTCAGAAATCGAAACACAAAAAAACAAAAACAAAACGAAACACAACATAAACAAGTCCTCCTAACTAAAAATAATGACCAGAAACTAATTTATATACACATGGTGCCCAAATGAAACCCATGTGTACATTCAAAAGTGGAAGGTACTTTTTAGTCGACAAACAAAAGACATTGTTAACTAGGCAACAATGCTAACCGCGGCCGACATAAACAGTCGATTTCTTCCGCCAAATAACTTGGCCCCGGGGTAGAGCGACGTGCTCCCCCTCTCACCTTCACCCGGCCGACCCTCGTCGCTGACCACACGAAGCAGCCAAGCCTAGCAGGACCAGTATCAGCAGCAGTAGCCACCACTGAAGCCAGCTGCTCCCAGTCTTGTCGCCGAACTCAGCAACAGACGCTGACCAAGCCAATTCTTATGCAATAGTCCTTCTAAGGACTGCCAAGCTACATTCTTATGCGATAGTCCTTCTAAGGACTGCCAAGCTGCACCTCTTGCAATCGACATCCTATCGACATCCGAACTGCCCTGCCTGCCTGCCTGCCTGCCTCTAGTCTGCCGCCTTGAAACAAGACGATCACTCGATTGGCACTCCGCGACTTCACGATTTGGACTACTCCAAACAATACCTGTACGTACTTTTGCCAGATTGAGAAATCAAATTTGGCTTAGATTTTGAAATCCTTGCCTTTGTTATCCTTGCTTCGATCGTATTACCCTACTTAATTTGTCTGTTTGCGGGGTTAACAGCACCTGCTTGACGTCCCGCAACACACTGTATTTATAAAATTATCTACACATTGGCATGAAAAATTGTATTATTTATAATTTAACGTAATATTTTCCATGAAAGAGGACACATTTTCGTATTTGTAAGAGAAACATTTCCAATCGTAACATTTCGCTTTGTTTATATATTTCACTAATAGGCGATTTTCTTACTAATATTTATCATTCGGTTTCCCCAACAATAATATAAATGGTTTTATATATATATATTTGCCGATAACTTTATACTATTTTATATATACATACATATATATATATATATATATATATATATATATATATATATATATGAGTGTGTGTGTGTGTATGTGCGTATTCTTTTCATATTTATTGATTGATTTCTATTATTCATCATTTAAACAGAAATTATGATAAGAAGAAGAATGTGTGGTCCCATTTGAGGACGACCTCTTTATTCCAATGATTCCGAGTGTAACACACACACACAACACACACACACACACACATATATATATATATATATATATATATATATATATATATATATATATTATTTTAGGATATTAAAACCAAAACATGTTAAAAATCGCTACACAATTACAAATGATGTTTCAACCCCACAAATGGGCCTACTCGGGCGATGTCAAACTAAGGCGAGTGAATCTATTCACTCGCCAGCAGTTTGTAACTGTATAGAGATTTTTCCATGTTTTTACTTTTGATATCCTAAAATAAATAATATTTAGCTCTTCTCTTTATTGAGCCCTCTTTTAAATTAAAAATTATGTACAGTCCATACTCCATTTGTTTTTATTTTACCTGGATATATAGATATATATATATATATATATGTATGTGTGTGTGTGTGTGTGTGTGTGTGTGTGTGTGTGTGTGTGTGTGTGTGTGTGTGTGCTTGTTTAAACTTTCAATTTCTTATTAATTTTAACTTGATTAAATGATCCAATTTATGTTAATATTCTTTTGATTTCAACTCCGAGGATTACCTTCAGTTAGATTTTAATAATTTTGTAATTCTCACGTGGCCTGGATTCATCAACCTTCCTAGAAATGGTGTCTCGATAAAATCGCCCAACCTCCTGTGATATGAACACTTTAGTAGGAATAGATAGGTTCGCTTATCACCCAGTCAGTACTCTTTCCGTGTTTATTAAAGATGAATAGAGGTTTATCCCTAGTTCTCTGTTTAGGATGTGCTTCACCGGCACCTTTCTTCTATGTCCTTAATGATTTAATTGTCTTAAGTTTTTGATCAGTAGCGGCGACTATTCATTGTGAGGGTACCGGGTTGGTCGTTTTCTGGTTTCTCCGTTTCATATTTTTACGACAGACACAATGAAAAGATATACAAGTAAACCAGTAAACAGAAAATTACTTACTACACAACCTTTCTTCGTTGTATTCGTACCAATTTCTGTAGTGTAAAATCTTTTATCTTGAAATATTCTCTTTATCAATACCAATGAATTCTCTATTCCAGGTTATCTTCCTCTTTGCCGAAAAGATTCTAGCATACAAATTGATGGCTTCGGTGTTTAAAGGAAAATCTTCCAATGGCAAAGAAATTGCCTCTTGAGACACCGGATGATTCTTTCATGTGCATTCGACTTTCTTTATTGCATTATGTTAACTATCTCTTTTCCCTTCATCAATCTTCTGCTTCTTCTCAGAACTGTAAAATTTTACACATAATTTCTGATAATATAGAAATAGCTCACTCTTTCTCTACATTCATCTGTAAACATTTTTGTGTTTGGTGATTTTAATGCTCATAATGTCAATTGACTCAAATCATTCTAATGTAACTGGCATTGACCGTATTTAGACTCAGTTTTTCCCTTGCTCAGTCTCTATCAAATATTGGATTTCCCTACACATTTTCCTAACAATTCTGATCAATATGCTTCTTTACTTGATTTGTTCCTTGCCTCCTCTTCTAGCTTTTCTTGAACATCACAACGCTGTCCTTTTGGTAATTCGGATCACGATGTCGTATATGTTGATATTTATTTTGAGTCGTCTATGAGACAAGAACCTCCTTTTCCCAATATTTCTTTCTGTTACCAGCGTACTGACTGGTATTCATTGCGTGACTTTCTTGGATCCGCCCCTTGATATTCTTAATCTTCCTATTGAGAATTTTGCCACAGAGGTTTCTTCTTGCATCAAAGCTGGCATCGATGTTTTTGTAGCTTCTTGGAAATACCACGTGAAACAAAAATCTTCTCTTTGATTCACAGTTGCTTGTTCAGGAGCTATAGACTACAGGAATCACTGTATCTATGTTATAGTTGCGATCACAACAGACACTTCTTTGTGTCTGCATGTAATAATTGTAAACGGGTCCACAAAATGTATTTCTTTGTGGTCAGAATGAGGTTACGTATAGCCTCTAACAAGTTTGGCTATCGTGACTACCTGCGGCTCTGTAATAGTATTTAAAATAAGCTTAAGTCTTCTATTTCTCCTCTCTTCAGTGAATTTAAATTCTCTTCAAATTCTACTCTTGACTCGTCTGCAGTATCTTTGCCTAACTTTTCAGTTAGAATTTGGTCTCTGTTTAGTGTTATGTATATAACTGCATCCATGGTTTCTGCTATCATCTCTGAACTACAAAGCATGAGGAATTAATGGTATCTGTTATACTCCTTAAGAAATGTGCTCATGAACTGGCTCCTGTTCGCTCCAAAATCTACAATAAATGTCTTGCTGTCTCTTGCTATCCTACTTGTTAGAAATCCTTTCCGCAGTTCTCATCTTTCAAAGTTCAGGTAAACCGTCTGAGCCTTCTAGTGACCGGCCTATCAGCTTTCTATCTCTTTTTGGCAAAGTACTAGATGTTCTAATCAATTCTTAATTAGTTAAGCATCTCACCTTGCAACGCCTTCTTTCAGATAAGCAATATGGCTTTCACTTCCCTATGTCAAGTGCCGATGTGTTAACGATTATTGCTGAACGAATCTATCAATCTTTAGATAAGAACGGTGAAGTTCGATCTGTTGCTTTAGATATGTCGAAGGCATTGGGCAGGATTTGGTATCCTGGTTTTTTTCACAGGTTATGGTATTTGTGGACAAATATTTAATCTGATTTAATCTTACTTTTCAAAACTCGAAATGAAAGTTGTATTGAACAGCCCCCCTCTTCTAGACCTTTTTGCATTCATGTAGACGTACCCCCAGGGCTGTATCCTTGGACCTAAATTTTCATCAATGACCTTCCTGATGTCATTAGTTGCCAATTCGTTTTCTATGCTGATTACACAATTATGTACTGCTGTCATAATAGCATGGCTGATCGGTTCAATAATGTCAAATCGGCGGCTGATCTAAAAATGACCTTCAATCTGATGTCAACTGTGGCAAGAAATGGCTTGTTTTTTAACGCCTACAAAATGAAACTGCTCTCTTTTAATCGTCTGAGAAAACCCATTTTTCTTCCATCTGCATGCTAACCTGCAAGAGAGTGACTAATTGCGTTTTCTGGGCTGACATTTATATTGCATCAATCGCTAGATTGGATGCTCGAAAAGTTGGTTCACTGTGACGTGCTAGACAATTTTCTCATTAGAATCTGTCTTGCACGTTTATAAATATACTATTCGACCATGGATTGAATATTGCTGTCATATCTTGTCTGCTGCTTCTATATGTATCTGTAATGTTATCGGTTATGACCTGGCATCTTCATACAGCTGTGACGTGGCTTCCCTGTGTCTTTTCTATAAATATTTTCGTGATAATTGTTCTAAATCCCTTGCATCAGACCTTGCAATTGTTTTCACTTGAAGCATGAGACGAAGAAGTCACAATGAGTGACTCTCCTGGGGGTTAGCATCAGCCATAAGATGCTAACCTCCAGGAGAGTCACTCATCTCAAGGCAAAAAATAGTTCTCTATGATGACAAAAAATAAGGCGTTAAAATTTACAATACATTTATTACCCCAGTTAATAAATGATTTGATTTCGTTGTTGAGGTCAGCTGCCAGTTTTACTTTATCGGACCTGTCAGACTTACTATTAAGACAAGAGTAAATATTTGAGTCATCCATATAAATGCTGAGTTCTGAACTGATGACATCAGGATAAGAAACAATCTAAGTACAAGGATAGAGCCCCGAGGGATCCCCACATTAATGTGAAAGGATCTAGAATTCTGGCCGTTCAGGATGATTTTCATTAGATGATTTGTTAAGAAAGAGTGGATCAAGTCAAATATTCCGCCAAAGACGCCATAGCACTTCGGTTTTGTCACAACGCCTTTAAGGTAGACAAACTCGAGCTCGCTGTTCTTATCTAAATTTTGATAGAATAAATTCAGTAATAACCGCTAACACCTCGAGAAGAGAAAGCCATATAGCTTATCTGAAAGAATTTCGTGCGATATGAGATCCTTAACCAATTAAAGTTACAATACTTCAAATTGATTGAAGAGAGGAGGAATTGGGGATTTACCATTGTCCAACACCGTTACAGAGCCGCCAGTTATCACGAGAACCATTCTGGTGAAAGCCTCATTCTACAGTGACCTACCTTCGTTGAAGACACCCTTACACTTATTACAAAGAGGCATTTGTCTCTTTGTAATAAGTGTCCGAAGAATCACGTTGGTATAGCCAGAAGTGATTCCTGTGAGTTGTAGCGGCTGAAAATACGAAAGAATTCCACCCTATAAAAATTGTTACGCATACAACAGATGTTGGAGAGAGAAAGGTTGAAGGGTTTAGGTGTTATTTTGCAAACTGTTCTACTTTTATGAATAGGCATAGACATATTAGGGTGGATAAGACCAAGTATAACAGGCACTGCCGATCATCTAAGGCTATGTCAGTTAGTCTGAAGGTGGCGAAGAATACAGCATAGTGTGGCATTAGGGTTGCCCAACGGAAGTGCTTGTAGCGACACATATTTTTGCATGGTACTGCAAGAAAGAAAGAAAGAAAGAAAGAAAGAACGAAAGAAAGAAAGAAAGAAAAAAGAAAGAAAGAATATATTTATATGATTGATATTCTCGGAAATGAGCAACCAACCATTCTTATATATTGTTTTATGATTTAGTTTCATTATAATATTTCCAATATGGTTGTTCACGTCTATTTCACATCCGCCGTTTTCTTTTAAAATGACAACAGTTGAAGAATTATTTTCCAAGACAAGTGATTTTTTCTACATCACGAACTTGGTAAGCAACGTGCTACGGGAAAATCAAAACTGAACAGTGATCAATTTAATAATTTAAATCTTGAGAATCGAATCTTAGAACATCTTCGGTTATACAATTTTCTTTCTTTTTTTTTTAGTTATTAATATCTTTTGGGGGGATATTTTTATCTTCCAGCTTACTAACTCAGTAACTTCTTGCAGGAATGTCCTTAGAGACATTTTTTTAAATCAGTATCATCCCAAGGAAGGCAGTACAGCCACTACGATGCAATGAGATACAGGGCCAGGATGAATTAGGAACAGAAACATTACTTATGAAGAGAAAAATAAAAGGGCAATTAGGTGGACAGTAGATAGCGATTGACATTGCATTTAAATTTTTGCAGATTAAAGTTGGATGAAAAGCATGGAGCCAGGAGTGAGTTCCACAAGCGAGAAGTGCGAGATAAGAAACTGTTAGCATAGAAGGTACGGCCACATCTAGCTAGCTCAGCTGTAAATTGATGAGATCTCGCCGCTAGTCTAGTATTGTGCTTAAATTCATATAATTCGTAACTTTTCAGCTTGTGGATGTAAGACCCTGTCAAAAGGCTTTCGTAATGTCTAATACTACTTCGCCGTTTTTATCTAGAGCATGATAAACTCTTTCCGCAATTATCGTTAGTACATCAGCAGTTTACCTAAAAAAAACGAAAGCCGTATTGCTTGTTTGAAGAAAAGGCCCTGCAATTAGAGATGATGAAACAATTCCGCATTGATTAGGGCTCTAGTAGTTTCTCAAATAAATGTAGAAGGCTAATAGGCCGATAGTTGGTTAGATCGAAAGGTTCACCAGAGTTCTTAAAAACTGAAAGAATAGACGATGACTTCCAACAGGCAGGAAAGCTGGAGACACTGAGGCATTTATTATACAGTTTAGAGAGAACAGGAGCCAGTTGGGGAGCACACTTCTTAATGACTATTTCAGGGATATCATCGGGTCCACATGCTTTGTGGGGATCTAGATTAGAGATGATAGAAGGGATTATATGCATATCACTCAGCAGAGAATCAGTTCTAAGTTAGCCAGGGATATTCCAGATGAGTCAAGAGTAGAGTTTAAGGAGAATTTACGGGCAAAGCATTCACTTTATCATCGGAGGATGATAACACCTCATACTGATTGGAGAGGGGGGAATGGAGACCTTATTTAATTATATTTAATACTTTTTCATTATTTCGTTTCTGACCATTTAGTTTTTAATTTTTTTTCTTGGAATTTTTCCTTCATTCTAGATTTAGATTTTTTTTATTTACTTTCTTTAACGATTTTCTACCTTTCTTTCTTTTATTCATTCATTCTTTATTTCTTGATTTCTTTTTGCTATTGTATCTTTAAGTCTTCCTTTGTTGTTGTTTTTTTCTTTTCTTTCCTCGATTTTTTTCTATTCTTGTTGGTGTTTCCTTTCCTTCCGTCCTGGGTATGACGATAAACTACATTCGGCAGAAAGGACTCTGATCGGGAGATTGGAGGAGCGCGGAGCAACCTATTGGCTACTGTTGTTCCTAGGTTCACTCTGAGCCGGTGTGGTAGCACCTGTTGAGCAAATAGTTAACCCGCAAACAAAAATCAACATATGTATCTAACAAACGCTTACACTGAAATTATAAAATGATATACAAAATCTGTAGTTGAAGGCATACAATTGTGTACAAAATAGTTAAATTTCGGCATTAAATAATTCATAGAAATGTTGAGGTGCCGCTAAACAAAATCAAAATTCCTTTCCTTTCTTTTCCTTTCCTTTCCGTCCTTCTTTCTTTCGTTATATATTTATATATCTATTTACATTTTCCAACAATACTTTATTGTTATGCTTTCTTTCGCTGTTTTTAGTAAATGTCATTTTATATTTTTTTGCTTTCTTTCTTTCCTTCGTTCACTCATTTTTCCTTTCTTTTCTTCTTTTTCTTTTTTCGCCTTATTCTTTTATTTCACCTTTTTCATTTCTCTTTATTAACTTTTCTATTTCTTTTCTTGAAATCAATCTTTTAATTCATTATTTTTCTTACTCTCCATTATTTTATCGTTTCTCTCCTTTCAACCCTCATTTCTTTCTCCAAAGTAATCTTGTCCCCTCTTTTATTTTATTTTATGTTTTTCTATTTCGCCTTCCCTACTCTTCTGCCTTTCCTCCTTTGGCTTTAATTAAACAGCCATTTCATTTTACCGCGAACAAGTTCGAGCGACTTCTGCTCTAAAGCGTCATTAAAACAAAAACACTTTCCAAGCGATCCTTTTATTCTTCTTTATCCAAATTCCTAAAACTCGAGCAGTAATCTAATGAGAAAATGTTTCCATACTTTCAAAGTGGGCCTAAAACTTGAGCATATCAGAAACAAGCGGCCATTGATACTATGACGATACAAAAGACAAAGTGCGAATGCCGCTCTGTTTTCTACTTTTTTTTCAGTTGCAAATAACAAACTAGCGCTGATCGATGCTTTCTGAAAAGATTCCCGCTCAAAATCGATTCACAAAACCAAGCATCTAATGGATATCGAGGATTTTGAAAGCAAAAATAAAGAAATATAATAAAAATCCCCACCTCTCACATCCACGTTTATTGTTCAGAAGTTGATAAGCACGGTCGTTAACAAAGCGTTGCTAGTATTTGATTTTGATATTTGGATCAGGGTAGAAGGGACAATTATAAAATAAAAATAAATTTGAACATGTGTAAATTTGACTTACCCTTGAAAAAAACAGAAAAGATTTCCGGACGAAATATTTCGGTTATCTACAGCATAACAGCGCGTACAACAGCAGTCGTAAATTTAATCTTAAACTAAAATATATCAGGTCCACCAGGTACTTGCGAAGGCATTTTTAGCCTGTTATAAATGGAATATGGCCTAACATCATAATACGCGACACGTGATATTTTCATTCTCCTTGAATCGAAAAGTTAGCCGTGTGTGGTTCAGCGGGATCTGGCTCTCTTCCACATAAACTACATAATCTAGGAGTGGGTAGTCAAGAATTGCCATGATCATGTCACCAACATCTAGCTTCTTAGTTCTAACTTGAATCCTTTGAACCAATCGATCCGTATTTCCTACACTTGATCCTGGTTTATGGAATCTCGTTTAAATACTTCTTCTTCTTTCTTTTACGTGCCGTGTCCCTTCAGCACGTAGTCGATAATGGCTCTCCACAATTTCTTATCTTTTGTAGTTCCAACTAATGTTTACCGCCTTACTATCCTTCCCAGACCCTGTTTCGACATCCTTTGACATTAGGTAACCTAATCATTAGATATGTTACTAATTGTTTTTTCATGGGTGTCTAATTCTCCAAGTCCTCTCTTGTCGTTAGGTGTCTCACAAATTTCAATTATCTCGTGCTGATTCTAAGTATAATTGTATTTGTTTTGTTTTGTTTTTTTGTTTTTTTTTTGTTATTGTTGTTTTTGTTTTGTTTTTGTTTTTGATTTTTTTGTTTTTTTTATTCACTTTTTCCTAAAAACATTCTTATTCAGGAAAATGGAAACAAAAAGCACTTATATTTAGAATCAACAAGAAATAGTTGACATTTCTGGTACACATAACGAGGAAAGAGAACTTGGAGAATTAGACGCCCACAGGAAAGTATTCTCAAAATCTGCGTTGCCGCAAATCTCCTGTTCATCTCTGAGGAAATTATCCAACATTCATTTTTTTTTTTTTACCAAATGATATTCGCCCTATACCAGGCCCAAGAGCCACTCGAAGTAGAGGGTTACAGAGTAAGAGGCAGAGTTTATGTGTGGGGAAGATAACGGTTGACCCTGGACTTGAACAGCTTAAGATTGTAATAATCGAGGAAGAATCCTCTTGGGAGTCTGTTCGTGAGAAGAATATGCTCGAGTGGGACTTTCATCTCACCAATGGTATACGAAGGGAATGGGGAAGGTTCGCTAAAACATTCGGGGTATGGCAGGTTTTACATAGAGAAAGATCATACAATGATATTACACACTTTGGTATTCAAGTCAGTCTCGTAAGTTATTACTAATAAGTTCGATCCACTGTGTTCAACTAATGTAGCCTTGTAACTAGCGTAACTTTATGCGGAAACACATCGCGGTTGCGTGTTCTTCCTTCAAATTCCACACAGTTGCGCGTAATGATGGATGCACATATCAGAAAAGTGAGACGGGCAGTTAATGTCTAATAACTTTAACTTATTATGCAAGCTAATGCAATAGCAATATCATTTACCCCAAGCGATGGATCAATTAGACATTTTGGAGGGGAAATAATTAGTAAAATAAGTTATTTTTGATGATGGAATGCGGGCTGAGAAGAGTGAAAAGGAGGCTAGAAGAAATGAATGAATGGATGAATGAATGAATGAATGAACAAGACTGACAAAATAATAATAATAATGGGGACGGGGAGGAGAAGAAGGGAGTGAGGTAGTGAATATGTAGTGATTATTTGGGTGTTAGTGGCGAGGGAAGTTACAAAAAGAAGAAATTAAAAAAGATAAAAACTACAATGACGATAATGAAGACTATTCTAGTATCCAATATCACATCGAATAATATTGATATTAACACTGATAATAATTGTGAATACTTCAACATCATGGTGATGACTACATCGACAATGATGATAATGATGATGATGATGCTTGCGATGACGATGACTAGGATGATGAAATGATGATGATGATGATGATGAATCTAGGCTATCGTGTTGGTGATGACTGTGACGAATTTAGAAGAATGCGAAACGAAAAACTTCCACAAAAAACTTTAAAAGACGGATAGAAACTATCACGAACGGAAAGACCGATGCATGGCGAAGCAGAGGATATCTGAAAAGTGATATAGTATCACATATTCTAACTACGTCAGCACCAATTGCCTCAAGGCAACTACTGACAAAATCAAAAATAAAGAGTAAATCTTTGGATAAAATAACGATACTGCCAACCAAAGGCATGAACGTAGTATTCTGGATCAGAATCAATATAAAACAGGAGTAATAATGTAAGAAAAGTTTTTTTCAGCTGATCATTGGACGAAGATCAAACAAAGTAAAAAATTAAGAAATACAGAAACTACATCCGTGAATTGGACGAAGCAAGTGAATACTTTTAAATATCTGTTGCACTGGGAATTATCTCAAGGAGATTGAGACGAGATTAAAGGGATTGGAATTTAAGGAAGTGTTCTTCCTGACCACGATAAAGTTGAGGACAGTGAGAAGAATAGATGTGCTATGGAATTAGGGAGACTTACTTCTCTTGAAAGAAATACATAGTAACACTATTTTCGTTCTTTTTTGTGGCCATTATTATTATTATTATTATTATTTATACTTTCTTTCCTTCTTTTTTTTTTTTTGCAAATTTTGATAATGAAGTTCTATCGAAGCAATACCTGCTTCTGCGTATCATGTCACTTCTCCTAGGACTGAATTTGCTACTAATTCCAATAATGATGCCTGAATAGTTTCAGTTTTTCCTCGGATTTTCAATTGTTTAATCTCATGTTGAAGATAAATAAAGAAATGAAAACGGAAAATAAGGGAAATTCTCTTTTTAACATAACAGTTCTCAACAAAGATGGTAAACCCGGAGTCCGTATAAATATTTAGGGTTTCCTATGCCGGGGTGGGGATTGAGACCAGAAACAGATTGACAAATTCAAACTGATGAAATATTGATTTTTCTGCAAAATACAATTCTCCTTTTTAGTCAGACAATATCAGAAGCTGTGTGGGGGAGGGAAAATGGCATTATTAAAAATAATGAAAAAAGTGAATTAGCTAAAAAAAAATAAAAAAGGTTGGTCGAGAACTGATACTTTAACAGATTAACTACAGAAGAAGAAAAAGAAGAAGAAGAAAAAGAAGAAGAAGAAAAAGAAGATGAACAACAATAACAACAACAACAACAAAGAAAGTGTGGGTACAGGAAAAGGGAATGGGAAAAGGAAAGGAAAAGAAAAATGTGTGGAGTAGAAACAGAACTGAAAACAAAGCAGGATGATGATGATGATGATGATGGGAGGAGGGTAGAATAGGGAGGAGGAAGAAGGGGCGAAAGAACGATGATAGGAGGAGGAGAATGACGATGATTATAGCAAGAAAAAGCTAGAATAAATAAGAGAATGAAGAAAGATGAAGAATAGGCAAAGAAAAATACGAAAAATAAATAATTCTAAAAAGAAAGATATAAAAAGTAAAAAAAAAGAAAATTATAAATGATGACGAACATCATCATCATCATCATGAAACAGAAGATGACGAAGACACATTTTCTGTCCTTAGCTAAGAATGGCGGCAAATTAAGAAGAATGATAATAATGGACAAGAACAGAAAATGTATCATGAAGAAGAAGAAGAAGAAGAAGAAGAAGAAGAAGAAGAAGAAGAAGAAGAAGAAGAAGAAGAAGAAGAAGAAGAAGAACGGGGGGGAGAGTGGAAGAAGAAGCAGGAAAAAGAAGAAGCAGCAGCAGCAGCAGAAGAAGAAGAAGAAGAAGAAGAAGAAGAAGAAGCAGGAAAAAGAAGACGCAGAAGAAGCAGCAGCAGCAGCAGAAGAAGAAGAAGATGTTGAAACGCAATAAAAGAAGAATTGTTAAAAGAAGAAGCTGATCCTTGTACTGATGTAGCAATCCAATCAATACTGTTAATCAATATGATAGTTATAATGATAGGAAAGTGCACATAAAAATGACAATATAACATTAAAAAGTATAAATAGTAATAAATAATTAATAATGAGAATGTGAATGTGAATATGAAATGAAATGACAAGGAAAGTGAACTAAATTCGGTTAGTCAAAAAATGGTATGTGTTGCGAAATCTGTACTTTCTTTCTCCGAAAGAAAAAGCATTAGCGAGAAAAATCCGTTTCGTCATTATAAAAAATAGATACATTTGAAGGGAAGATTCTGAGGCGTAGAAGGTAGTGGGTAAATAAATGATTAAATAATATCAACTTATAAACAGAACACTGATCTGAAAGTTAAAGAGTGAGAGACGGAATTTTAATTTAAAAAGTGAAACATTTCAGAAGAAAGGATTAAACATCATTAGTTCTTATCAAAAATATTTTCTCTTTGACAGAAATTTAGTCCAAAGATTATTTCATGCACATTTCTATGAACTATTATTTAATTATATGATCATCATATCTCAGCTTTTACACAGGGCTACGAATTACGAAACCTTCTTCATCGCATGTGTTTTTCCTGGTAGCGTTGCCACGGCACATTTCCAATGAAATCCAGGAATCTTCAAATCTTTTGTTGTTATCATTATCATTATTATTATTATTATTATTATTATTATTATTACTGTTTCATGATACCATTTCTGACCCTGGATCTCTAGTTGAGATCCAGGAGGAAATGAGTGTACACCGGAAGTTACTTCCGGTAACTAGAAACCCAAGGTCAGAAAAGGTATCATGAAAATTTCCCTTGCACATCTCTCTCTCCTCCCTCTCTCTCTTTCTCTCTCTCTCTCTCTCTCTCTCTCTCTCTCTATATATATATATATATATATATATATATATATATATATATGTATATATATATATATATATATATATATATATTTCTTATACATGAGAATTTTAATACTTGTAGTAGTAGTAGTAGTAGCAGTAGCAGCCATGGTAGTATTGAGTGACAGAGCAGGAGTCTAACAAAATGTCGCTGGGGTGCAAATATACGAAGCCCAATTTGTTGCTAGAGGTAAAAAGTTAAAAATTGTATCTTTTACTTATCTGGCCATACTACCGAAAACTGGTTTAAGACTTTTAAGGGTAGTGAATTGTCCCTTAAAATAACGCCCGACGATTATCAAGTGTCCATTTTGATCACTCCAAACGCAAGAAAATTTTCAGAAGTGCAAAAATTATGAAAAGTATCAGGATCTCTCGCGTGATAAAAACAAAAATACTTTTAATACGCCCTAACAACTTTGGAAAAATTTTACGAATGTTTTGGGGGTTTTTTTTTCGTTTTTTTTTTTACATATTTAAATCACCGTTGTTGTTGCTGAGGTAGTTTTCGAAATTCTAAGACGAGCCCTAGAAATTTCAACGTTCTCTTTCTGATGTTAAGTATAACTGTCCGTTTTGTTTCCATTTTCTCTAAAAATGATGAATAAGCGATTTTTAAGTCTTTTTTCTTTTTTTTTTTTCTTTTTTTTTTTTTTGGTGTTTTGCCTCAAACCATAATTTAGTTTTGTACTCGGATGTTGTACAGATAACCGGTTTTCTGAATCTTTTCCAATATGGCTCTGATATAACATCCTTATATTTCCACCCATTGAACTTGATGCAAACTTACAGGACATTTCTTACTTTGGAAAGTGTTTCTTATACCGTTTTAATCAGGTTGATATGTTTGCGCCGCTATTAATTATTTTTTCGCGATTATGTAGAAAACCCAAGAAAACCATTGTCATCATGTTCAAGTATTGTCAATGTAAACTTATGATATACGGATGGCTTGAATCCATACTCGATATAAGTTATTAACACACCTACGAAAGACAGTTTACTCTCTCTCTTTTCCATCTATTGAATTTACATAATCCAACAATATTTGTACATCTTGGTTAGGCATGAATACGAACGTGTTATTTATGTATATCATCCAAATAGCTGTTATAGTTCCTAATTATTTCCTCCAGGTATTCTATGTATGTTTGATTCCACTGGTTATAATGGTGTTTTTTCTGTTGATATATGTAAAAAAAAGAGGGAAATATGCACCTTGTACACATAAAGTCAACCAAAAGGTTATCTATCGAAGTACTGATACCAAAAATAGTATTTCGGTGTCAGTTTATCGCGTACTCCAAATAGGGTCTCATCTGGAGTGAAGGAGCCTTAGGAACAGGTTTATAGCGTATAAACACACGTTCCGATTTGAAGGAGTGAGAGCACTTTAAAGTATATGCACAAAACCTGCATGGTTCTTTACATAGGATAGTGACTTAAACCTAAAGTAAGTTGTCAGAGTTAAGCATGTCATCGGTTATGATATATTGTGCAATCAACTCACTAACAGGTTCGCTCAACTTAGAGATCTATCTTTTATTTGCTACTAATACTACTATTGACACTGCTACTATTATTACTACTGTTGCTTTTATCACTACAACTGCTACTCCAAATTGTATATGTAATATCACGATTTCGACCGACAAGGGAGATTGTACGTGTAACAAAAGTGATAAGAGCTGAGGAGAGCTACAGAATTCCAATACAACTTCAACAATACATTCTTGATATCTGTGTGTGTGTGTGTGTGTTTGTGTGTGTGTGTGTGTTTTGTTTTTAAACGATTCTAATTTTTCCCTATTATATTTTTTCTTCTTTCTTTATTTTTATCTTGTATTTTTTGTTCTCTTTGTTTGGTCTTCCCCCTTTGGTCCGTTTATACATATTGTGTATTGTATTGTATTGTATTGTATGGAAGGAAAAGGGTGACCATCGCCCTCTCTGGGATGAAGTTAAAATAATAAACAGTGAGCCCCACTGGAAAGTGAGAAAACTCACATGCTAGGACATACCAACCTCCTGAGCAGACCAAGTATAGAACTGAACACGATTTGGGCACCCCTAATCGTAAGAGAGAACCTAGAATAACAACTTAGGTTTAAATATACCAAAAATTCATACACGATCGTCCCAGTGACACATGGCCGAGGCGACTAGGACGTTGGAACAGTGATTGCAAGTTCTCCCGGTGTTCTGAGTTCAATCCCGAGCAAAGGCAGTGGCAGCGACAAGCAAGAGCGGTGACAACGATAATAGAAGCAACAGCAGCAGCAACGATGGCGTCAAGCAGTAGTAGCAGCAGCGATGGCCTTAATGGAACGAGAACATGGTACCCCCGTAACAATAAAGGGTTGGGTTCGAAATTCCAGACCGACGTTTCCCGAGTTCGAGATGCACCTGAAGAAGGCCGGAGGATCAGACGGCCGAAACGTTGTGAGGAAAGCAACCAAGATGAGGAAGTCAGTCCGATTAACGAAATCCATTATTATTATTGTTGCTTTTGTTTTTGTTTTTGTTGTAGCCAGTTCTGTAATGAACATTATCAATATGTTTTGTTCAAAGATTTTTATATCGGTCTTAATTTTTGCCAAATTTCTTTTTTTTTTATTCCATAACCGCATCCATATTTCCATCACGATTACATTCTACGAATTGCATTGTTGTTATTGCCTGATTGATTTCTGGCTGCCTTATTAGCTATCAACGTAAATAACTGAATTAAAAGAAAGTTGCATTTCTCACTCTCGGCTTTCTCGTCCTCTCCGTTCCTCATGAAACTAAAGGAAGACAGAAACGAGATTGGGTTGTGGCAAGGCCTAACTTAATTGGCGCCTTTTCTCAATGCAATTAATAATGTAGGTATGGATGGGGAGAGGGGCCCCTTTACGGTCTTAAAACAAAAGAATGCAATAACAATAAAATGGTTTCCTGGTGTCAGACCAATAGAGTAGAGAGAATTAAAAGAAAGGTAGGGCCCATATAAAATAAAATAATACAATTTCCACCACTCCATCAACAAGACCCTTCACTTATCATCACCCCCAAGGCGTTCTTTGCTCGCTTATTATTCAAGAAATATTAAGATTTCTGCTAACGAACTGATCGACTTTCAATTTAGCGTTTCTTACCAGCCTCTATGTATTTTCTGATTTTGTTTGTGTGTGCTGATATCAGTTTGCGGATGGAAGACGGACAAAGAAGCAAAGAGATTTGTGATATGGGTTCACCTGTTGATTAATTTGTGACAAAAACATATTTTTATTTCAGACAAAATATGCCGATCAGTGCACTGCAGCGGCAAAGCTGGTCAGGAGAGAGAACAAAAATTCATTAATTTTACATGATCCCATTACCCGCGCGTAGGCATATGCGCATGCGGACACAGGTTCAAGAGTAGATCTCTGAATACCTGATATACGTATCTGCTACCTGAAGACGGTGTTCGAGTTCAGATATTAAAACAACTGAATCAACTAAAATGGTGGAAATACCAAAGCTTATGGAGCATGGTGTGATTGCAAATATGGATGTAAAGATTAAATGCGGTCCTGAATTTTGGTGGTCAAATGTTGTCAACTATTATTAATAAGTATTTCTCAAATATTCATTTTAGTTGCCTACCGTAGCGACTTCTCAGACGGTCAGTCTAGAGCACCTTGTTGTTTATAAACAACGATGAAATATTTAAGTTAAAAATGAACCAATATATATGAATAGGATTACTACTAATATTTATATCAAATAACAGGCAAGGCGAAAAATCCATAGTGATTATGAGACATTTAAGTGTAAGATTCAAATACCGTATCAGATGACATCTAAATCAAACCGCAAAGATATAAGATGAACGAGGTTCAAGACGATAAAAGATGGCAATTGACATTGCATTTAAATTTTTGAAGATTGTAGTTATCAGGGAAGTAAGTAAACGGAAGGGAGTTCCACAAGCGGGAAGTGTGAGAAAAGAAACTCTTGGCGTAGAAGTGGCGGTTGCATTTAACTATTTCAACCATAAAAGGGTAGGACCTAGATGCCAATCTATTAGCACGCTTAAATTCATGAAGTCGGGACACCAGGAAATATAGCTCGTCAGAGCCGTTGCCATGAAAATATTTGTAGAAAAAGCAGGCGGAAGCCACGTCACAACTGTGAGAAAGTAACTGAAATCAAGATGCCAAGTCAGGATCGATTGCATTGCAGATGCTTCTTTGGATTTTGTCAAGAATCTCGAGATGAATAGCAAGAACACCAGACCAAATGTGGAAACAGTATTCAATGCACGTCCGAATGGAAGATTTACAAATGTGCAAGATGAAATCTGATGGGGAAAACCTTTTGGCACAACACAATGAACCAACTTTCCTTGCAGTAGATGCAGCTATTGATTCAATATAGTTGTTCCACTTCAAGTCTGTTGAAATCATGAGACCAAGAAGGTGCAGTGTGACGCTTTCCATGAGTCAAGCATCAACCATGCTGATGGTGGGCAGCGTGTTTCTCTATGGTGGTTAAATGAAGGCAGTTTCGTTTTGGGGGCATTAAAATTTACAAGCCATTTGCTGCCCCAGTTAACCACTGATTGGAGTTCCTTTTGAAGAGCAGCAACCAGGTTAACTTTGTCAACTCTGACGGATTTGCAGTTGAGACAGGAGTAAATGGTTGTGTCATCTGCATAAGTGCCTACTTGGGAAATGATGACACCAGGAAGATCATTGATGAAGATCAGAAACAGCGTAGGACCCAGGATAGAATCTTGAGGGACACCAGCGTTCGTACGAAAGGATCTGGAAGAAACCCTATTCAGAACGACCTTCATTCCCCATTTGATAGGAATGATTGGTTTAAATCAAACATTTGTCCTGTGCTAGCATAGCCCTGAAGCTTACGTAAAAGACTAGCATTCCAAACCTTGCCAAACGCCTTTGTCATATCTCGGGCTTCGCCGTTATTTTCAAGAGATTAATATACATATTCAGTGGTGACCATAAGCACGCCAGCGGTAGACCGGGCAAAATGGAAGCCATATTGTTTGTCAGAGAGTAGATTGTGAGAGGTAAGATGCTTAACCACATCAGCTTTGATTAAATCCTTGAAGAGTTTGCCGAAAAGAGGCAGGAGAATAATGGGGGATAGTTGGAGGGGTCAGAAAGTTCTCTAGAGTTCTTAAAACAGGATCTACAGAGGAGGATTTCCACCAAGCTGGAAAGCAGGAAGCAGCGAGCCAATAGTTGTAAAATTTGGAGAGAACTGGAGCCAGCTCGGGAGCACATTTTTTCGGATGATGGCTGGGATCCCATCACCTCCGCATGCCATATGGGAGTCTAATTTAGAAATGATATCCGAGACCAGTAACAGGGTTATGCGCTTATCACTTAGTAGAGCCTCTGTTCTGGGGTGGGGGTGGAGGAATCAGGTGTGGATACTCCAAATGAGTCGAGTGTTGTTGGAAGAGAATTTCCGAGCAAAGCATTCTATTTTATCTGCTGTAGATGTCAGAACTTCGGATTGATTGAATAGAGGAAGGATTGGCAATTTGATGTCTTTCAGCACACTTTTGCAGAGCCGCCAATAATTTCTAGAAACGAACTTGCGAAATTATATACGTCATTCTATCAGCACGCCACGAAGGAAATCACGGGGTTGCTCACCGGTAGTGCTTGAAGAGACATCCACCCATGCGCGACATGGCATAGCAAGAACCCCGATATTTCTGCAACTGTTGATCAGAGCAGCCCCTCAAGACGCTACGCAAGAGTTCAGGCTCCTAACTAACCGTGGGGAATCAGCAACCAGAAAACTGCCAACCCGGTACCTCATTAAGATGAGACTGTGTCGCAATTCACACATATCACAAAAATTCATGACAGCATCACTATTAAGAAAGGAACTGAGAACCTTTCCTAAACAGGAAACCATAGATGAGTCTCTAATCATGTTCAAGAGAAGGGGTTGAAGTATGAACCGGGAACAGAAAACAATCCACGGTTTAACTTCCAGAAACATTAGTTCAATTAATGAGTTTCCAGATAAATTATTTGGAGAATCGAGCTGCGGCCAACAGATGTCCCAGCACAAAAATGTATGCATATCTGTGCACTGGGGAGTAATATATATATATATATATATATATATATATATATATATATATATATATATATAGAGAGAGAGAGAGAGAGAGAGAGAGAGAGAGAGAGATTAACGTTCAAACAAAAGTAAAAAGACATTACAGGGAATCAAGTAAATCATATTAAATTAAAACAAAGCATTACATTTCATTCGAAAGTGATTGAATTCGCCCATTTCAAGAGTGGCATGTTCTTCTTAGCGGGGAGGTTTGACCAAAAGTAAATGGATTCTGGGATGGTACTAGACGCCATAGAGGATTATGAAGTAGGGGGTGGGTAGCTCCGGCTTTCTTCACTTTTTTGGTGGGTGGGGGTTCGGTCACCACAAAACCAAACAACGACATATAATAAACTGAATATCAAATGGAAAGAGTTTAAATAGACTGAGGTGATCAATAATGCTTAGAATTTCGACTTGTAGGATGATGCTACCTTAAATATACATACATTATGTACGCACACACACACGCACAGCACACGCACACACTCATATATATATGAGCTATTTCCACAATAGAACTTGTAGTCGGACTAAATGCGTCCTAAATGGGGTAAACGTACAGAAACGTTAGGAACTTGTAAATAAGTGTTACGCAGAGTAATCGAGTTGTGGTCGCTGATAACTCACTCCTTCCTCGACTACCTACTGACTCCTACTTATAATAGGTGGGAGAATCTATTACCTAGACAAGGTGTCTTTCACTATAACAATATATATAAACTGTTTCACACAAAGCAAGGCAATAAAGTCACTAAGACGCAGAAAAGATAGAAAAGCAAGTAATAAATGAAAAGAAAGAAAGAAAGAAAAAAGAAAGAAGAAAAAAGGTAGAAAGAAAGAAAAAGATCAAAGAAAGAGGAGAAAGACAGAAGACAAAATAAAGAAAGAAGAGAAAAGAAAGAAAAGCAGGAAATATAGAATAGAAAACAAAGAGAAGGAGAGAAAAGAGGAGAAAAGAAAGAAAGAAAAGAAAAGAAAATAGAAAAGAATGAAAGAAAGACAGGCTAGAAATAGGTAAACAAAGAACAATGAAAAGAAGCAAAGAAACCAATGAAATAAACAAGCACCGAAAGAAAGAAAAACATTTCTATTTTGTGATCCTAAGTAAAAGTATTATCATTATTTCAAAAAACATATATCTTGTGTATAAGTCGACTCCTCAAAATCCGAGCTGTTTATTCAGGTTAAGACCTTTATTTACTGGATATATCGACTTCAGAGAATATAAAGCCACAATTAAATAGTCTAAATGAATTCGAATCGCCCGTGAAGAAATCTGTTATATTTTATTTGTCCTTAAAGTTAGGATTAAGAAATTGGTAACTGACCCTTCTATAAAACAGTAGACAAGAATTTGATATAACAAAATCCGAGTGTCTGCGTTCCCAATCTGCTATATGATTTTTTTTTCATTATTAGTACAGGAAAGTTCATTCATCAAATAGCTGCCATTTTTTACAATAATTTTCTAGATTAATATGGATCGTGTATATTTTTACTTGTAAATGAAATTTATCCGTCTATATTTCTGAGATGAGGTATCGTAATTAATTACACTATTTACATTGTTAGAACTACTGTCCTCATCGTCGTTGCCATATTCACGATGTTTCGGCCGTCGTACACGCTACCCTTCTTCAGGTGATTGTACTTTTGAATTGAAATCAGCGCATAAGGTAGGCCCCCAAAATCTCCTATGCCGGACAAGTATGGTAATGAATAAAATATGGGAACTAGTAATGCGGAGGAGTGCTAGAGAAAATAACAATAATAGCAGCAAAATTTTTATATAAGCGCTTGTAAAAATAGTACTAAGACATTAGGCTTATAAGTCCCCAAATTCATACACTGATCTCCTCAAGGACACATGGCCCAGTGGATAAAAGCGTTGGCTGAACCCAGTGCCTTGACCCAAAGAGCTCAATACCTGACTACAGATGAACCAAAATTTGAATACCTGGCTAGAGGTGAACAAAAACTTGAATACTTGACTACAGGTGAACGAAAACTTGAATACCTAGATACAGGTGGAAAAAAACTGTGAAAACCTAGCTACAGGTGAAAAAAAAAAGCTTGAATACTTGGTACAAATAAGCAAAAACTTGAATACCTGGCCACAAGTAAAACAAAATTTGAAAACTTAAAGAGTTGACTTAAAGGGAGGTAACTGAGACACCTGGAAGAGGCATGGCACGTGGAACTAGAACAATCTACATCAGTGGACGAAATAAAGGATTCAGCTCGAAATTTCATCATCTGAAGAAGTCCAGGGTGTACAACTGCCGAAATGTCGTAAATATGGCAACGAAGATGAGTCCGAACAATGTAAATAATCATTTTAGTAATATTGTGTCCAGTGTTTAATGAATAAAATAAGCAGAAGTTTAATAAAGATACTTTGAGAAGTTAAGGAATACTTGATGACTGATTCACTAGAACAGTTTTCGCGCACTATGAATGTGTCTTTTGCTTTGTTATGAATGTCAGGTGATGTGATAATACACATTTCATTTGTAGGCACTTGGTTTGGTACATGTCAGCCTTATAGTGTAAAATACAGTTTTATCAACACCAAATAAATGTCTGTGTGCTTATGAGCCTTTTCAGCATTGACAGGCTCAGACACCAGATTGTACTTAGCTGAGACTTAAAAGAGAGAACAGCATTATGAGCAATACACCACATCCTGAAATATTACAGGGACTTTGAAAGAGCCCATTAACTCCAGCCCTGATGGAAAAATATATATTCATTTTGTATATTGCCCCTTAATTCGGCTAATAAAGCGCCTTGTTCAAGAGAAGAGTAGCAAGGATGAACCTCCACCAATCAGTGATGCTTTCAAATATTTTGAAATGAAAGCCCAACAACAGGCAATAATTTGACTCAAAGCAACACGACAAAAATTTATTATTCCGCAGCCAAAAAAGTGAAATTGAGAAATAATCCCCTGTGTTCAGTGTTGATCGCATTAAAGACTGTGCCACAGTGTAGCGTGAGCCTCATGATTAAACATGAACACTTTTAAAAGAATCATTGTCATTCTATTCAATAAACATCTCATTAATATTTTTAATTGATTAAATACAATTAATATGTATAAAATCCTTCGTCTAATCAGGTTAGAGCACTAATTTGCAGAGAATGCATATGATTTATCATAAAAAATGCTACGTTGTCACTGATACTAGAATTAAATGTCATGTAATAACGACAAAAATAAAGACTGTCGTCCAGCAGATTCGGAATACCTTGAATGACAAAGTCTATTCTCAAATTCCTTGATCTGTACAACAAAATAGCAACCTGTTATAAAACTGTAGCACCACTTTTATAGAAATAACCAGACGAAATCTATCAAAA
>OZ038503.1:61542200-61592200 GCA_964036315.1 Acanthosepion esculentum | reverse complement strand
AAAGTGATTATATGTTGGACAGTGTAAGCATTTTTGTGTTTCTATTGATTTTTGTGAGAAACTTTTCTCAGATATAAATGGTTATATACTAAACTACGTCTAGCACAAGGCCTTATTGAAGAGGCACTCATGAATATAGAATTTATCGAACGCGCACACGGATCCGAAGGATGATCTTGCTAATTATGATAGATTCACATTCTAATACTAATATTTCCAAAGTTGCTACATTGTCTCACGTGTACGATACAGTGAATATCAGACTGATTATTGTAGTAATGGTCAGGCGAAACTAGCTTATCGACCCTTGCACGCAAAGCGGGGATTTCTTCTTAATATAGTAATATTCCTATTTTGCCTATAAAATTATGAGGCATGTGCTTTATAGTAGAAGATAAGCCAACTGAAACTGTCGAAATATTAGGTTGGTGCAAAAATAATGTCGTTTTCTCACATATGTTACTTATGTAAATAACGACATTATTTTTGCACCAACCTAATATAAACGAAAAGAAGTTATTAAATTTCGAATGTAAAGTTGGCAAATCTTTCTGGTAAAACTGATTTCGAAACCTGAATGCAGCAAAATACGTGGCAATATTAAAAACCTGTTTCCAACTGAAACACTTCAAAAACATCACTTCTCACATAATCACTAAAATCAAACGTCGGTGTAGCCAGTCGTAATAAGAAACGAGATTTCCTTTTATACTCACTTCAAAAGCAGGTTAGCGACTTACAAATTTATTTAGTGTGTTTTCATTTTGCTTATCTTGTTTACTAGCCATGAAAAAAGATAAATATCATTTGCGTAAGAAACGGCAATTCCATCTCGAATTTGAACAGATTTGCTTTTCTGGACGCTCTACTTGCTTAGTAGCCGTCTCCATGTTTAGGATCAATGTGGCATCTGTCTAGCGTAGTATATGTGCACTCCTCGGTCCTCTGCTCTGGATCAGTGTAGTATCTGTGCACTCTGCCAAAAGTCAAAGTGTTATTCCATTAATCAATGTAGTATGTGTGCACTCTACCTAAAGTCAATTTGTCATGTTTCGGTATAATACCTAGGATGAGATTAGTATCTGTGTCAAAGTGTCATTCTTTGAGCAGTGTATTATGTGTACACTCAACCTAAAGTCATCGTGTCTTCCTTCGATTCTATGCTTAAGATCAGTATAGTAACTGTGCACGCTGCCGAAAGTCAAAGTATTCCTCATCGTCCTAAGATCAGTGTAGTATGTGCGCGCTCTTTCTAAAGTCAACATGCCATGCTGAAGATATCGTGGACCGAATATCTGAGCAACGACGAAGTTTTGTAGAAAATGGAAACAATCCTTAACATCAAAAAGACACAGTTGAGGTTTCTAGGGCATATAATGAGGAAGGGCAGCTTGGAAAATATGATACTCACGGGACAGATAGAAGTCAAGAGGGACAGAGGAAGACAATACATGACATACTTGATGAGCTCGAGTATATGGATGGTGGAACCTAGCTCAGAAGAAATAGCAGAAGAACAAGGTTTATTAAGAATTACAATGAACAGGAAATTGTGGAGAGCCATGATCGCCTATATCATGAAGGAACATGAAACATAAGGCAGGACTACGCATAAATAGAATGTATATAGCGTATGTGTGCGTATGTAGGAGAGTGTTAAGTGTTAAGTCGTTTGTTGATCGGCCAACGGAATAACACAAGAATAATGGGTTGGGCTGTAGTGGAGTATGACTGGGAACGGGAGTCTACTGAAAAAGAATGTTCCGACATTAAAAAAAAAAGTCCATACCGGCATAACCTTGATTCGTACCGTAACTAAATCCGTACCTATTAGTAGATACGCTCAATTAATTTCCCGACAACTTGAAATATTTGACGAGCTCCGATGCTGCAGAACGGTTGGCGGTTGGCTTTCAACTTCGGAGTTATTCTCTACAGCTCATACCTCTTTCGGCCTCTTCTTTCCCATCTTCATTTCTATATATTTCTTAATTTTTGTCTTTCATACATACATACATACATACATATATATATATATATATATATATATATATATATATATATATATATATATATATATAAGTACTCATTGTAAATGATAAGCGTATACTTCTTTATAAATAAATAAATATATTATAAATGTAAGTAAAGGGAGTTTAAGTACGTGGGCGTTTGCAAAAAAACTGTAGCATTATTCAGCATATTCTAAGGAAAATTACTAATTTGCTTTTAAGCACACGCGCACGCGCACACACACAAACACACACACACGCACGCACACACACACACGCACACACACACACACACATATATATATATATATATAAAGAATAATAATTGTTGGTTATTGGAATTTACTCCGTATATACCAATCCCACACTTGTATATATATATATATATATATATATATATATATATATATATATATATATATATATAAGGCCTGAAGATTGCGTTCAGGTATGAAACAGACTGTCGCCGCTTAGTATTGACCGCGGTTTTCCACTTTTATCTTTATATACGCTCTATCTCAGATATTGAGCACTTTTACCCACGAATATAGTATAACTTAATATATTTTTATTATATATGATGAAGATCACAAACAGCGTAGGTCCAAGGATAGAGCCATAAAGTACTCCCACATTAGTCCGAACAGTCTATTCAACACGGCTTCATTACACGATTTGTTAGGAACGATTGGATTAAGCCCAATATTCGTCCTCTTGAGCTTACCGAGAAGGCCAGCATACCAAAACATGTCAAACGCTTTTGTGACACAACCGAAGTTATGCCATTCTTATCAACAGCTTGATAGACAAATTTAGTGATGGTCGTTGACATGTGGCCAGTAGACCTGGCGAAACGGAAGCCATATTTTTTGTCCGGAAAGAGGCCGTGTGAAGTAAGGTGCTTTACCAATTCAGCTCGAGTCTCGGGTACTTTGCCAAAAAGAGATAAGAGCGATAAGGCGATAATTCGATGACACACATCCTTGAAAACAGGAACTACAGAGAAGGACTTCTAATACGCCGGATAGCAAGAAGCAGCGAGTCACTTGTTGTAAAGTTTGGCGAGAACAGATGCCAGCACAGGAGCACATTTCTGCACGGATCCGGATACTCTGTAAGGATCTAATTTGGAAATGATAACCGAAACTAATAACGGGGTTATGCGAATATCACTAAATAGAGCTAAGTAGAAACTCTGGCAGAGATACTAAGTCGGGTGTGTAGTTGGAAGAGAACCTCCGGGCAAAATACCCTGCTTTATATACAGTAAATGTCAGTAATTCAAATTGATTGAAAAAAAAGAAGAGACTGAGGATTTGCTATTGTTCAGCCAGTAATCTTTACAACCAAACTTGTGAGAGGTTATAATATCTCATTCTGTCAGCAAATAGTGACTTTGCGCCCTCGAGGACACGCTTTTACTAATTACGAGCAATGACAAAGAGTCGTTTATTACAATAGGGCCTGTCGATGTGCTATAGCCAGTGAATCCTACGGGTTATAGCGGCTGAACAAGGCAAGTGATAAGATTAGGGCTTTACTTGCTGCTTCCGTAATGGAAAGAAAGCTTCCTTGCTGGCTACCACCCAGGAAAAGACCTCAGTGGCACATTTCTCAACAGGATGACTAAAAAAAAATAACATTCCAAAGAGCATCATAATGGAAATGACGAAACGAGTGCGTTGATAGCAAAAAGATGCCTGTCATCAGCATGGTTGATGCTAAACCGCCCAGGGGATAAACACTCTATAACTCCTTGGGTTCACGTCTTACAGTGGTATGACGTGAAGTGACTCTATTGAATCATTCCCTATCTTACTTCTGCTAGGAAAGTTGGTTCACTGTGTCAAGCCAGAAAATTTTTCTCGTCAGAACCCATCTTGCATCTCTGTAAATCTACTATTTGTCTGTGCATTGAATAGTGCTATAATATCTGGTCTGGTGCTTCAGTTGTATATCATGAGATTCTTGACAAAATCCAAATTAGGGTTTGGAATATATTTAATCCTGGCTTGGCATCTTGACTTCAGTCACTTTCTCACCGACCTTACGTGCCCCCTCTCTGTCTTTTCTATAAATATTTTAATAGCAACTGTTCTGGTGAGTTTTTTTTCCCCACAACTACATGAATTTAAGCGTGCTACTAGATTGGAAAGTAGGTATCACCGTTATACTGTTGGACTTACTAGATGTAACCGCCACTTCTGTTCTCGCACTTCTCGCTCGTATAATTCCCTTCCGATTTATTGCTTCCCTGTCAACTACAATCTTAAAAAATGTAAATGCAATATCATTTGCTATCTTCAATCGTCCTGAATCCTGTTCATTTATTGTCCTTGCATCACTTCTCCTCACTAAAGTCGTCTCATTCTCATTTCCCCACCTTTAACCCTCCAGGTTAAAGGGGGTAAAGAGAATGAGACGTCTTAGTGGCATTATTGCCTTGATTGGGACGAAATGATTAAATGTGCGTACATATATATATATATATATATATATATATATATATTGGCTCCTGAAAAATTAATTTCGGTTGAGCTCTCTGGTTTGAGGTGTGAATTTGTAAACAGTGACTATTTAAGCTAATATTGCACGACTCTTCGGCAGAATTGAGTCACTGCCAGTCACTGTGTGTTTATCTAAATCTAAAAATAAACACGCTAAAATCCACCTTCATTCCTACGGCTTAGTGGGAGAAGTTCCGACTGACGCAAATTCAGTTGGGTTTCGATCCTAGCTAGAGGCAACCGGATTTCTAGCCACACTGATGAGCTGCGAAACAGTCTGTCTGTGGATGAATATATACATATATATATATATATATATATATATAGTAACGGTAAAATAAATTCCGTAGGTGTATAATCCAAGTGGATTCTACTAATATAAAAATATTAAAACTGATCCACAAAAAGAAATCTCGATTTATTTTATTTATACAGTCCAACAGATAAACAATCAAGCAAATCTGTTTACCTCATATAAGGAATAGACGTTTAGATAGACAGTAAAACTGATCGTCTGCCTTCTCAACCTAGGTATAAAATTGAATTCATGTCGGTAGAATTTGAAGATGCAGGAAGTAAACGTTAACTATACAGGAAGTAATATTAGAGAGTGCCAATCTAAAATTTTATTTAAAATTTAAATTTTAGATTGACACTCTCCAATATTACTTCCTGTACAGTTAAATTTTACTTCCTGCATCTTCAAGTTCTACAGACATGAAATCCACTTCATATATGTGCGCACGCGGTAAAATTCATGGAGTAGCTATCTAGTATAGTGTATGGCCCACTCTAGTACACACCCCGGTAAATTATAGATGGAAGATTTGCCATGCCTTTTTGATAACTATCCACTGCTCCCTGAAATTTGTAGGTGCATAATCCACGTAGCATAAATCAAGTGGTATCCATACAACATATCCTAGGTCTCTAGAATGGCCCTCAAATCAATTCTGCACAAAAAACACTGCCTTATTCGATTGGAATAACACATCATTGTCGGGGTATGTAGGGTCTATGAATAAGTTCAAATTAAAACAGTGGCACATAACGGTCAACCGTCAAGGACATGTTTAGTTAAGCCAACAGCTCCAACCATAACGCTCCACACCATAATGAAACCACCATCAATCTTCATGGTATTTTGCTCACAACGGGAGTTCATCGTCTCATGGGATCTACACCACACCAAAACCTGAAACCACACCACACACTGCCAGATTCGGATTTAATTAGACGTTATATCCAAAATCGCGATGTTAACAGCGGTGTCCTTGTAGGTCTTTTTGGTCCCATAGTCTAATGAACGGTAACCTGACCTATTGTATATGCTTCTGCTGCCTCCAGCATTGAATGTGGTGATTCGATGCAATGTCACTTACCTGTTACTTCGGACAATTTTAGCCTGACGCCTCTGGTGACGATCATTAAGAAATTATGATTAGTTACTGCATCTTCCCACTGATCTTTCCGTCTGGCATTTCTCGGTACTTACATAATATCATCTCTGAATATTTATGTTTCACTATCATGCCCAGTTCGAACTTTAATATTTCACATCACCTTCACATGGGCAGTAAAACACTGACTCGCAACTGTTATAGGTCTGAGCATTTCCAAATCAACAGACGGTGGTGTCACCTTTGCATTCTATTATAAGTTTGACACGTCTATATATACAGGGTTATTCAAAAAGAATGATCCGATTTCATGATGCATTGCTTCGGTTCTCAAGCATCGGCATGGAATGAGTCAGTGACCATCTGAAAGAGGAGTTTTCTAAGTTTTGAATGGCTGCCACAGGGGCGCTGTGGTCGCGTTGTATCTCCGACAGCGTTTCAGTTGCTGAAATGGCGAGTCCCCAGCTAAGGGCGTTCTGCGTTCTCGAATTCACGAAAACAGATACAGTTGTCACTGTGCAGCGTGCTTTTCGAAGGCAATTCGACATTAATCCGCCCTCTCCTAAGAACATTCGATGATAATTTAAACAGTTCCAAGAGAATGGGTGAAGGAAACAGTCCAGGACGACCACGAGTTTCGGGGGAACAAGTGGCGAGAATCCGTCCTGCGTTCGAGAGGAGTCCACAAATCGAGCTAGCCGTGAAACTGCGATCTCTCAATCCACTTACGTGTGCTAAGAAGACGTCTACATTTTAAACCTTACAGACTATGCCTTATTCAGGCACTTGCTCTTTATGCTTGGCCTACGTGATCCCTAGACCACACCGTGTGTGATTTTTTATTGTGAGGATGCGTAAAAGATCGCGTTTATGTTCCACCGCTTTCCATTAACCTCGATGAACTTAAAGATCGAATAACAACAGCGATCAACTAAGTGGATCGTCATATGCTGATATGAATCTGGGAGGAATTCTCTTATCTCATTGATGTTGCCCATGCTGCAGGTGATGGCCAAATTGAACACTTGTAAGGCAGGAATTAAAAGTTGATTGTGCGAAGAATACTTGTGACTTGGCTAGAATTTTCTATTGCTTTTCTTATTAAAATATTTGGTAATAAAATGGTTTCATTCTTTTTTAATAAACCTCTCTATATGTACAGGGTGTTTTACAATTGTTAAAACAAAATGATCGGGCACAAATCAAGGGCCGCAAATTATAAAATTAATGGAAATTACATTTGTTGAAAATTAAAAGGATAACATTATAGGATGTGCAACCATTTAATCTCAAACATGAAGCAAAAATGTCAAGAGGAGCCCTAGGGTACATCCTGTAGATGCTTCCGTTCAGTTGTAGGTACTGTTTGATACAAAGCTGATGATAACGCGTGCACATTCACCCTGGGTGATCACTTGAATCTTCTCAGTGATGGCTACCCTCAATGCAGCAATGATAACATTAGCAGTGTGAAGAGGAGCACCATCCTGCTGGAACCACTGTTCCTCCTCATCATCAAGGTCCTAACTCTCCTCGATCTCTCCCTATCTGGGAAGCCGCTGCTTTGTTTCAACAATTGTGAAACACCCTGTATATATGGAGAGAGAGAAAGAGATCGAGAGAGAGGTAGCAGGAGATATATCAAGCTTTTATATAAAAAAGGACCTGATATTTTAGTCATAATTTGAACAATTATATATAATTGTCATACGTCTTAAATGTCTTGAAATGGCGCTCCTAGCATTTTTCAATTATGTTTTTGTTCTTTTTATAGTTTTATTTCAAACATTTTTATTTTATCTTTTGTAATCCTCCCTCTGTGTGTGTGTGTGTGTGTGTGTGTGTGTCTCTCTCTCTCTCTCTTTCTCTCTGTTTTTCTCTCTCTCTTTCTCTTATTACCTGTCTTTTCCCTATCATACATTCGGTATCTCTCGGTTTCTTTCTCTTTCTCTCTGTTTTTTCCTTCTTGCTTACAGCCAATCTTTGTTGCTTTCTTTCTAATTTTTCTTATCCTCTTTTTCCCCATTTCCATCCCATTATCATTCTTTTGCTCCCCCCCCCCCTCTCTCCCCCTTGGGTTTCTTTTTCTCATCTTGATGTTACTTCTCTCCTAGAATATGTCAACGAAGTTTTATCAATTACTCCAGCTTCTTTTCGAAGACTATCCCCATTTATTTGATACCCACTTGTTCCTCCTCCCTCATCCTTTTCTTACTGCTTCCTTTAATTCTTTTCCTCATTTTCGTTCTTTCTTCACTCCATTTTTTAGTCCCTCTCGTTGTTTCTTTTGCTTTACACCTTTGTTCATTTCTTTCTATTCATTGCTACTTTAGTTTCTTTCTCTGTTTTCTTCTTTTTTGCGTCGCCATCGTCCTTTCTTCCTCCTACTTTTTCTTCTTTTCTTCTTTTATCAATTGTTCCTCTAGCTTTTTTACTTTCCTATTCTTCGTTGTCTTCTTCGTCCTCTTCTTATCTCTTGCCGATTCAGGATTCAACTTCTTTTTCCTTTTCTTCTTCTTTAACGTCCTTGAGTCTTCATTTTCCTTCCTTTCTTCTCATTTTTCTTTATTAATCTTCACTTTTCTCATCAGATATTTTTGCATTTTCTCTTTTTTTAAATTAATTTTAACTTCTTTCATAGTTCTAAACATTATCTCGAAGTTATTTTCTTCTACGCTTCCTTCATTCGTTTCTTCTCTCTCTCTCTCTCTCTCTATCTATCTATCTATATATCTCTCTCTCGTACACACTTGCGCTTTCCTTCTTTCTATCTCTCTTTGATCAAGTGATCTTCTGTCTTGCCTTTTACTGTATCCATTTACCTTTCTTTATCTCTTTTATTGCTCTTCGATCTCTTTCTCCCTCTCACTCTCGCTGTTTCCCTTCCTGTCCTTTCTCCCTTAAACCTAACTTATCTCACTGTTTTTCTCTTTCTGTTCTTTCCTTTCACTTAATCTTCATTATTTCGTTCTTTCCCGCTTTTCATTCTTCCCCCACTTCTGCCTAACTTTTCGCTTGGCCAATTCGACATCTGTTTACTTGTTTTCAGCTTTTTTCCGTGCCTACAACCGAAGTGCATATTGCAATTTTATGATCGAGACGTCTTCTTCTTCTCTTCCTTTTGAGGGAATGTAAAAGATGCTTCAGGCATAATCTTCCTTAAAAAAAAACAAAGAAAAATCCCTTTTCTCCTTGCTTCTCATCCTTCAAATTCTTCGGATGTATTCTCCTTTCTTTACGGTTCCCCAGTTTGTCTCCTGCAGAACACATTTCAAAAGAAGCATCTGTCTGTCCCAGTCTCTTCACATCTATCTCAGTTTATCCATCTCTAACACTCTTTCTATCACTCATTCACACACACACACACACACACACACACACACACACACACACACACACACACACACACACACACACATATATATATATATACATATATATATATATAAAGGAAAAAAGGCAATAGGAAAACTGTAGTATTAGCCGACGCGTTTCGTCCAATGTGGACTTTTTCAATGCAAAAAAAAAACGAAATAAATTTATTGAAACAAAATGTATAAATAAATTTATTGAAACAAAATGTCGTTCGCAACTGAAAGAATTTAGAAACGCTGTTGTATATTCATATCGTCAACTGAAAAATTACGTCAATTGTTTTGTTTGAAGAGAATATTTTCACATGTAGAAACATAAATACAATGTATAATATACAATAGCCAGATGATTAGCATGATTTTGACGTGCAGATTGGCCACCATTCAATCTTGGGTCACCACAGATGTGTGAGCATGCGCAGAGTCCTGCCAAAACATATACGGCCTTCCATCGTATACAAGATCTATTTCCGTGCTTCCCTTGCATCTATTTATCGAGCAGCATTCAGCAAACGACACTGTTGAAAGAAGTGCATCACTACACGTAAAACCATCACAGAAATGGGAAACTTGTTGGGCATAACATGTGGATTTCGTAAGAATCCACACATAACCAACCACCTGTCATTTTTTCGTTTCTCTTTTTGATTCTGGTCCGAATTCCTTTCGTCTGACAAAAAAGAAAGGAAGAAAACAGAGCTCTATAGTTTCTTATGGATGTTTCAACTTGTTCAGTAATCTTTTTCCTCAGAGCAACTGTCCGTTGATTTTCTGTGTGAACCGAATGTCCTTATGCATCACATTGCGGATTGTGACTTCGGCCACTTGGCCATCTCTGGCCAATAGCCTTCATGGATGGTCCAGCAGTCGCAACGATAATGTTCTTCACCCGCTGTACGCTGAAGATTGCGTGTTTACATGAAACTCCGAGTCGTGCTATCGATGTGGGATATTATGCATATTCACTAATATATATATATACTTTAAAAATCAGGAGATCAGTTGAGTGCGCTACCTTGGTTTCAACCTTGCGATATCCTCAGACGATTTTTATCAAATGACCTCTCAACGCTTTATTTTGTTAAACTATTGAACGCTATATTATGTTTTTGTTTTTAATAAATAAACAAACACACCACGTTGGGTGTAATAGGAAGGAAGAAGAAGAAGAAGAAGAAGAAGAAGAGAAGAAGAAGAAGAAAAGAAGAAGAAGAAGAAGAAGAAGAAGAAGAAGAAAGAAGAAGAAAGAAGAAGAAGAAGAAGAAGAAGAAGAAGAAGAAGAAGAAAGAAGAAGAAGAAGAAGAAGAAGAAGAAGAAGAAGAAGAAGAAGAAGAAGAAGAAGAAGAAGAAGAAGAAGAAGAAGAAGAAGAAGAAGAAGAAGAAGAAGAAGAAGAAGAAGAAGAAGAAGAAGAAGAAGAGAAGAAGAAGAAGAAGAAGAAGAAGAAGAAGAAGAAGAAGAAGAAGAAGAAGAAGAAGAAGAAGAAGAAGAAGAAGAAAGAAGAAGAAGAAGAAGAAGAAGAAGAAGAAAGAAGAAGAAGAAGAGAAGAAGAAAAGAAGAAGAAGAAGAAGAAGAAGAAGAAGAAGAAGAAGAAGAAGAAGAGAAGAAGAAGAAGAAGAAGAAGAAGAAGAAGAGAAGAAGAAGAAGAAGAAGAAGAAGAAGAAGAAGAAGAAGAAGAAGAAGAAGAAGAAGAAGAAGAAGAAGAAGAAGAAGAAGAAGAAGAAGAAGAAGAAGAAGAAGAAGAAGAAGAAGAAGAAGAAGAAGAAGAAGAAGAAGAAGAAGAAGAAGAAGAAGAAGAAGAAGAAGAAGAAGAAAAGAAAGAAGAAGAAGAAGAAGGTTTGAGTGGGGGCGAGAAGAAGAAGAAGAAGAAGAAGAAAGTATTGAGTGGGGGGGTAATTGAATTTTTTTTGTTAAAACCTCTACATGTTATTTTTACTTTTATTATTATTTTTTACACGTGTATTGAGTACTTTGTAATACCACTGTTTCCTGGTCTGATTCAACTCTGATCATTAACCTTATATATATATATATATATATATATATATATATATATATATATATATATATATGTTGAAATATAAATACATCAATATATATCGATAAATATACGTATAAAGGTATATATTTAGATATTGTATAAATAAATTGTATATATATATATATATATATATATATATATATATATATATATATATATATATATATATAAAAGATTAATGATCAGAGTTATATATATATATATATATATATATATATATATATATATATTACGATCGTCATTTCTACGTATTTACCGCTCTATTCATAACTGTCAGTGTTAATCTTCTCATACCATATCGCCAGTATATCAGTCTATGTATGGACAAGTGTCCATAGCCTACCAAAAAACAAAGCGAAAATAGGAATAATAATAATATTGTGTCCCTGTCAGCCTATCATTCCAGAAAAGTACCATTTAAAATTCCGCTTTATTTTCTCACCTAGTTTACAAACCTTTGACACTGTAGACAAATATGTAACGATTTCTAAACCCGGAAACTATTGCTAATGATTTCTGTCCTTGGTTGAAGCCTTAGTGTTATAACTTTGTGCTAGAATAGCTTAATGACAGTAAATATCTAATGTTTTAAGGCAATGATTACTAATCTTCTCTTGGCGACAGGTAAAAGAAAGAAGGAAAAGAGAAGAGAAACAAAAACAAGAGAATCAGGAAAGAAAGAAACGATCAAAAAGAAGTGAAGACGCATAGCTGAAACGAAATATTCCTCCGGAAAAAATGACCTGATTTCTGATCATTAAATCAATAATTTTTCTCTTCTTAATTTGATTGATTTTATTATTATTTATTATTATTGATTTTATTACTGCTTTAGTCAAAATCTTCTTTTCGCTCTTTCTTTCCTTATATTTTTTGTCTTTTTCGTTTGCTTGGTTTTTTTTTCTCAATTCGACAGCACAGTTTTCGTTCGATGTTTGGAAGGACGCGCTATACAAAGCCACAATTCGGTGAAATAATTTTCAAATGATTATTTGATTTATTTCGAAGTTTTGCTACGTCATTTTTTTTTGTTTCAATTTTCACTACTTAATTATTTATCGAAAACTATACATTTCGTATTGGACTGTGAAGAAAAGTTCTCCCGAAGACATTTTACAACGGTAAAAGATGGAGATGTCATACCTGCAATTTTAGTAGTCATCTGAATTTTATCTGGGCTTGGTGATGACGTTTTGAGGGCATTTGTCTTCATTTTCATATTGTTTTCCTAATAGTAACTGGAAGTGGGTCGTCGTATTTTTCATCCTGTTCTCATGTGTTTCAGACGTATATCCTCTTAGTATACAATCTGTACTGACAGTGGTATTTATGGATATGTGTCATCTTTGTTTTCAATTTGTTTTGGTGGTTGCTTTTCGAGGTGTCTCAACCACTTTCCTTCTTCTTTTGATGATCATTCTTGGTGGTGTGTCACCTTAGTCTTCATCTGAACTTGATGATGATGATGTCTTGATAGATTGATAGATAGATAGATAGATATGACCCGATTGGGATTACACGATATTATTTTTAAGTGAATATATATGTTATTACTTTAAAGTAATTATTAGTGGATACCCATATTTAAATAGACGCTCCGTTTATTTATATATTTATTGATTTTCGTTTACCGGCCTGCATATTTAAAAGAAATTTTAAAGAAAAATATGCGCTCTCCGACAGGACTCGAACCTGCGTCTCCTTTTGGTATTCACTATTCATAAACTCTAAGTAATAAAATTAATAATTTTTTTTAAAATCTATTACTTCTTTAGTATTAAATAATCACAAATGCGTGGACGGGGTGATTCCCGGAGGATCCGTCTGCGGAACTCTGGTGTTAGGATGCTGAGCTAAGTGACAAACCTTTTACTTGTATTAATTTTATATTTATATATATATTTATATATATATATATATATATATATATATATATATATATATATATATATATATATATATATATATATATATATATATATATATATATATAGAGAGAGAGAGAGAGAGAGAGAGAGAGAGAGAGAGAGAGAGGGTGTTCCTAAAGTCTGGAAACACAGGAAATCTCATTAACTATATTTTTTACCTGGACAGATTAAATATGGCTTTGACGAAAGAAGAAAAATTCATTTTTCTGTGATATGCTAAAGGAGAAGGTGTACTCAATTAAAACCAGAGACGCAACACACTTGATTGAAGTCATAATTAGTGAATGCGACGGTAATGTGGATTTATTGCATCGAGCTCAGGTAAATCTTGCAAGGAGAATCAACCTTTGCATTACAAATGATGGAAATCATATTGAAGATGTTATTTGTTAATATGCAGTAAAATGTTCAAAATTTCATTTTTGGAAAATATGCTGACTTTAGTCACACCCAACACACACACACACACACACACACACACACATATATATATATATATATATATATATATATATATATATATATATATATATATATATATATGAGCAGTTTAACTCTCTTCTGACGTGTGGTTAGACCTATATACACACGAAACTTAGTTTTAGGTTTTTATTCACTCTGCCACAAAGCTTGTTTGCTTTAAATACCTCCTTATCAGCAAACCCCTGAAAAAACAACAATTTTGGCTTCAAAAACAGTATTTCAAATCAACACTATATATATATATATATATATATATATATATATAATTAACAATTAATTGGTTACTTAATTTAGAACTAATTTCAGTGAAATGCAGGTTACCATTGATTTTGTTCAATACAGTGCTCACTATCGTGTGGATAGACCCATGTATATTGTAAATGATACGTTTTTAAGGATCTTATTCAGAACGTGACCCACTATAACTAAAGGATTCAATGTAAAATCGAGCACACCATATAATCTGCCTATGCTTCGATAGAAGTGATCATCAGGTAATCAAAAACGAAATATTACATTTGAACCTTAACAAAAAGAGTTATACAAAACGCGCTGATCTGAGCTGTTAGCTTTCAAACTAATGCTGTGGATTTTGTTTTTTATCGATGACTTCAATATTTCGTCCGACAATTTCAAGAAATAATTTTACTAATTCGCCGTGATGCATTCTTTCGTTGGAAGCCAAACAGTTTTTGTCATATGAAGCATCAATGATAATTAAGCATTGAAAAGACAATAGGACGGGTGCTTTGTTTTTCTACCACTGATCTGGGGCTTTTTTTACTGCATGTAATTGTAAAAGACAAGATCCCTAGTGTTTTTTTACGATAATAATCAATCTACTTTCTTCTTATAAACTTTGAACTTGAGTAAAACAAATTAGAATGATTTATTTCAAACCACACTTGTGGAAATAGATAAAAATGACAGTTACTATTTGGTATAATCTCTGCCTGACTGACTTAATCTTGGGGAAATTCTACTTAGACCCTGCTGGAGGACGATAGTTAGCAAATCAGTTTTTCATATATTCATAATATAATAGATGTACATTGATGACGACAAGAGTTTTAATCTCTCAGTAGATAACATTACTGTTTATTTCACCGTTGGCCAACGAGTGTGAGCCTTTGGCTGTCTCTTAGAATATGGACTATACCAACCATATAATACTTCTCTCTAGTGGGTGATCAAATTCTGCTCGCCATATTTTTCAAACGTGTTCATCTTAGGTGCAGCTGGGTTGATCACTTGTTCAAGTATTGAGGCAGCCGCTGACATCAAATGAGCCACTTCGGCTAAAGTTTTATCCTTCAGGTGAACCCTGCACCTGGATTCTTTGAAAAACTGGTTTGAAATTGAATGTAAGTCTATTCTCGCATCATCTGAAATGAGCCAATAATGCACACTTCTTCAATTTTATTGGCTTATCAATGTTTGTGATTCTATGCCAAATTGTACAACATTTAATAAATATCTGTTCTCTACTGTATAAAGTATAAAGATGGATGATAAATATTAAAAGGTTACTTAGAGCAACAAATGGAAGGCAGTTGCGATGAACTATGGTCGCCCAAGTGCAAATAAAGGAAGGAACATCTTGTCTTACAAACCATGATGTAGAGAGTGAGTTAAGCCTCATTAATTACTTTAATGTATTAATCTTGATCCACACTAAAGTTAGACTTACTAACTATTTTGTAAGCTCTGTAATACAATGAGAGTTAACTTGAAACTTGTAATTTCAGTTGTCAAAGGGTGTTTCATTATTTTTGCTAGACTAAGCCTAGTAAATACCAGCCAGCACAAGTTGCAGAAGTTTTGGTCTCATTGGTAAAACTAATAATTGGTAAAACTAATAATGGTGAAAGGCTTTACTGCGTTCTAATATCATTGTTTTCTTAAACTCAAACCTTTTTCTCAAACATGATTAGGTGAAAACGAATACCTGTTTCATGAGGATGATGATTGTAGCCAATAGAATTTATCCGAAGTAAATAATTTACTGATGACGTCGTTTTGACAAAAAAATGCAATCACACGATTTGATTGATCGATCCTTAAACCACGGAGAGTTTTTCTCAAGATTTTGATTTCCAAATATTTCGCCGATTTTTTCATATCTCCTCACCTTCTCACCTTACTTTCGTTTTATTTTCTATCTCTTTCATTCTTCTTTTCCCTCTTTTTCTCTATATTCTTCCTTTCTCTTTCGTTTTCTTACCCTTCTTTTTGTTCCTCTTTCTTTTCCTTCTGCATTCTCACTCTTTCTCTTTTGAGCCTTTTTACTTCTTATTTTTGTCTTTCTTTTTACTTTCCCTTGTTTATCTTTGTTTTCTTCCATTTCTTCTTCAAGTCCACCTCAGCTGCTTCGTAAAAATCATCATCATCATCATCATCATCATCATCATCATCATCATCATCATCATCATCATCATCATCATCATCATCTTTTCTTCATTCTTTTCTTCTTTCTTCACTTTTTGTTCTTCTCTTTTTTGTTTTCATCTCATCGCTCTTCTTTCCTGTCCCTCCTTTTCACTTCATCCTTATTCTTTACAGCTTTCTTCGACTTCCTTTGCTTTCTTTTTTCATCCTTCTTTTTCTTTTTTTCTTATTCTTTCTCCCTTACTCAAGCTGCTCTTTCCTATCTCACCATATTTCACACCTTCTTCTTCTTCTTCTTCTAAATCTACTTCTAAATCTTCTTTCTACATTCTTTTTCTCATTAGGCATCCTTTGGCTCTTCCCTTCTCTTTTCCCACCTTCACTTGAGATAAATCGAACTTCCACTTCTAGAATTTTAATAGTGTTTTTCTTCAGTTTTATTCACACTGCAAGCTCCTGCTACTGCTCTCACTTATACCTGTGCCTACACCGCCACTATCGATTGACCAAGACTTTTCAAATGATTTCCAATTTTCCAAACAAAAATTAATTCAATTTTCAACACAATTGTGTCATTAACCGTTAAATTATTGAATTGTATTTCGAAATTCGTACAACTTCGCATTTCTTTCAATCATGCTTTCTCTTCTTTCTCAAATCATTCTTACACTTTTTTCTTTCCTATCAGCCTTACCATTTTCTTTTCTTCTTGTAATCTTTCCTGTTTCTTTTTTTTACTTTCACTCACCATTGTTCTCTTTGTTCAATTATCTTCCAATAATTGGTTCTTGTCATTTCAATCGTCATTTCTCTCTTTTATTCTTGTAATCAACTTTACTCTTTTTTTCTTTAAAATCTTCATTTATCCTTTCTCCTATTATCGGTTGTTTTCGTCCAAGTATTTCTCGCTTATTCTTTATGTCAAGTTTGAGAAAAATGTGGACTTTTGCAGAACTTGTATAATTATAGTGATCAGATTTAATGATCAGATTTTGACATGCACGTTTAGGTATTTAATGAACCCAACAAAATGGAAGAAATGGAGGTGGAAGATTGTGTTGCACCAATCTTCCAATTTTGGAGGTCATCGATAATACAAAATCCAGGCTCGTACTTTGGCACTGGCAAGTAATATTCACCTATCTCAGCCACAACAACGCTGAAGTTTCTTAATGTACGTGTACATATGTAAACATATATATTCATAGTTGGTCTACTACGAAATACTAATCCATTAGCAAGAAAATATGATTAAAAAATGTAATAAACATAACTTTGCGAACTATCTTCAGCATATATATATATTGAATCATAAATGGAACGCAGTGTAGTATACGCGGCATACGTAAAATATTTAAATTCTCATTTCTCTTTTAGAGGAATCGAAATCTTCCAATCTGCCACATGGAATAAAAAGACATTCACTATTCGTATCACTAGCGGTCAACTACAACGCCTTGGATATAGCCATCTTCTTAAATATCGCCTGGTCCTTTGTATTCGGAAACGAACAGGAGACTTCTGGCAAGAACGTGTCTACCAAAGCAATAGAAAATTCAACGGGAGCATATCATGGATATTATATACACTGCAATTATTATCATTTATGTTGTTAATATATATTTTTATTGAGGCATATTTCAATACATATTATATTTATTGCACATTTAAGTAAATTTCACGAGGAGAAAGGATCAATTGAAAAGCGGGAAGTTGAGAAAGGGTGAGTTGAAAAAGGGTGAGTTGAAAAAGGGTGAGTTGAAAAAGGGTGAGTTGAAAAAGGGTGAGTTGAAAAAGGGTGAATTAAGGGTGAGTTGAAAAAGGGTGAATTAAGGGTGAGTTGAAAAAGGGTGAATTAAGAAAGGGTGAGTTGAGAAAAGGTGAGTTGAGAGGATGAGTAGAGAAAGAGTGAGTCGAGAAAGGGTGAAATAACAAAGGGTGGGTTGATAAAGGGTGAGTAGGAAAAGCGTGAGTAGGGGAAGGGTGAGTTGAGAAAGGGGGAGTTGAGAAGAGGTGAGTTGGAAAAGGCTGAGTAGCGAAAGGGTGAGTTGAGCTATGAAGTAATGGAAACTGATTTCTCAGTAGTAACTTTTTCAGTTAAATATAGATCTACACTTTGATGTAACCATTGTGGTACCAGAAGTTGTGTACTTCTTGGCTTCCATCATCCTCGGATGAGTTATAATGATTTGTGTCAACATCGTACATAGCAAAATTATAGATGCTTTAAATGTTAACGGTGAAATAAATGCAGAAATTGATGTAAGTTCTTGAAAAATACATTTTTGAGTGGTAAATGTCACAACCAAATGTGTATCCGTCTAAGACAATGTTCCTTCATATTTTGCAAAGGTAACTATTGCTCATCTATCTAAAAATGGTCTTCAAGAAACCCAAATTAATGGAATGGTCACCAGCTTTGTCTTATACAAGAAAATATTTAAATGGAAAGATCAAGATCATTTTAACACATAAAATAATAATTATTTTGGTCTATGTGATGTTGTGCTGATCAGATATATGTTTTGTGTTTATTTATTTCTAAATAAAAATTAATGCAACATTTTGCATGAAACTTGACACTTTGTTGTATAGGAATAAAGTGTCGCTGCCGACACTTGAGTTTAAACATAGATCGCCAGAGAGCCAACACAGACGATCCCATTATTGAATTAAGTAGACCACGTTACCATAGAGGAAACGCATAAGTATGAGATTGCATGACGTCTAATTGATCTACATTTCTAGTCTATCCTCTATTACTATACGGATCACCATTTCTTCTCTATCCCCAATTAATATACGGACCGCTATTCTCTACTCTATTCACAATGCTATTTCTCTTTTCGGATCGCTATTCGGTGGTTACTATTCGAGTGAGTATTTTGGAGCAAGTACTATTAGTGCGAGTGTTATTCGAAGGCGTCTGACACCAGTATTGTTCAACGGCGTTACTATAGTTGTATCTGCGATTACAAAGTCTCTACTACAACGAGCATTGCGAAAGTGACAACGAGTATTCGTTGATATCACAAAACATTTCCAATGCATGTTGCTATTATCATTTTTAATAAAGATAATATTTTAAGCTGAAAGTCAAATGATGTATTGCATCTATAAATAGATCATGAAAATGTTTCAAACGTCGGCTGGTTAATAACATTTTTTTCTGAGAATATTGACGTGCATAACAGAAAATGTCTATATATAAGGATGTATGTGTGCCTGGGTGCATGTGTTCGTGATTATTCGTTATCTTATACATATATATATGTGTGTGTGTGTGTGACTGTGTGCGTGCGTGTGTGTTATTGTGTGCATGTGTTATTGTGTATGTGTATGTACGTATGTGTCCATGTACAAAAACTACTATAGTACTCGCTCCCACTGACATCACTTCTCGCTGTATATACATGTATACATATATATATATATATGTGTGTGTGTGTGTGTGTGTGTGTGTGTGTGTGTGTGTGTGCGTGTGTGTGTGTGTGTGTAAAAATGTGTGTATAGGCGTGAGTGTGTATATTCGTAGCGTCTCAAATGAGTAAAGCACATGAAAGGCGTCACGTCTGCATATTTCTGAATGATTCAAATGCAACGAAAGACAAGCTAATGTACAACCTCCGGCAATGCCGTCTTCAAAGAGTTACAGCCATCAATGCCATGCAAAAAGAAAGAATCTGGGGTAAAAGGGAAAGAAAATATACGTTATTTTCCCTTTTTGCTTCTTTCTTCTTTCTTTCAATAGTTTTCATAATTTTTTGTTTTACTTTTCTTTCAATTTCCTTTTTCCTTCAATTTTGTTTTTCTTCCAATTTCGTTTTTCCTTCAATTTCATTTTTCCTTTAATTTCATTTTTCTTCCAGTTTACTTTTTCCTTCATTTTCCTTCCCCTGATTCTTTTGCTTCGAAATTTTTTTTATTATTATTATTACTCTCTCTTCCTTTCTGGTATCTGTTTCTTTCAGTTTTTAATATTTTTCGAATTTATGATTTCCTATTTCTTTTCCTTTACACTTTTTTCCGTTTTCCTTCTTTCACTTTTATTCCAAATTTTTTTAATTGTTTTATATTATTTTTTCTTTCGTTACTTTATCATTCTTTTAGTGCAAACATTCTTCTGCCTTTTATTCTTTACTTCCATTTCGACGCTTTCCCAGAAAAGCACCAACAATTTTATAATTCCATTGACATTTCAGCTATTTTCTCTTTTTTATTTTTTATTTTTTCGTAGTTGTTGTTTGGTTTTCTGAAATTCTTGTGTATATATGAAGAAAAATTGAAATCTAAATTTACTTAAAACCTTTCTGCTTTAGAATCGAAACTCAACATTTATGGGTCATTATCACAATATTACTAATGCAGGACTTCAAGTAAAATCTGCTAGTGGTGGCAAATTAAACAATAAGATTTGCCGAAGGTTTCTCCCTGTGGTACAAACATTCATCAACTGCGATTAAAGCTTCCAACACAATTAATACATTTTATCTGATAACACGTGAATTATACATTCCTTCTGACAATGAGGGAAACAACAATATTCAACGATAAAACAAAAATGTGTGGCCGATCTCATTGATATCTAAATGATTACGTCATAATAAGATTTCCATAATAATGGGACCAGTATCGACGGATGATATTCTAAAAAAGAGAAAAAATAAAAACAAAGGATAACTTAAGTAAAATTTAAAACGCAAACACAAGATTAAAAAGGAACAACTGTTTGTTGAAATCTGTATTGAGATCAATAGTTGAAAATTGGGAAAAGAGATGTAATATGATTATAACACTAGCGCTATTTAATACCAGCTAGAAGTAATACTAATAATAATAAATCTATTTAATATATTCAAATGCTCCCATCAGTTTTGCTCCGACCTTCTTCAGGTGACATTTCTTGGAATTTCGAATTGAACCCTTTATTTAGTTCTCAGGGGGTAGATTATTCTAATTCAACGTACCCGATATCTCGACTTTAGTTATTTCGCCTTGATAACTCTTCAAGGTTTGTCCTCTCCGCTGAGGCTAGGGATTGATCTCACAACTCTTTGGGTCAATTCATTTTTTTGTATCAATAAACCAACGATTTTATCCCCTGGGCCATATATCCAACGGCCGAAATGATGAGGAGAACAGTCCGAACAATGTAAATAGTGTAAATAGTTTTCAAGTTAACTATTGGCACAAGCATTTAAGCGATACCGCCAAAGGCTCCCAGCTTCGATGTTGGGTGGATGGAAGATGACAGTCTTCCAACCACCCACTTGTTCGTCTATGTTTGACAAAAAGAAACTCCATAAAAATCCCTTAGTTACTTAGAGGGTGCTGACAGAAAGGCAGTGTGATATAATTGGCAACATCTCTTTCCAAAGCAAAGAGCAATATAAAACCGCAGCACCCTCCGGATACCAGATATCCTCCTGCAACCATTGTGGAAATACAGCTGTTCCATGTAGATCTAGCTAGGCATCAAAAGACATTGAAAAAACCTGAATCTTTCATTTGTCAAGTGAGACCAGGATATACATTTAAGCGGGGTTTCAGTTTCAGTTTACTTTTTTTTCCGTCTCGGTTGAATTGACATTTACATGGCTCAATCTCACTGGAGCGGGCGAAAAAGTCTTTATATCATTCTGAAGGGTATAAGTGAGATCTGAGTACAAAACGTCACGACCGAATCTCGAACACGGTCCTCTGATTCCAGTTTCTGTACTGATAACCAGTACGCCACCTTCACACGTAAAGCATTGAACGGACCCATTGCTACTCCACAAACTGACATTAATTGCCGTATGAAGTAGGTACCATGCATTGGAGGCTCACACCGCTATTTGATTGAATAGGTATTTAATTCCCAGCAAAAGTATCATTAATAACCTTGCCTACAAACATCATCACAATGTCTACAGATAGAACCCAAGTCAATTCATGTGGTGGTAGTAGATCAATGAGTGTGGGTATTCGTCTACACATGTGTGTATGTGTGGGTGTATGTGATCAAGTCTGCCAGAGCAAACAGCCGACCTGAATAACGTAAAAGCCATCCTCACCTGTCCACTACTAAGAGAATATTGCTACATAGGAAACGCTACAATCTTGACATTGAAATAGACAGTATGAAAATTGCGTGCATACGCGTGCTCGAACGCATGAATGTGTAACTGCGCCTAACCCAAGATTATGAATATGGGTGTGTATGTACGAACTAACGTGCATACGCCTGTATGTATGTCTTTCTATTTATATGTGAGTGACATCGCAAACAAACACAGAAGAAAATTTTCCCACTTCACCACACACAAATAATCAAATATAAAAAACACATAAATAGATCCGCTTTTGAAAAAACTAAACCCGTTTGTCTGAAGATTGCGAGAGCATGAAACCCGGCTTTACAAACTACTATCCATGAAACCGCATATATTAGCTTTATCACGGATATTGAGCACTTTCCACTAAATACTGCGCATATATATATATATATATATATATATATATATATATATAATTTTCACTCTCATTCAGGTGCTAAGTGGTGGATCAACAAAAATCTATTCACATGTCAACAAGTTTTTGTTAGAGTGATGTGTGTGTGTGTGTGTGTGTGTGTGTGTGTGTGTGTGTGTGTGTGTGTGTGTGTGTGTGTGTTGAGACAATGAAATGTATATGTGAGAATTTTATTTAATTTGATGAATATTCAATTTTTAATTTAAGTGAGACGTTTAGTTATGCGTATGCTTGTCATGTTTTTCATCGGGATCCGAAGATACGTCGCTCCGTCAGTAAAATAATAAACTCTAGACAGTACAGAAGTTTAAGGAATGAAAAAAAAAATTCTTACTTATGCGTTTCATTCCGAAAAATAAATTCTTCAGGCTGATAACAATTTTATTGAGGGAATCAATCTTATATAGAAAAGAGGGGGAAAGTTGGAAGAGAAATAAAACAAACATCGGTTATAGTTTATATCGTAACGTTAATGAAACAGAGACGCTCAGTTTTAACTTTTAATTTCCACGCCTGATGTATGAAACTCATTCAGCTTTTTATCGCTTTTGTTTTTATTTTCATTGCTGTTGATTTTAATTATTCCACATTATATCTGCAGTGGTTTTCTGGAGAAAAGAGATACGATTTATGATCCTGAATATAAATTTACCGCAATTTTCGTACACATTCAATAGCCTAATAAATTACTTTTTCTTTTAACCGAAATTAATTTAAAATCAAATTTCAGATGAACGACTAATGCAATGCGTTTATTGTTTTGTAAAAATCCCTTTTATGCGGGTGTGCGAGGATAATTGAAAAGTCGAATTAACGAACCGAGTTCGAATTCAAATCTAGTATGTTGCGTTCACTTTCATACAAATACACTTGAAAAAACATGATCCATTTCTTCTACGCCATTCGAGAAGAAAGGCTATTCAGAATCTAAAACCATTTATCTATCATTTTCAAGGTGTCATGACAATTTACAGATAATAAAGAAAATGAATTTGTGGTAGAGATCCAAGATAGTCAGCATCTTGAAAGAGATATATAACTTTAAAAAATATTTAAATACCTAAAGGCCTCACCTGTGTATTTATTGGGACTTTTATCTTTCATATATATATATATATATATATATATATATATATATATATATATATATATATATGATAGAAAGAAAAAGACCATAAATGAATTCGACTAGGTAAAACAAATTCTTATCACTCCATAACAAATTAACTTTTGCTCTTTGTCATACATTTCCCCATACATATATATATATATATATATATATATATATATACAGGGGTTGGACAAAATAATTGAAACACTTGTTAAATTCAAAGAAAATTTATTTAATATGGAGTTGGTCCTCCTTTACCCTCACATGCAGCTTTAATACGCGTAGGAATGGAATCATACAGTTTCTTGACTTCATCCAGAGGAATTTTCAGCCATTCCTCCATTAACATCTGCTCCAACTCTTTAAGACACGACGGTGGAGGATAGCGGCTCCGAACTTGTCGCTCCAAAATTCACCACAAATGTTCAATAATATTGATATCTGTAGATTGGGGAGGCCACTCCATATGTTCTAGCTCATTTTCACACTCTTCATACCAATTCTTAACCACTCAAGCGGTATGTATTGGAGCATTATCGTTTGGAAGACGCAGTCACCATCATGGAATAAAGTCTGGGCCATTGGATGAACATGATCTCCCTAAATGTTCAGGTAATCTTTGCTGTTGAACTATTAGACTGAGACATTTCCATGATATGGCGGCCCAAACTATCACTGATCCACCTCCATCCTTCACTGTTAGAAGAAAGCAGTCAGAGTTGTAAGCTTCTTTGGGCTGCCGCCACAAATAATTTCGCCCTGAAGGTGGCAAAAAAGAAAACTGGACTCGTCTAAGAATATGACTTGCTTCCATTGGTCTGCAGACCAGGCATTGTGATCTCTGAACCACTTCACCCTCTTCTGAATGTTGCCAGTGGAGAGAAGAGGTTTCCTTACGGCGGCTCTTCCATGATATGCAGCCTTATGGAGATCACGGTGAACAGTTTTAGTAGAAACTGGACTATTCAGATGATTATTCAACTCAGCAGGCACTTTGGCTGCAATAGTCCGATGATTTTCTGCCACATTGCATTTCAATGCACATCGGTCCCTGTCAGTAAGTTTGCAAGTCCGGCACGAATTGTTACAGTTTCTAGAGGTTTTACCCTGTTTCTCGAATTACGTCATAGTTCTTGATATGGTAGCTCTTGAAAAAACAAACAGTTCATCATCCTTAGTGATCCTGCAATTACGAAGTTTTAGTTAAAGTTCTTAATATAATAGGTCTTTGAAATATAGGAGTGGAATTTGCACCTGTTCTAATTATTTTGTCCAACCCCTATATATATAAAGATATATATATATATATAATTAGAGATAATAAAATATCCCAGAGGCTGAATAATGCAGAAAGTGACCCAACCATTTAAACTGTTCAGAATATATTTCTACTATTATAATTATTTATAATTGCCATAACCTTCAACTGCATTCATTAGCCTCTTATGGTCGCAGACAGGTTTTTATTGACAATTTGTGGTTCACATTTACTCTTCATTTCTGTTGCTATATTTCATTTTTTTTCCCTCTACTCGTGGTAGTAGCATCGTATCTATCGACTCCTTCTGGTTCACATTTCCTATTTTTTCCAGACAATTCGCTTTTTTATCTGTTCATATACGCTAACCAGATGACAAAATCGAAAAAAATCGCCTTTTGTCCTTCGAAAAAACTTCTTCAGGCTAATTAACGTTTTTATCGATGGAATCATATATCGGGGGAGAGAACGAAATAAAACTAGAATCACTTATAATTCTACATCGAGAAAAAAGCTGGACTTAAGTTTAACTACTTTAGCTTAACTTTAAATGTAAGCGTTAAAATATTTGCGTCCTATGAATCTAACTGCATAAATTAGTCGACTTCATTCAGTTTTCTTCATCTTTTCTTTTTGTTTTTTATCGATGTTATTTTCTAATTTTAAAATAGATATTTTCTATTTTGTTATTCAATTATACGCTCTTAATCCGATAAAGTTGTATATCATATTCTCCTTTATATAATGATAAAAGCATTTATTTGTTCATATACTTATATTTATGTACTAGTTTTCTCATACATATTTTGAATTCGTTCTTATCTATTCTTATCTGTTCATACCATATCTCTATCGATTTATCACTCAAATATTTTCCTTTTACTCAAGATCTATTCAATCTAAAACCCTGTTTATCGTTGTGTTTTTCTTCTTTTCAAAGTCTTTAACAGAGAAACGAGGAACAGGCGAACAAGCGGATACTGTCTTTATTAAATCCAACGATCTCTTTGTAGCCTTGCGTAAAAAAATGATTGTTCAGATAAGTGTAAAGATGCCCGTCAGATTTCGGCGATAGATGCGGTTCTTGTCAAATTTTATTACTTGACTGTGGATAACAACAAAATAAAAACCTAACCACGACAAAACAAAACTCCATGTTTGTCCTAACTTTCTTTTATTAAGCTCAAATGTTCATCATTATTTAGCTCACACATCAAAGAATTATTATCAAGAGACCCATCTGCGAATCTCACCATGGTCGATTTGTCAAGTTCATCTTTGATAAGATCTGCCCGAGGAGACGATCCCAGTTTTCGGTCCCGTTGGGAATGTGTCCGAAAACTATGCCACATTTTGACCCACGCCATGTCGGTGAAATTGAGTAGTCGAAACTGCTCGGAAGCCATTGATGGTTCTAAAAGTCATCATGATCAAGTGTTTGTACGTACTTCACTTGTTCAAATTGGTGATCATTCCAGATTATGCGCTTTCTCGGGAGATTTAATTAAGGTTTGCTCATCATAGATGCAGCATAAACTCTGTGGGTGTGGAAAAGTTACAAATGTGCCAGAGCAGGCGTCTGCAACAAGGATTAGCTAGCCACTATAGCAAACAGTCATACTTGAAAAAAATGCAGCCAGACATGATAATAACTAGATAATGTAAAGTCTTAAGTTAAACACGTGTTCATATGTTAAACGGTTTGAAATGACACCTTCGGTTTATATTACAGCAGGACATAGTTCTCTTGGCTGGGATTCGTTTTCACTATGCCAGTACTGCTCAAGTCGGCTTTTAAATTCCGCCAAATGTGTCTAGTTTATTCTTATTTTAGACTCTGCGCACGTGAAAATACGATTCTACAGTAATCTTAAAGGAGTTCAAAGCGATGAAGCAAGAACGTGATACTGGAATTGAAATCTTAGACACAACAGAAAAAAAGGACAATTACTCACAATGCATACGTAAAAAGCAATTGGAGAAACGCAGTCAACGAAATAACAAGATCCTTCAAAAACACTAGAAGACTAATAGAAGAGACGACGAGCGCCGAAAGAAAAGCCAAAGTTCTCCATCCCCTTGAACCCTCCTAACCTACAATCCGATGGCTGCCGATGTCTCTTCAGATACAACATAGAATTCATTTCACACAGAGCTAAATGTCGATGAGCATCTCAACTCAGAAACGTGTTCCGCCAACGAAATGTACATTAGACAATGAAGACTTGTTTGACATTCAATATTAAAATCCGAGGTATATATTGGGGAATGGTATGTAGGTTTCATGGCTCCAGGTCATCTTTTTTGGTTAGGCAGAAACATTTTAAGCACTTTTAGATGTATATTTGTATTTTCAGCACCCTCAGATATATATATATATATATATATATATATATATATATATATATATATATATATATATATATATTATGACATAAACATTTTAAAAATGAAAAGAAAACGGTTCACTCGAAATCTTCCATTATTTAAAAAGTAAATATTTTATCAAATTAAAATAAAATAAATAATAATTGCATTAATATAAAAAAAATAAGTAAATAAATATAAATATAAAGAAATAAAAAAATACAAAAACTTCAACATTAACCCACTTTAATTTATTAGGCATTAAATTACATTACTGTTATGGGGACTTACCCATAATAATAATGGACTATTCCGGACATTATAAATACTGCGCCTCAAGAGGGAGCAGAGAGGATTATTGTAATAACATTGGAATAGTGATACTTGTCGAGACAACATAGTTCACTCTAACCAAATCTGATAGTCATTACTAATACTTCTATTTCTTTGTATATATTTCTGTTTGTAACATATTTGTATTATTCCATACCTGTGTTCGAGTTTTTCTTCATTGGTTCTACCTTGGACCATCACCGTGGTACACGGACTTTGGACCATAAACAAGTGGCGACGAGAAAACCCCAAGAAAAAACGAACTCTCTATGCGGAGGACATACCTTTTTTGCTATCCGTCGCACATAACAGTGGTCGACGAGTAAACTCTAAAAATAAAACAAGTTCTGTGTGAAGATTTCTAAAAAAAACAAGTTCTACGCGAACATATATATATATATATATATATATATATATATATATATATATAAAGAATTTTCTTTTTGGACATCAATTTTACTGTGGCAAGAAAGGAATTTTTTTTTTTGCGTACACAGGTTTCAGAATATCAAGTTACACTAAGGTAAAATACTTGCACAAAATTACATTAACATGGAAGATTTTAAGTCAACCATTGTGGAACTTATCAAAATGTAATTTGAACAGCAACAAAAAAAACGAACAGAAACATCTTGAATTACAAGAATTATTGCTACGTGTAATGTCAAATAAAGGGCAAAATTCAGAGAATGAAACAGTTATCTCACAAGACGATATTTGGAGCACTATCGAAGATTTCATGTATGCAGCCGACGAAGACAAAACCTTTTCAACTTACTTCGGAAGGTACGAAGATCTATATGAATTTGACTGCGAAATTGGTCAGACGCAAGAAAAGTACGTCTATTACTAAGAAAATTAGGCACATGCGAATATACCAAATTCGTAGATTACATCCTACCGAGGAAAACAAATGAGTTAACTTTCAAAGAAACCATAAAACAGAACTTCTCAACCTAACAAAAAGCGAAGATGACTTTCGCTTCCATTGTAAACAAATATTGTGATGACTTTAAGTTATCGGAACTCAGCGTGGACAATTTCAAATGCTTAATATACGTCTAAGACCTGGTTTAAACCAAAGACGCGGAAATTAGACGCAGAATCCTTACAAAATTGGAGAGTGAACAAGATTTGACACTTCAAGAGATGCATCAGTGTGAAGAAAGACTCAAAAGATATAGAAGAAGCTGGCTTCGCGCACATACGTAAAGTACGAAGACAAACCAATTTTTCCTCCTCAGAAACAAATCAAACCAATTTTCCCTCCTCAAAAACAGATAAAACAAAATTTTCTACTTCTAAAAGTCAATATCAGAAAAAACTACCACCCAGTCCATGCTATCGCTGTGGGACTTGGCATTGTCTATCATGCAAAAAAATAGGACATAAAAGTTCTCATTGTTGTACTAGAAGAGAAATCAAAAGCCGAATAAGAATCACGAGGACTGACCAAGTGGATAAGACTGAAATAAGGAAATACGTACAAGTAGAAATGCAAAACAGAAAAGTCAGACTACAGTTGGATTCCGGCTCGGTCTTAACTATTATTAACGTACAAACATGGAGAAAACTGAACAAACCTGCCATGTTAAAAACGGATAAAATTACGAGGTCGGTAACAGGGAGAAAAATAAAATTTGAGGTGAAGTGATTACAAATGTAACATTTAATGGAATGACAAAAAAATTAAAAATGTACGTCTTAAGAAATACAGAAAACTTATTCGGAACGGACTGGATGCAAAAATTCGAACTGTGGGATTTACCAATATGTACGTAATGCCAAAATGTAAAAAGTTTATCAACCGAGGCAGACAAATTAAAAGAGAAACTAAAAGAGAGTTTCCCCGAAGTATTTTCAGCAGGTCTCGAAAGATGTAAGAGAATTGCAGCAAATATCGAAATAAAAGAAAACGTTCAACCTATCTTCAAGAAAAAAAGGAGCGTACCATTTGCGTCAATAGAAAAAATAGATCAAGAATTGGCTAGACTCGAAAACACTGTCATATTGACAAAAGTAGAATACAGTCAATGTGCCGCACCTACGGTTTACGTTAAAAAGAAATCGGGAGAGATTCGAGTATGCGCTGATTTCTCAACGGGTTTGAACGCAGCGATAAAAGATTACCACTATCCTCTACCCAGTCCAGAAGTGTTCACTAATTTAAACGGCGGAAATTTTTTTTCAAAAATAGATTTAAGTGAAGCGTACCTACAAATTCCAGTCGATGAGGAAAGTTCAAAATTACTATGCATAAACACACACAAAGGATTGTACAAATACCAAAGATTACCATTTGGGATAAAGGTCGCGCCGGCTATATTCCAACAGACAATGGATACTATGCTCGCCGGACTAGAGTACACGATTGCATACCTGGATGACGTATTGATAAATAGCGAAAGTGTGGAACAACACTGGGAACACGTACAAGAAGTGTTTAAGAGAATACAAAGCTATGGGTTCAAGGTAAAAAAAACAAATGCGATTTTTTCATGAAGGAAATTAAATACCTGGGCCATATCATCGATCAAGAAGGAAGACGACCAGACCCTGAAACGGCAACAGCAATAAAAAAAATGCCAGTTCCAAAGAACATAACAGAATTACAAAGTTTTCTAGGCTTAGTGAGTTACTACCAGGAATTCATTCCTCACATGCATAAACTTCGCACACCACTGAACGAACTTCTGAAGAAAGAAAAAGTTTGGCAGTGGACAGATGAATGCCAGAAAACGTTTGACAAAATAATTAAGACGTTAACTTCGGATTTATTTTTGGTATACTACGATCCTAAATTAGAAATAATTGTAGCAAGTGACGCGAGCGCCTATGGAGTCGGGGCGTGTATCCTGCATAAAATGCCGGATGGGACAATAAAACCCATCGCGCATGCTTCTCGAACCCTCTCCCAGCAGAGAAAAATTACTCACAAATAGAGAAAGAAGTTCTGGATATTATTTCCGCAGTCACAAGATTTCATAGGTATATCTATGGTAGATTTTTTACTCTACAGACGGATCACAAGCCGTTACTAACAATATTTGGTTCGAAAAAATATCTACCGGTTTACACTGCCAATATGTTACTAAGATGGGGTACAATTCTTCTGAACTACAATTTCAGATTAGAGTATCTACCAACGAAAAAAGTCGGGAATGCGGATGGTCTGTCGAGACTTATACCAACGAAAACAGAGCCATTGGAAGAATCTGTAATTGCAGCTCTACGACGTGAAGAAGATATCAGGAAAGTACTATGTTGTACAGTTCGAAACCTCCCCGTCACACTAAATGAGATAAAAAATGAAGCAATAAATGATGAATTCATAAAAGCAAAAATAGCAGAAAAAAAAGCAAATATCGGACAGCTTTTCTTTATGCGATAATGTGCTACTTTATAACGAAAGGGTTGTAATTCCCAAAACACTACAAAAGCAAATCCTAAAAGATTTCCACAGGGGCCATCCAGGAAAAATAGAATGAAATCGCTGATGCGAAGCTACGTATATTGGAAAAACATGGACCAAGATATTACTCAGATGGTGGAAAAATGCAAGGGTTGTTCCTTAGCAGCCAAAGCACCGCCAATCATCCATAAGCCATGGCCAGAGACAGATCGTCCGTGGTCAAGAATACACGCAGATTATGCAGGTCCAATTTATGGTTTCTACTATTTGATCATAGTGGATAGTTATAGTAAATGGCCGGAGGTATTTCGTTGCAAAAATCCTACTTTGGAAACTACCATAAATTGCCTCCACGAGCTGTTTGCTCGGTTTGGAGTAGTGGATTGCCTAGTCACAGATAATGGAACGCAATTCACATCAGGGGACTTCCAAGAGTTTTCCGAAATTTATCAAGTCAAACATATAAAATCCCCGCCATATCACCCAAGATCAAATGGACAAGCGGAGAGATTTGTTGAGCGTTAAGAAAAGCATATGATGTGCCTACGGAAAAAGCATTACAACAATTTCTACAGGTATATAGAATTACGCCAAATAATGCTACGCCATCGGCATTAACACCCGCAGAAGTGATGTTCGCTAGAAAAATCAGATCTGTATTTGATAAATTGCTACCAAGTCAAACGAAGCAAATAACACAGTCGTGCGTACCAAAAAGAAAATTCCACCCAGGAGAAAAAGGTTTTTTAAAGCATATAAAAATAATACATCTTACTGGGAGCAAAGTACAATTGAAAAAAGAATCGGGAATATGTTTTACATAGTACAGGGACAAAAATTCTCACATAGAAGACACGTAAACCAAATAAGGAAGAGACTGTTACAGGATGCTAACGGTTCACCTCAGGAAGAGGTGATAGATACGATTTTCGATACATTTGATATAAAAAGGCCGCAAACAATGCCAGAACCACGAAAATCGTCCAGAAAAAGGAAGTTCACAGAACCTTTGGAAATAGATCCAAAGAAAAAAAAAAGATATTAAAAACCCCTGCTACGCAAAAGCTTCGGAAGGCGGGTGTATGGAAAACTTACCCATAATAATAATGGACTATTCAGGACATTATAAATACTGCGCCTCAAGAGGGAGCAGAGAGGATTATTGTAATAACATTGGAATAGTGATACTTGTCGAGACAACATAGTTCACTCTAACCAAATCTGATAGTCATTACTAATACTTCTACTTGTTTTTACATATTTCTGTTTGTCATATATCTGTGTTATTCCATACCTGTGTTCGAGTTATTCTTCATTGGTTCTACCTTGGACCATCGCCGTGGTACAAGGAACTTGGACCATATCAATTACTTAAAATCCTCCATAGTTTACCTTGACTTTCACAGTTAACCTTAAGAATATTTTTGAGCGTTCTTAAATTTTAAAAAAATTACTTCTGTTTATAAATACATGTTGTAAAATCAAATATTTACATTTACTTTCAGAGGACGAAAACGCGTTGTCTTTCTTCATATATATATATATATATATATAATGAATGATCCGCGTAATATAAATTGAACCCGCACCACATAATTGATATATATATATATATATATATATATAGAGAGAGAGAGAGAGAGAGACAGACAGACAGACAGACAGACAGACAGACAGAGACAGGCAGACAGAAAATGACTGGTTTGAAGATAGAGTTGAAGCAGTAACCTCACATCCTCAATGCAATGTTGATTTCTATGTCGAAAGTGTCTATATTTATGACTACTCTATTTCTTGCCGTATCAATATAGCAAATTGCAAAAATACATTCGTACATATTGTGCCCAATATTAGACAACAAATGTTTGAAAATAAACAAAATTTGTACGTCTACTAATTCGATTGTGATAAAAATTTCAATAAATATCCTGAAAACATCTTTGACACTTTGGTAAATTTGTATAAGAAAAGAACCAAAGGTCAAGATAATTCTAGACATATAACAACATTGTAATTTTAAAATGGCTTAGAGCGAATGACGCTTGTATATCTTAGAGAGAGTCATCCTTCTTCAAAACTCTTGGACTGTCATTAGAGTATCACATAGAACTGTACCAAATAACAGAAACCACATAACTTGAAGACTTTCAACAACATCAATAACTAAAATGGATATTTAACTCGAAGAGAAAATAATAACACAATCAAGATGTTGACATTCCACACAAGCTTGGACAAAATGTTAGGAAGGAAACCCCCATCAATAGTGGAAAGAGCGATAACAGTTGATTTGAGAAACATATTTTCCATTTTTATAAAATGTTTTTAATTTTATGAATTTCAACCTTCAGTAACACTGGCTGCCCTGTCAATGAATACCCGGATGTGTTTACTTATAAGTAAACGATTAATATTACCATTCCAATTAACATTATTTGTCAACAGCACCGTTTCCAGAATTATCTAGTCCTGGGTAAGATGATAAACTACATCCGGCAGCAGGGCCTCTGAGCGGAAGATTGGTGGTTTTGAGAAACGTGGTACCACCTTTTAATTGCTGTTGTTTCCAGGTGCACACTGACCCGTGGTGATAGCACCTGTTATGGCCCCAGTTAAGGACACATAGTGAACCCCCAAACAGAAACAAAACACTATGAAAATATAAAAATACCTATTTATATTAAAAAAAATACCAGCAATAGTTATTTATAGTAAAATAACCAACAATACCTATTTGTAATAAAAACCAGCAATACATTTTATAGTAAAATGACTAACAATTTATCTGTAGTTAAAATTGTGTTTAAGATATTTATATTTCGGTATTAAATAACCCTAAAAGGTTGATATGCCGCTAAACAAAATCAACTAACCAACTAGATTTATCATAATGTCAAGGCATTTAAAATTTGATGAATCACTCAAGTGTCAAATGGTCACAATAAAAAATCAAGGTATGGAATTTCCAGATTATCGTTTTATGAGGATAGCAAGTCGACCATGTAAACCGATTCCTCGGAAGAATCAAAAATCAAAAAAACTTTGCATGGTAGACCATTTTGGCATTAAAGCGCGCATTGTGCGAAGAATTTGGCATAAAAATGTCTCGGCTGACATTTTTGCGTCTTTTATGCGAAACAGGACTTGATGTACGTTCTACTGTTACCAAAGCAAGTAGAATCAAAAAGCGAGACTCGCCTTTGAAAACGAGCATTTTGTAACGACCGATGAAGTTTATTCTTTACCTCTGATGGCAATCAATATATTAGACAGACTAGAGGAGAAAGATTGATTCCAAAATATGTGAAATTATCAGTGTCATACAGCCGAAGCGGTACAACAATTATTCATAAATGAACCGAAAACGTCGACATTATGGCATGGTTTGCCCAAAGTCCTAACAATCGAACGACGAATCTTTGGAAGGTCATCATTGGTTATGTTAATCTCAAAAGATTTGATGACAGTAACTGATATGCGGGAGCAAATGTGGGATGAATGAGACAAAATCATGCTTGGACAATGTGAAACATATTGATAAAGCCTTGTAGTCGTAAAGATGCGGAAGTATTTAAAAACCATGTCCTATACACGTCTTATTCAATATCGATATTAAGTCAATAATGGTGCCGATTTAATTTACATTAAATTAAATTAACATTAAAATATGTGTATTTACAAGGTTTGTTTTATAATGAACTGATTTTGTTCTTTGACTTTCTTTACTCTTGTCTTTTTTATGCAACATTTACATAATGCAGAATAAGATTTTAAGAATACTTACTGCAATTTTTATCATGGCAAAATTCAAAGCGATGCCATTTTTTATTTTCATTTCTTTCTCTAATACTGGACGCTATTATATATGTTTGTGCGCTTGAACATATTACATACATATGAGATCACCGTTTCAAAGGTTTGAACTTAATCTACTTCGAGATAGATATGAAGAGACTGAGATAAATAGAGTGTCGTGACCAAGTAAATGGTTAAAGAAATAACAAAACAAGTTTTGTAGATATATCATATATTAACAGTAAGTACAACAGAAGAGTATTACACGACTAGTGAGTGTGTTTCAGTTGACCCAGCACTCAATTTATTCAACTGTTCCCCCAAGGCCTTCACTCCTACTAATCTTATAGTAGGCGGAAGAGTCCAACATAGACTCTTTAGAGGGAGGATACCACAACAGATAGATAGATAGATAGAAATGAAGACGCTATATAGATAGATAGATAGATAGATAGATAGAATTACATCACCTCTCATAATACATACATAGAGGCATACATACATATATTCTGTTGTAAAAGTAAAGCATGATTACGTTTTATTCTATTTCATTTTTATTTGTAATGACTTGTTGCCACCATTTTTGCAGCTATTCGATATCCTTTTAGTAAAACTTTCTAGGTTTTGAAAAAGTTGAAAAGTTTTCGATGGACTCTTAAATTTGGTTTTACCAGACAAAGTTCCCCCGCCCGCCGCCATCAAAGCGTTTTGTAGCAATCGAAAATAAAGTTATAATCTATTGGTACATGGTTAGGTGAATACACCTATGATTAGTAGTTGGAGTGATACATTCGTCATTAGAATTGCTTCCCAAAAGCGGAAGTTACTTATTGATATATTACATTGTTTATTGTTTTTTTGTTTTCTTTTGGTTTTGGTTTTGTTTTTTTGTTTGTTTGTTTGTTTGTTTTTTTTGCAGAGGATTTAGTTGTGTGGTTGTAGGGTTATTAGAGACTATGAGGTCAACTGTTTTAAATTTTTTATAATATATGATGAGCTTAACTTGTTTATTATTATTATTATTATTAATGGGTTTAGCATTTCTACCTATTATGTTTTTGAGCATTGTTTCATTATGCTTGTAATTAGTATGCATTTGACTACAAGACTATAAATTAGTATTATGTTTATTTTGACGTACACTGTCGTTACAATTGTTATTAATATTATCAATTTTGCTGGAGGTATTAAGTTTATTGAGATTCATTTTAATTTGTTGATCAATGACGAAATTAGGGAATCCATTATTAACAAGTGTTTGATGTTATGTAATTCTTTATAGAATATGGTTTTGGAAGAAGATATCATTTGTATGCGTTGGATTAAGTTTTTTATAGCATATATACATATTTCATCTTACATGTATAGGGGGTTTATTAGTGTCATTAAGTATTTTATTTTCTAAATGTGCCATATAATAATTAGAAAAAAGTGAGCCTAAAATAGATCCCATCGCGATACCATGTATTTGAGTATAAATATTACCTAGGAGGTCATGAAAAGGTACTTGAGTGGTACATGCTAATAATATGTTTTTTTTTAAATAATGGATTTGATATCGATGAGTGGGAGAGAAGTGTGATTCTATACATCACGGACAATGATGTCAAACGTTTCATTGATAGAGACATTAATAAATAAATTGTGTACATTCAAAGATGCAATTATTTGGTTAGTTGGCTTTATAGCATAAAGAATTTGTAAAAATTCGTTTGTGGAGTTAACACAATATTTACTTGGGAGGTAGGGATTAATTAATTTGTTAAGGGTTTTTGAAAAATAATATACTGGTGTAGGTGTTTGTGAAATGATAGGTCAAAGGGGATGATCTTTTTCTATCGATTTTTACATTTCCATAAATGTAGCCAGGTTGATAGTTTATAAAATCATGTTTCAGCATTGTTAGCAGTAATAAGTTTATTGATATGGTTCTTAAGTTGAGAGGTCGTGTATATGGTCAACTTTTAAATTTATTGTGATCATCCAAAATGGCCTGTAATTTTGAGTGGTACTCATGTTTGTTTAAAATAACGAAAGTATTACTTTTATCAGCCTGACAGATAACAATACTCTTGTTATTTTTTAGTTATGTGGCTGCTTTTATTAAAGGAGTGTTTATAATTCCATTTGGATTTGTATGATATCAGTGTTTAATAGATTCAGCTTTAAGTAATTCTTTCAAATCTAACTGTGTAGTAATATGGTTATCATGTTGCAATAGAAGTATTTGTTGATGTAAAGCTTCAATTTGTGTTTGTTTAAACAAAGCTACCCACACTCAACAAAATTTAATTTCAAACCAGACATAAGTTATTGGAATGCATTTAAACATATGGTTGGGTTGATAATATTTATTTTTCTCACGTTGTCATGTACGACGTCATGGAACCGTATTATGAATTTACGGCCAGCGTCTGCTATTCCGCGACCGTTATCGTCGCATAGAAAACTTTTATGGAAACAAAACAGGATGTCATATTTGACGGTGAACATATCTGTTGTAATGTCCATATAACCAATCTAATTATGACTCATGTGAGCCGAAACTTAGATCGACGACCAATATAATAAAGAAATATCCAAATGTTAGACAGTTTCTGTCTTTATTTTCTCTTGAAACTAAAGACATTATAAGACGCTTGGAACGGCTCATGATAAAATATAATAGACATTCGTTGTCTGTTATATTTAACAATATATGTCTGAATATATATATATATATATATATATATATATATATATATATATATATATATATATATAAGGTTAGGGGTCAGAGTTGAATCAGAGCAGGAAACAGTAAAGAAAAATAAAATAAAAGTAAATATAACATGTAGAGCTTTTAACTTTAAAAATTATTTATTTTTGAAAATAATAGTATAGAATTAATTAGTTTAAAAAAAAATAAAGCGTTATGAGGTCATTTGACAAAAATCGCCTGAGGATACCGTAAGGTTGAAACCAAGGTAGCGGAGTCAACTGATCTCCTGATTTTTAAAGTATATATATATTGATTAAACATTACGGATAATTTTGTGCCTCACGATAGATAGATAGATAGATAGATAGATAGATAGATAGATAGATAGATAGATAGATAGATAGATAGATAGATATGGACAGACGAGATATATATAATGCACGGATGCATCCGCCTATTTGCTTTCTAACTTAAATATACAGATGTCTATAGTTTTCGAATGGATAAATTCTCATCAAATCGCTTTTTCCGTTAACTGAATCAACGCCGTCTGCGCATGCGCCATGTTGCATAAATTGGTCTGCGCATGCGTCTTTATTATTCCAGTTAAATGATTACAGAATCCATTTCTTGGTCAGTAGAATGAGCGTTGCCCAGAAGTTTACGTGCGATTACTTCTCAGATTTGAACTACGTTTTTTATCTTAAAACTATATGTAGAAGATTGTTTCCTGATATATATAAGCGTGTGCTTGTTTTATTGAAAATATCAAATCTTTTGTGCACATATGTGTGTGTGTGTGTGTGTTTGCGCGCGCGTGTGCGTGTGCGGGGGAGAAGGACAAGATAGACAGACAGATGTAAATATAATGTATATAATATTAAGGGACCTATATGTTAACTGAGATTCCCACTGCATTTCCCACTTACGTAAGTGATCGGTCTTCGATCCTATGCAAGAGCTTAATGTTCGAAACCTGATTTCCAAAGTAAGCCTAATTCCGTTGAAAGTGTATCGCAACGTGGATCCTATATATTTATTATATGTGTATTTCAATATAATGAACTATTCATTAAAGGCATATTTAAGTAAATTATCGTCTATCTGTAAATATGTTGAAATTGTATGATATAAGACACCGATTCGTAATAATCACATGGGTTGAATTCGAACTTTACTAGGAATGAAGCTTTATGCAATAATACATAAAAAAATAAATAAATATATTCATACATAGACCTATATATGTTATCATTCCGGTTTGAATTGATATGTCTTCAAATTATTATTCGTTTAAGGATAGACATGTAGCACTAACCGACGCTGATCTAGTGTATACATATGTATGTGCGCGATGCAGTATGTACGCATGTATATAAACGTATATGAAAAAGCGTATATATATATATATATATATATATATATATATATACATATATACATATATATATATATATATATATATATATATATATATATATATATATGTTTGTGTGTGTGTGCATTAGTAACTTTTTTTTCTATTTCAATGTTCAGTCGAGCAAAGAACTAAGTTTCGGGATTGTACTTCCAAATAGTTTCCAGTAATGACACAGTCAGTGGAAACGGTAAAGTCTGCAGACTTATCAAAATGACCGAATTTCCGATTAGAACGTTTCCATTATTAAAGATATTAACTTATATATATATATATATATATATATATATATATATATATATATATATATATATATATATATTATTTCTAGTTACACAGATTAATGTAACTATCATCATAGACACATAGACGTGCGCTTTTGTACATATGCATGTGTGTGTTCCTTGATTATGTCTGGTCGTATCTTTTCGGGCGTGTAAGGTTTAATGATTTACATATCTAGCCATTCCATCATGATTATTATTATAAAACTCGACCCCTTATCCCTCTCTCTCTCTCTCTCTTTCTCTCTCTCTATCTATCTAAATATCTGTCTCTAATCTGAAAAAGTTTCTTAATCTGAAAAATAAGCAAATATTGAGAAATACATGGATAAAATTGGTTGATAAATATGAGTAAACTAAGATTGAGTGAATTTGATTGAGAAGCAACATGGATTGACAGCTCTTTTTAAGAGATTTTCTTTTGCTTCAACAAAGAAGGAAAGGATGCGCGGATGGTGTAGTGGATATTGGTTCGAATGAGAAATCGGAGAGTCGTGTTCTTTTACATTCATTTACACGCAAAAAAAACTGGGAAAGCTACGAATCTATTTCTTCCCTCCAAATATGGGTTAAATAGTATGATTTGTATCTGGAAAAATCATTGTTATTCTAAAAAATAAACAAGCGGAAAACATGATTTGAAAAGCGTATAAAGACGACACCTCTTATATGCAAACTCTCTACAAGTCTTTGAAATATACCAAAATTATTTTCGTTTTATAAAATGTTTTACAAAAAGAATCTTTGTGCTGTTTGTTGACTTTTCCTTTACTTTTCGTTTAAAAGAATTAAAATCGACACCTGCTAGCCGCTCATTTACGGGTTTTATCACCTATAAAAACAATTCAACCAGTTTACATAAGAACGGCTAGGATTGGTCTGTGGCTTTAGCGGTGGACAGAGTTTAGCATGCTGGCCTTCTTCACAGGCTCAAGGACTGTGTGGTTTCTTTCCGAACATTTGATTTGTTCCAGTCGTTCTTAACAAATCGTTCTTAACAAATCCTTCGCATTAATACCGGCTTCCTTGTCACTACGTTGTTTCTTATCTCCATCAACGCACTTCCCGGTGTCATCAGTTCCCAATTCAGTATTTATGCTGTTGATACAAGTATTTACCACAATCTTAATAGTCATCCCAATAGGTCCGGCAAAGCAAAACTGCCAGCTGTTCTCGAAAATTACAGCTAATCGCTAGGTACCTGCGGCAAAAAATGGCTTATAAAGTTTAACGTCCCCAAAACGAAATAGCTATCATTTAATCATTATCGAGAACCATTTTTGCTTTCACTCTGCATGGCTGATCCTAACATCTAGGGGAACAACTCATTGCGACTTCTTAAACTCACTGTTTCCACTGACATGAAGTGGATTGATTTTTATTGAAGACCGTTGCTACGTCTGCCGCTAAGACCGTTGGTTAACTGTGTTGTGCCAGGCCCTTTCTCGGCAGACTCCATCTTGCACATTTCTAAATCTAACATTCGTCCGTGCATTGAATATTGCTGCCATATCTGATCTGGTGTTCATGTAATATCCCTAGAGATTCTCGACAAAATCCAAAGAATGATCTGTAATGTTATCGTTCCTGACGACATCAGCCGTGAAATGGCTTCCTTCTGTCTTTTCTATAAATATTTTCATGGCAATTGTTCTAATCAGTTCTCCTCTTTGATAGTTCGACTGCATGAATTTAAATTTTGATACTAGATTGATTACGAAGTCTCATCTTTTTACTGTTGAAATAGCTGGATGCAACCGTAAGTTTATTCAAATAGTTTTTTTTCTCTCATACTTCTCGCCTGGAGAACTCTCTTCCGGTTTCATGGATCTCAGCCACCGATGAGGGGTCAAAATTTTAAATGCAACGACAATCGCTATATTCTGTCTGCCTGAATTACGTTCTTTTGTTGTTCCTTTTCCTCACAAAGGTCTTCTCGTCGCCTTTCACTCTCAGTAACCCATGGTGTCTTAGTAGCATTATCGCCTTGCTTGGCGTGAAATTATTTTTTAAAAAAGTCTCTCATTCTGACAGGATAGAGTGCAGTAACTTTATTCGTCAACAAGTCAATCTATAAATTGTCGGTGAGGGCTTTATCTCGTATCTCGTATCCAAGAAGTCTTTGCTGGTCGCTTCCTTCATGATGGTGGCGTTCATGACTAAATTGACCGCCAACATGCAGGTTCGGTACTAGACGTTTCCAGTTTCTTCAAAACCTGCTACTGTCTTCCATTCCCTCTTACAGTTTGCTTTTGTATGAGTTGGTTGAAGGTGAAAAAAAAATCAGGATAAAAGCAAGTGCGGATGGTGTGAATTTGTTTACGGCTGACTCAACACAACTATAAATAAATATAATAAAACTATATGATAGATAGATAGATAGATAGATAGATAGATAGATAGATAGATAGATAGATAGATATTAACAAACTGGAATAGATAGATAATGAATAGACTGGGATAGATAGATAGATAGATAGATAGATAGATAGATAGATAGATAGATAGATAGATAATTAAAGGACTGAAATAGATAGATATTGAACAGAATGAGATAGATAGATAGATAGATAGATAGATAGATAGATAGATAGATAGATAGATAGATAGATAATTAAAGGACTGAAATAGATAGATATTGAACAGAATGAGATAGATAGATAGATAGATAGATAGATAGATAGATAGATAGATAGATAGATAATTAAAGGACTGAAATAGATAGATATTGAACAGAATGAGATAGATAGATAGATAGATAGATAGATAGATAGATAGATAGATAGATAGATAGATAGAAACAGTGTGAGAAAGATAACGAGGTGAAAGAGATTAAATGATATAGCTGTATTCTGTGTATTTATTGAACGACAGAATTGAAAAATGGAAATAAAAAAAATTAAATAAAAACAAAACTTAAGGCAATTTACAATTTCAAACCGTTCAGCAACAAGCCGTGTCCATCAATGTAATTCCATGTTCATCTCGTACGCAATTAAATCATATCTATTTTTATCTATTTTCTATTGCTTTTGATAAATATGAAACATTTTAAAACAGACCAGCCGACCTGACTCGGAGCAATACTAACAAAACGCGTCTTGTTAACATGCAGACGGTCGTCCCCACTAGTGCTCTAATATTATGGCCTTGTGGCAGACGAAGTTAGTCTTGATAAATATCAAGTTTCCTTACCATTTTTATTTTATGGGGACTAAGAGTGTGTAGAGACTCTCCTTTGTTATTTTTGTCCTAAACGCTTTCTTCTAATTCTTTAGCTATTTTCAAGAGAGAGGGGAAATTTTTATGTTAATATATTTTGATGTTTGTATTCCATATTGTGTTCTATAGGAGTAGCAGAAATTTCATATTGTGGTACTTTATCGAGCATTCCAAACACGGCTACTGATACTACTATACAACACAGAATACAAAAACAAAAACATTCTAACAAATAAATCTAACAGGCCTATTTCTGCACGAACTTAGTCCTCATAAATTAAAAAATGTAAGAACAGAATGAAAAACTGCATTGAAAAGTTACAATATTTTTTGTCTGTCATATTCAATGAATCATGTGTAAATATTATGAAACCTCGTGACGAGTTGACTGAACAATTACAAAAAGATTCGTCTACGAAACTCTGGAGTCGAGGATCAATCAGCTAAGCGACAAATTTTATTATTTACCACACACACACATACAAACACACACACACACACACACACACATATATATATATATATATATATATATATATATATATATATATATATATATATGAGGGCTAGACATACGTGGAAAGAGGACGGCCTTGGTGGATAAGGTAAATACTCGCTTCCGATTTCCTGATGGTACCAATTCGATTGTTTATAATTATTCATAACTTACACAAAATTATGTGAACAAACATAAAAAATATATTAACATCAAAATTATGTGAACTCACAACACCAGACAACATGGATCCAATGTCAAGAAATCCGACAAGATAATCGGAATCAGCTGGTCTGCATACGATGCGAGTGTTCGATTCGATAAGGTCAAATTGGTAGGTGATCTCAAAAATGACCTGGTTAACTGGGACAAGAAATAGTTTGTTAATTTGAACGCCTCCAAAACGAAACTGCTTTTTTTTAATCGTTTTAGAGAACCCTTTTTGCTTTCCATCACCATTAATCAGAGACACCGGTCATTTCGATGGTTTGAAACGGCGATAACTTTGAATAGACAATATTTAACAGTCGAACTATATCTGCTTATCCAGTCCCCTGACTTTCATGACTACTCATCCAGTCCCCTGACTTTCATGACTACTCATCCAGTCCCTTGACTTTCAAGACTACTCATCCAGTCCCCTGACTTTCATGAACTTCATGAGGAAATGCCTTGACGTTATGGTGTCTGGTTTAAGACAAAGGTCATCATGCATTGTTTGCTGACGATCTTGGGTTCCGTTTTTAGCGAAACTGTTATCTTTTAGTTTTAGTTTTCGAATCCTGCCAGGATATTCAGGACGGTAGACCAAAATAAAAAAATATATATATACTATTTAATAAATAAATGGGACGTCTACACAAATACGAGTATCCATTAAAAATAACCTTTAAAGTGATTATATATATATATATATATATATATATAATATATATATATATATATATATATATATAATATATATATATATATATATATATATATATATATATATATATATATATATATATATATATATATAAATATAAAATAGGTTAGTTAATAAAACAAGAACAAACGAAAGGGTACCAATATAATCAGTACGAAAAACGTTTATTAAATATTAATTATTAATCATATGACAGAAATGAAGCAGGGAAAAAAAGGTTTTACGTCCAGAATTTTCGGACACGCCTGTTTCCTTCATCAACGAAGCGAGAAAAATCAGAGAAATGGGATTTACTCACCGAGAGATATTTTTTAGACGATGTGTTCTATGGTGGAAATCATGCAATTAGCAAAAACTCGATCTCTGATTTCTCGCTGTGCGAAACTTTTTATGAAAATAAACTTAAATCTAAAATTTTGATCGGTGTAAGAGCGTTCGGATGGTCTATTCCTTATAAGGTAGGGGAGTGTGGGAGTAACATTGTAAGTATAGATGAAGAGAGTTATAGGTTGCAGAGTAGGGTAGACGTCACGTTTGTAGCCAGTGTAGCCGAAAATTATCAATTTCAGAAAAACGGGCCGTAGTTAAGATAACTTGTCCATTTCCGACAAAATTGGGATCAGAAACAAGGGAATATATAGTAATAAAATATGATTAAAAGAAATAAAAGAAAAGAAAAAAATATAAAAATTTGGGATAGTCTATGGTTAAAAAATGGGGGGTGCAGTAAAAAATAGTGAGGAAAAGAGTATATATTTATTAGTGCGCATGTGTACATAAGTGCACATAGCAGTGTGTAAATATACACAAGCCACCACACAAAGTTATGAATCTCAATAAAGATATGATTACGTATAGAAGATTAATGTATCTACACTAACCTTCCATACATAAGCTTATAAGGAAAGGATCTATAGTTATAGAACCAAAGATGGTGACCGGAAGTTAGCCCTCAGTGTACATAGCAATACTTCCATTACTGAATAGGGCATAATGAGGGAAATCATAGGTGGCAGAACATAAAACTATAGTAGGTAGGAGATAGCAGTTAAAAATATAGTAGGTAGAAGATGGCTGTCAAAATTTGGAGTTAAAATATGGGTGGAGGGTCTACTCATCCGAGGAGTGGTGTTGCTAATAATGGGTTTCCTTGTGGAAATTATATTCTATGAGTAAATCTAAATCTCTGTTTAGTCCCTTTATGTGGAAATTTACTTTTAGGATATACATAAACTTCAATCTGCGTCTATCCTCCCAGCTAACGAAACCAGACGCTAAAAGCACGCGCCCGACATCGTCGATGATATGTCCAGGTTGGTTGAAGTATAACAGAGACCGGTAAATTGTTGTTGTTGTCCCTGATGCATTTCTTGTGGTTGTTGAACAGTAAACGGAACTATGTTCAGGTTTCTCCCACATAATTCCCCTTCTCGTATATGTGACAGATCGGAGTTTAAGTATATTAATGTTTTTTGTACTGATTATATTGGTACCCTTTCGTTTGTCCTTGTGTCCTTGTATTATTAACCAACCTATCTATTTTACATAGTATAAGAAGCACATATGGACCCTTTCTTCTAATTATATATATATATATATATATATATATATATATATATATATATATATATATATATACTCAGCGACTTGATGAGTTGTAACTGTCATTTGCTTTGTGTAAATAATCCAACTAGGATATTTAACGTTATTAAAAGTGTATACCGCACAACTTATAGATCTATTATTATTATTATTATTATTATTATTATTATTATTATTATTATTATTATTATTATTATCAGCTGCTGCTGCCTTTGATTTTCTTTGATTTCTGTGGAATACTTATTTCCTTCCGGTTCCAACCAGAAACATAAGATCAGAAATGGCATTATGACATTTTACACTGCACATTTTTGTAAAATAAAAATAAAACAAACTAAAACACACGTATTTTCCAGAGATAAAACTATTCGTAGGGTATTAAGATATGGTCTGCTAGATATCCCTTCAATGAGTCCATCAGAACATTTTCCAATCAAAACCAGGACACCAACCACAACTGGAATTATTGATGTCTTCGGATGCCACATTTGAGATTTTCACTTTCAAGTTCCTTGTATTTTGATAGATCTTCAAAGCTTCATTTCGGTTTACAGAAACTGTCATGTCAATAAGAAAGCGCATTCTGTTGTTGTTATTATTATTTTATTTCCTTTGATTTCTGGTGTATACTCATTTCTTTCCGGGTCCCAACCAGAGACCTAAGGTCAGAAATGGCATCATGACATTTTCCACTGAGCAATTCTTTAGGTAAAAAACCTAAGATCACTTAGGAAGGTTTACATGTCATTGTACTGTCCCTTTGACAGAAAAGAAATAGTCCCTATACGAGTAAAGAGACCTGCCTTTGATGTGAAAAAAGATTTTCAAAGTAATACTTTAATAAAAAGTTACAAAGAAAGGAGATAATCGAAAACGGAACCGGAAGTAAATGGCACCGCCAAAACAAAGAGAGCAGCGTAAGGTTTGTGGCTCTACTTATAACTAATATTCGTTGTATTTCTTTAAGGTTTGTGACCAGGGATTCTTTCAATGAGTTTATCCGAACCCTTTTCAATCAATCCGATGGCTCCAACTACAACTGTTTATGTCCCATGTGCAACATTTCTGAGATTTCGGTTTCAAACTGTATTTTGATAGTTTTCTTTTTGTTTTTGTTTTTTAAATTGGAGATCATTGTGAAAAAGAAAAAACAATCTGAAAAATTCTTTCATCAGCCTTCATGCACTTTTTCAGTTTTAGGAAGGGGAGAAACCTCCAACACTTCCATTTTGAACTTGTTGGCTTCCTTTATGGCTGAATACAGTTTCTTACTTCTTTCATTTCTTTGACACAGATCATTATCCAGTCGTCTGTAGTTTCCAGGTATCTTTGAAGGCCGATTGATGTAGTTTTGTAAGATAGTTGTAGTTGAACTAATCCTCTGACTCTTTCGTATCTGGACACATACAGACGATCAACACCAGCTTTAGGATAACGCATGTGGTAGCAAATGAGAAGCTTTCTCGTTTTGGCGTCTCTTCGCTTAATGTCAGCCAAAGTCCAATTAAGGATGTTGAAACTGTATTGCACCACAAGCACAGCCAAGGTGTTTATGGCTGATGTTCTGTTTTGTGAATTCAACACAGTATTCAACACCAGAGGCACAAATCTTTTCTTATTATCTCCTTCATTTGGTTATGCTGTATACCATCTTCTTCGCTAATTCCTCGGTACCTAAATGATTCTTCTTCTAGTTCTAATCTTTGTGACAAAATCTAGATCTATTCAGTATGTTTCTCTAATTCTGCCTTTCTTGAATGTTATTTTTGAACATTTATCTAGTCCGAAATGCATAGCTATGTCGTCACTGAAACATTTTTCATTATTGAGGAGAGCCTTCAACTCATTGTTGTCTTTGAGATAATCTATATAGAGTAGGTGATTAAATGCTTTTTTGTTTACTTTGTATCCCTAACTATTATTTTTTAGTCCATGCGAAAGGGCAGTTAAGACAAAACAAAAATCCTCCTTAAATGATTCATTGTCGGATATTCAGGCGGTTAGAAGTGGCAGTGCTTTTACTGTGATTTAGGTGTAATGTGGTTTTCCACATTCCCATGCTGTGTTTAAATTTACAATCACCGAGGAAAATTTATACATTTCCAAAGCCTTAAGGATCCAAGAGCATGGCACATTATCAAAGGCTTTGCGGTAGTTTATCCATGCTGTGCTAAGTTTTCTACCTCATTTCCTGCAATTTTCCAGGATCATTTTTTTACCAATAGTTGATCTTAACAACCATGTGAACCTCTCCGACATCCCTTCCGATCCAAGGGAAGAATGTTGTTTTCATGGAGAAAAGAGTAAGTATATATATGTGTGTGTTATATGTGTTGGACAGACATGTTATTGTCCTATTTGTCGGGGGCGGGTGCGCCGTTTCATCTGTCTCACCCGTTTTTGGTTGAAGATATATAGATACCTTCAATGATCCATTAATGGACTTCATTGGGATTATCAAATAACAGATAAAATTTGCGCAAGGGCTTTATGGATTGCTGACAATTGATAGAGCTAACAACTAGGTAACTTGTCATTTCCTGGAGATTTCCATTTTGGGGATTTCATTAGAGCTTGCCTAAATTTATTCTTGAATGCATATTCCCATTCTTGTAGAGGTTTATCCTTCATTCTTTCTTGTTCTTCTCGTTCGATCCTTTCGTCAGCTCCAGACATTCTCCCAAAAGTTTTGCACTTCTTCAATGGATGGTGGTTTTTTGCCTTCTATAACTGCTTTTCCAATTTCCCTGTAAAATTTCTTGAGGACCGTTTGGAATATCTTATTTTGTCGATAGAACCTACAATGCTTTTCATATCGTCTTTATTATTATCATCATCATCATCATCATCATCATCTAGTGAGAATGCAGCTTATTATTATTATTATTATTATTATTATTATTATTATTATTATTATTATTATTATCTAGTGAGAATGCAGTCACATAACGGCACCCAGTTAGATACGAATGTTCCAAACATATGCATCATTATCACATGTACGTGATATGGTGGCAGGTTTTGATAAAAGGATTGCATAACTTGAGTTTCCAATTATACTCCCAAGTTGCTTTGGCTGTTTCATCATCCAAACTTTTAAAAAAAAGTTCGACACCCATCCATGATGACTTCGCACTGCTCTTGAAGAGAAATTTATTATTATTATTATTATTATTATTATTATTATTATTATTATTACTACTACTACTACTACTACTACTATTATTATTATTTTCTTTATTTAGTTGTTACCTCATGACAAAATTAATTGGGTTGTTTATCAAATAGAGAACAAATCTGAAAGACTTTCAATTAAATATTCTGAACCTCTAACAACACTGATAGTACATCATGTGTTTACATTCTTAGCCAAAATATACCAAAGTATTTTTCACCCGAGCAAGCATTCACATACAAATTCTATTCTCTGTCGATACAGAACGCAGGAAGATTTGGTATATGGTTAGTAAAATCAGCCTCAGCGGAAAACCGGTTAGTAGATCCCATGCTGATAACCATTGCGCCATGTTTGTATTCCAAACAGGAACACCTTCGTAACACCTTCAGTGCCGATGTATTTCCTCCCTGCAGCGTGTGTTAGCCAAGAATAGCGCAATAAGGATTTCCCCAGAGATTTAATAACATCGCAGAAAAACAGTTATTCATCATATTCATTATGACAAGGCGCGAATTCCAAATAGGCAAACACTGCCTAATCAGCGTCCTTTGATAGAGAAAGTGTTAAATGCTATTTGCATGGAGGTATTTTCCTGCTGAGTTAGAAATCCCCAAATCTGGGGCAGAGCTGTTATTTTCTATCTTTAGACTAGTTTTAAATTACAATTATGGGGTCTAGGTGAGGATCGAAATCACTGCACAGTAATAATGATCAATGAGACTAGCTCGCTAACAATTGAGCCATGCAGAGGCACTCGAAGCTTAAATAACTGTTGCTTCTAAAAATATCGTCAGCTCTAAGCTTGAAATGGAAAGTTCAAATATGTCGCATTTGCAGAACTAGGAAAAAACGCAAAGTAACACATTCATTTTGTTTTGTTCCTTTATTTGCGGTATTTGGAATACATTTCCACGCGTATTTCTCTCTAGCGACTTGATATCTTAAGCAAGGAGACGCCCTCACCTGTGAGTTTGGGCAACGGGGGAATCAAACCTTGCGCACTCCGTCACATTTCACACTGAAAACAAGTCGAACATTGTTGAGTGAAGAATAGCGGTGGATTGTGGAGATAACTAGAGAAGAAAAAGGAAAAACCAGGAAAAAATGTTTCATTTTTTGCGCGGCGGGGAGGCGGGAGGCTAATTTTTTTATCCTTTTTTATCTTTGGTCTTTGATCTTTCTTTTTCTGTTATTTACTTTCATTTTTGGTCTTGGAATTCTACCCTGATTTCCTTCATCTTCCTCGACTCGA